>JAYEPQ010000003.1:25791016-26391016 GCA_036321105.1 Dracaena cambodiana | reverse complement strand
GTACTAGAGTAGAGATAGACTGCAAAAGTACTTTACGAGATGCGGAGTCTAGAATTTCGTATCATAGCGTCAGCTCTTTCAGGGGAAAAGCTCGGAGACAAGGAGTATCTATTTTGGAAAAAGCATTTGATCCCCCCGGACCCCCTGAGGACAACAAGACTTTACGTGGTAGAAACCTCTGTCAGAAGACCAACTATTGGAGTGGTTCAAGAGAAGTTGACCATATCTCAGCAACAACCAGCAACGGATATTGAACAGCAGGTTAAGAATCTATGCGAGAAGTACATGGCACAGCAGTGTTCACAGCAACCCTGAACAGAAAGGGCTGGGTTTCCATGATTTCTGTTGAAATCTCAAAATTGTCCTTTCACCTAGATTGTTGCCACCGAAGCTTAGCAAGCTTCACTACCACTGGGGAATGATCAGAGATTCCAGCAGGCAGGAAGTGAGCCATAGACCCAGGGAATAGGTTTTCCCCATCGAAGATTCCCCTTAGAGTTCTGTAAAGCTTTCTAAAGATAGGACCCTCCTCCCTCCTCTGCTGACCAGGTATACAACAACCCCTCAGATTGTCAGATCTGGTTAAACGTGACTACTATAGAGTATAGTTACCAAATACAAAGTCTTGTTCTCTTTTCATTCTCTTCTTTCTTTTTTTGATGTGGCAGGGCCTTTCTCACTGGGCGAGTGCATCCGATTCTATAGTCTGTCCTATCCTAAACAAGTCCCGTTCAGTTGCTAAAATCTCGATGCTGATACGATTCGAAAATACATGGAACACCTCTCAGAATATGACAATACTCTTACAGTGGCCCTCATTGGATTTACTATTTTTTGTTTAGCAGTATCCTCTATTTGTTGGAGCTCCTCACTCAGGAAACGGGAAAGGGAGGAGGACCCTTCAAGTGAGCCCGATTCCAAGCGAGCTAAATTGGATGACGAAATAACATCATCATTGGAGACTGTTGCCCCTGAACCCGTCCCTGAGCCTGAGGCGCCCCCATCAGCGAATAACTTTTGGGAGTCGCTTCTCCAGCACCAGAATTGCCATATATAGTGGAAATTCCTCTTAAGGAATTTCCCATGGTCACTTCCCCAGTGGAGGCTTCTGACTTTTATGCCATAACTAGATATCAAAAATTTTGGCAGTCCAGATTTACACTATCGATACCCATGAACTGTGAGATTATATGCGGAACTGTGTGGCCAAATCTATATGGTAATCTCACATCTCGTTTGGATACGCCCTTTGATTTTGTCGAACCCGCATATGGTCACTCTATTGGAAATCGTACGCCTCTCTCTCTTCAACGAAAAGGAGCAAAATAAGAGATATTGCAGAACATCATTACATTAGGTTCTGTCAGAGTTCTTCCAATGATTTCTACAAGGCTTACAAAACACATTATGCTTTTTCTAGAAGCGACTTTTGTGGCGGTGGAGGACCATCTCTGGCGCGCTGAGGTAAACCTTGTCTTGTCTCCACCTCAGACACATTAGGACCATTTCTGGCCTGTCTGCTGCTTTGTCTGACTATTAGGATAAGGACGGAGGAGCTTCCTTTCGTCACCGATAACTTAATAACTACGTTGAACCAGAGGAGTGGTACGAGCTATGGAGAGGCTTACTAGAAGAAAGTGCCTTTGAGATCCTTTTTCTAGGCTCGACGTATGAGACCTATTGACGGAAGACCACTCATGCAAACAAAGATGCAAGCTGACGTCGTTCTTTCGTCTGAACTACTTTTGAGCTATCAACAAGCTCGACGAAGAAAGAAACCTTCTTTCGTTCTCCCCCGCACTCTCACCTCACTCGTCTTTCTATTTTGACTAAACACGTCATAACATCTCTATTGTAAATGTACCGAGTTGTCATGTTCTATTCGGTCGACGTGGTACGATCAGAGAAGGGATGTTTTTTTCACTGAGAGCAGCATCGGCTTGGACGAGTACAGTTCACTGATTTGAATCACGTCAAACTAAAGCTTTGATATCTGTGGTACTTCAACCTTCTTTTCGTCACTCGTCACAGTACAGATCCCGCTTATCAAATGATTACTGATGTCGAACTAGCACGTCACAGCTATTCACTCAGCAGACGATCAGGCGAGATGCGGAGTTTAGAAGGACTGACCAGACCTGCCTTCCCGAAAAGCACGAGTATACAGATTCGTAGTGTTCATTCAGAGATTCTACTATACCCTTTTTGCTCAGGAAAGCAACTCGAGACTATATTCTTTGTCGTCGAATCACAGAGGAAGGACAAGAGCTCGGACAACAACTATCACAACTGGAAATCCCAAACTACGTCACGGGATATCTGACAGTAGTGAATCTCTGTGAAAGAGGGAGAATGCGCTACATTGGATATTGCTGTAGTTGATGAAACAGCTGTAGTGAAAGGCTAATCCGGTACCGCAGGTAGAGCATATTCCAACATTTCGGAAAACCACTTTACATTGGCACTTTGGCCAGGTAGATCCGTCCCACTCTCCGGACCTCACTTCTGCTTTTTTTGTCAGAGTACGGGATGACTCGGATGGGTATACCGGATAGAACCTGTCAGTTATGCCGTCTAGGGGACGCTACGGGGTTGTCAGCTGGTTCCGATCCTCCTTCAAAAGTGGTGATGTAGGCGGATTGGTAGGGCTGGAAATAATTAATGTTTGGAGTAGGTGAACTAGGAAAAGAAAGGAAGGGGGAGGATTGTTAAACAAAACAGCATGTGGGGCCGCCACGCATAGCTGTAGTTTATGTTGTAGCATCGATAATTCAGTTATTGCTTTTTCCGGTAACGAATGACCCAATCAGAATATGGCAACCACCCCTAGCAGATGGAGATGCGCACCTAGGAAAGGCAGATGAAAGAGAACCTGCCCTGAGAAATTGGCATTGGCCTGTGGGTCCGCTACGGTAGAAGGTCGTTAGCTGGCGTCTGACCCATTTAATTAGGGTAAAGCGGTAGTCCGAGATTTCCAGAAATGGAAATTAAAGGGGGGATGGTAAGACCGTCACCGAGTGTGCATCATATCGATGTCGACGGTGATGGGCTAGGCAAAAATTCCCAGTCCGAGGAAGAGACCAGTAGGTTTGGAAAGCCTGTTGATCCATCCTGATGGAATTATGCTATTTCTGACTAGAGAGAAGACGTCGGATCAGAGAGGAGCAGCTATTTTCTTTTGGAAAGAAAGCAGTGATTCATGGGACGGAGCTGCTACAAGGGATTCAGTTGGAGTTGCATCTATATATTGGAGCAGAGGTGGCAATTTAGACAGCAACAGAAGGGGAGCATGACCAGAAACTAGGGTTGTTCACAGAGCATACATCTTTCCCTCTCGACGCGGAGAAGACTAGTTACATGTCCGATCCGGTAGGGATGGTTCTTCTCGACATCTCGACGCTACTTACTAGAGTTTGGGTATTGAACAAAAGGATGGCAATGTCGCCCGATAAGAAAAGTAGCCCGAGTGTAAGAGTTCATCGTTCTAGGGGATAAGGAGTTCTAGTTGTAGCTAGGAGTTGCAGGAAGCTATGAGTTCCGAGTTGACGAGATCAAAAACAAATCTGTCACTTTGTGGGACTGGTGACACTTGTACCACACTCTATGGCACATGCCCCTAGTTGTAGTAGATGAAGATGGTCACGTAGGATAGGCAGACAAACCTGCACCATCATAGACGTTGCCAGAAGAGACGCTACAGGAGAACCGCCTAGGATGGCGTAAGAGACTCGAACATCTCTTTCTTCAATGTGGGTTTGTGCATTTGTCTTTCGAATCAGTCGACAGGTTCAAACAGGAGATGCGCTTTAGCCAAAGAAGCATCGAGCAACTGCTCAGAGAAAGCAAAGAGGACGGAATACGGTGTGGGCACCAGATCCACTCAGTGAGGCCGTAAAAGACTTTACGTCCGATATAGATCTTGTAGTGTCAGACATTTGTCAGACGTCGATGCAGTGTTACCTACTCCTTCAAATGGAAATACTGGAGATGTTTAGCTAGTACAAGCTGTGCTTGTGGCACCCATCCTGACGTCAGAGTGGAGTAACAAGGAAGAGGCACTGGTGGAGGGACAGAAAGAACAGAAGCTTAGAGATTCATCTGCACCTGTAGGGACGCACTCCGGTCGGAAGTCGTCAGTTGACGTACGATCCTCGCAAAGCTCCACCTTTGACAGGGAGCTATGTAGACAGATTTTTGGGTCATCGACTTTCGTGTTTGGAGTAGGTAATAATGAGAAACAACAAGGAGATGGGTTTTTCACCAAAACAGTGTGGATAGCCTGCCCTAATCAAGCGTAACGATCACTGAACGATTGATTCCTATTCGTCATTATATAATATTCGTTGGATGATATAGATGGTAGGAACAATGAAGCTATTTTTTCATTTGTAGGTTGCAATCCGTATGATTTCTTTTCTCAATCTACTGCTTGCTTTTGCTTATTTGACGCACTCACATCCCCCTGTCAAACTGCGACGAGACCAATCATGTTGATTGCCTATCCGACCCAGCTCGGAAAACTGGTTTGGTTTTTGAATCACAAACTTTATCCTCTCAATTGGAGAGGCCTCGAGGACCCAGTTCTATTATAAATAGATTTTGTCATTTTTTTCTTACCGAAGGAAAGCAGTCAAGCAGCACTGATCCCTGGAAGAAGTACCGGTGACGAAGCAGAATTGAAAAAAAGCAATTTGCCATTCCCTAACATATATATACATATGGAAAAGCCTAAACCGTCACTCGGATGCAATGGGGCAAAGGTTGTTGCACTTATAACATCTGATTTTTCTTTCGAGATGCGAGGAAGGGAGTATATAACAGATCCCTAGAAGACAGAAGCAATAGCCTTCGCTCCGTCGGCGGGATTGGCAGGAACCTTTTCCATCTGTCGGCTTTGGTCCTTTCTAGCAACTTTCCGTAACTCAGTACTGTAGATCATTGAAAGAGAAACTCCTTGTGACAATTGTACACCACTGTTGTACTTGTGAAAAGAGAAAGAGCCGTGCCGCTATGACTCGACAGATGTAATAAGCGTAGAGTTGGGCCTCATCTCAAAATGGTAGAGGAGAGATAGAATGAGTCAATGCGCATTGCCAGTTGAGATTCAATGTGGGAATAGTTTGTCCCTTTCTGGAAAGCATCAGGCTGGGGGAAGGGAGTCAATAGACTGATTAACTATAACTGGAATAGTTCGACATATTCCTGTCTGTCGCATCCGTAGAAGAAGGAGGGTAGCATTCGTTCTTCTACGATTTGATTGAAGGGAACGGAGACCCGTCAGCTTATCCCACATTCTGGGAGAATATAGTCATTTAGTCAGTTCATAACAATCTTTGTGAAAGGTGGGAAGCAAAGAAAACTAAATGGCTTCGCTTGCAGCTTCCTTCGTGGAAGCGGAATCACTGCTCGCTATAGTAGGTGGCTAGGCTAACTCAGCCACTGATCCTCTAGGACTGTCGGGCTCATTTTACGGAAGACTTTACGACTTAATGTTTCATGGGGCTTTGTCAGTTTTGTCGAAATATGTTGTTTGGCTTCGTAGTTGAGCGAGCTACTATCTTCGTCCAAAGAATGCTTCGCTTGCTGACGGGAAAGATTCCGACCACTGTAGCTTCTGCTTCGCTTGCCTGTCAAGCCTTGGGGAAAGAGTTCTCGTTTCCACTTCATTTGCTTTCACTTTGCTTGCTCTATTGTTCATGTGGTTATACCTTCTAGGGAAGGGAGCACGACGTGCTATTGCTAGGGAGCAGTGCGCAGTGTATAGCGTGTGTTGCACGCTCGTTGCATTCATTAGCTAGTGCAAGGAGCGCATTGTCGCTTCCAGGCTCTGTAGCGCGGTAGTAGCGTGTGCTAGGGCGAGAGCGGTATAGCACGGTGACGCTTCCGTGCCATCGTTTTTTAGGTGGAGAGCACGATATTGCTTTGCGAGCTGCGGTGCGCTCCTTCTCTTTAGTATTTTGTGGCTTCTGAATTCATTCTTCTCAAAAGAATCAATAGGTAGGTAAAGGTAAAGGCGAAATCTTTCATGACCCTACTTTACGGAATGGGCCTGGAGTTTGTAATTGCGTATATGAAGAAAAGATGGCCTCATCAGGATGAAAACTGACCTAGGTAATGAAAAGTACATTCGGACAGAAGAAACAAAGGGATAAATTTAACCTACTAGGCCAGGACTAGACGTCTAGTTCTCAAGAAAAATATAGGGTCTCGGATGGATCTGCTTCAACCGGAATTGTTGCTCGACCATCAGCCGAGGATGGTGAGGAAGGATGGAAGAAAGATGAAGATGGGTATTTTTCTAATTAGAGTATATAAAATTCATATAGAGTGACGTAGGAAGATGGAAATTCTGGGAGACCGGCGGCTCGCTAGGGTGATGGCGCGTCAATGAGAGAACACCAACTCCAACATAAAGCAGTGACAAAAACTTTTCTTTTCGGTAGGGATAGTCTGTGACGCAAGGCTGGTAAACGGTTCTGATGAGGGCAGGGGCTACGCAAGCTTTTGGGGATAGGAGTAAGCAAAAGACTCGTTTATAAGAAGCTGATAACTCGACACTTCCGCAAAGGTCAGCGGTTACGGTACTTGAGGGAAAAAAATATTTGAATGACGGTTGAAAAATATTCAACTTTTGTAGATCAGATAATGTTTCAGTTACGGTACTGATGGGCCGGTCGTATACAAACCTTTCTTTGCAGTGGGATTGTGAGGTGGCGTAGGTCAACATTTCTCCACCTACGGCTTTGACTACATCATCTGACGTACTCGTATAGCCACATCTGCAAGTGAGAGTGATGATCATGATCAGTTTGACAGATATGGAATCCCATCAGCGCACAACATTTGTAACGGCCACTTTTCATTGTGTTCATTTCACTTCAAAAAAAAAAAATAATAAATTAATTAATTAATTAAACTGAATTAAATTAAAAATCTGAAAAAAATTAATAATAATTAAAATATAAAAAAAATATAATGGGGTTGTTGGAGGGAAATCTAAACAATTGGAGGGATATCAATCTCATCCGAAAAGATTCGTTTGTTGGATCTCAACCAAATAGGTTATATCCTAACCTAAAGATAAATAAGGATCTAAAATCCGCTCTCACCTCTCTTCTCTTCTGGAACGCTGGAAATCTCAGGACGTACGGGAAGAGGAAGAGGAACGCAGGTCAGAAAAGAAAAGGAAAGGGGGAGGCGACTCAATTAAAAGTGAGTTTTTAAACTCACTTAACATGCTATGCTTGTTTTTTTTATATAGTTCCTATTTTATTTAGATGCATAAATATTAAATAGAAAATAGTCCTATAGATTTTGTTAAAGATAGTTCTATGAATTTTACAATCGTGATTGACTAGAATATTCATATTAATTTGTTCCAGACGAAGGTATATTTGACAAGAATAAAATTTGAATTTTCACCATTGTCAGCTTGCTTGATTAGGCAGTCAAATAAATTGTCATTAGGATAAATTTCTTCGATGCCTATGAGGTTTTATAGTTTGGAGTAGAGCTTGGGTTTGATACGCGCACTCAACTCTTCCTCTCTGGTGAATTGTGTACGGCCTCCTCTTTGACAATGGAAGCATTAGTGCCTCTGGCTGCATGATACTGTCTCCATATGTTTGCAATTTATTTATCCGCTTGTTCTTCTTATTGTTGTTCCTTTAATTTTTGTATGGAGGCAATTATGTAAATCAAACATTCATGTTACTAGCAAACACTCACCTTCCTGTGCTTCTTCGGCTTCCACTTCCGCACCTGCTTGTGTTTCTTCTTCACCTTCTTCTTTTGCTTCCACTTCCGCACAAGCACCTGCTTGTGTTTCTTCTTCACCTTCTTCTTTTGCTTCCACTTCCGCACCTGCTTGTGTTTTTTTCATCTCCTTCTCCTTCTTCTTCAGCTCCGCTTCCGCATCTGCTTATGCTTCTTCGGCTCCCGTTTCCGCAGCTTCTTTTTCTTCTTCTCCTTTCTTTTCCTACTTCTGCATCTGCTGCTTCTTCATCTCCTTCTCCTTCTTCTTCCAGCTCCGCTTCCGCATCTGCTTGTCCTTCTTCGGCTCCGCTTCCGCATCTTCCTCTTCTTCTTCTTCGGCTTCCACTTCCGCACCCTCTTGTGCTTCTTCTTCCGTCTCCACTTCCGCACCTGCTTGTGTTTCTTCATCTCCTTCTCCTTCTTCTTCCAGCTCCGCTTCCGCATCTGCTTATGCTTCTTCGGCTCCCGTTTCCGCAGCTTCTTCTTCTTCTTCTCCTTTCTTTTTCTACTTCTGCATCTGCTGCTTCTTCATCTCCTTCTCCTTCTTCTTCCAGCTCCGCTTCCGCATCTGCTTGTCCTTCTTCGGCTCCGCTTCCGCATCTTCCTCTTCTTCTTCTTCGGCTTCCACTTCCGCACCCTCTTGTGCTTCTTCTTCCGTCTCCACTTCCGCACCTGCTTGTGTTTCTTCATCTCCTTCTCCTTCTTCTTCCAGCTCCGCTTCCGCATCTGCTTGTCCTTCTTCGGCTCCGTTCCGCATCTTCTTGTGCTCCTTCTTCGGCTCCGCTTCCGCATCTTCCTCTTCTTCTTCGGCTTCCACTTCCGCACCCTCTTGTGCTTCTTCTTCCGTCTCCACTTCCGCACCTGCTTGTGTTTCTTCATCTCCTTCTCCTTCTTCTTCCAGCTCCGCTTCCGCATCTGCTTGTCCTTCTTCGGCTCCGTTCCGCATCTTCTTGTGCTCCTTCTTCGGCTCCGCTTCCGCATCTTCCTCTTCTTCTTCGGCTTCCACTTCCGCACCTGCTTGTGTTTCTTCTTCTCCTTCTCCTTCTTTTCCTTTCTGCTTCTGCGCCTGCTGCTGCTTCTCTTCTCCTTTCCCTGTTTGGCTGCAGTTTCAAGGAAACTTAGGAAATTCTAAGTGCGCACCCATTTCACTAGTGAACACCATTTCCCCTATGTTGTAGACCACTTTACTATCTAGTATATGGTGCACATTTAGACTACCTGCAAAGTTGCAGGCAACTTCTAAGAAATTCTAAGTGCGCACCCATTTCACTAGTGAACACCATTTTCCTTATGATGTAAACCACTTTACCATATAGTATGTGGGCACATTCAGACTACCTGCAAAGTTGCATGCAACTTTTAGGAGATTCTAAGTGCGCACCCATTTCACTAGTGAACACCATTTCCCCTATGATGTAAATCACTTTACCATATAGTATGTGGGCGCATTTAGTACTATCCCGATTTCTTTTTACATGTAACTACTATTGATATCTGAACCCACAGACATGTTATTTTGAGAGTGATTAAATAAAATCCACACGTTTGTATTTTTTTTTTTCTGAAATATGCATATAATTCAGAAAGTTATGTTATAAGTTTTAATTCAAAATTTTATTATATATTGAAAGGAAAAGAAAAATAACACTGATATGAAGTAAGATATGACACTGTTTAAATGCAAACTGCTACTGTGTATGATTGGTGATAGATAATTAACCACTGTAATGTTATACTGTTCCTCAGATGTCACTGTTATTGTTATTGTATCCTGAACTTAATTATTATCACCAATCTACATACTGAACTGAAATTTCTAAAAATCACCAATTGATACTAAAATTTGACAGTTAATACCGAACCTGATATACACTGGGGATTTGGGGAAAATTTAGGTTCATATGAATTAGACGACTGAACGTAACTGTACTGTGCCACTGTTTCCCACTTGTGGGAGGATCGGGATAGGTTCCGATCAACTTATTGCGCCACTGTTTCCCATTGTTGGGAGGATCGGGATAGGCTCCGATCAACTTACTGTTCCGTTTTCCCAGGGGTAGACGGGGATGCGTTCAGCTCAGCTATATTCATATTTTCTTGAATTTTCAAATACCATAATTAAAAGACATTAACTGTAAAAATTTAAAAGATATCGATTAAAATAATAGTAATGATAAGTATAAATACGTAAAACCTTCTGTCCTTCATTTGCATGATTGTTCCTGACATTGAGATATTATTATTCATTATTTTTTTTGTTGTTCTTTATTATTTAATATTGGATCTCTTTGCTGACGATCCTGGTTATGCATGACCAGATGCAGACTTCTATTAAGAAGTAGACCCACCAGTGGCAGAACATGATATGTTGTACGTCCAGGAACAAGCAGATCTGCAGGAGTGATTACTTCTTTTTGTTAGCTGCTTTCTTTCTAGAGATATGTAATAAGTGCTGATGACACTTTATTTAAGTTTATGCGAGACAGTCCTTTTCTTTTATTTTAAAATAATTTAACTATGGTGACATTTGTTAATTTTAATTGGAGGAAATTTATTATCGCTTTGTTTTGATAAAGAGAAATCTCATTTAGTTTCTGCATGTTATTCATATTAAATTGTAAATGGTGACTGTAATATTTTGTTTGAGGCTCGTCGAGTTATCATTCGACGCCGAACGTTCCAGCTTTCCACACTACTGGAAGTGGGGCGTTACAGCATTATAAGCAAGCAAAAGTACATAGGATATCGGTCGTCCACATTTACCAGAGAATGTCCCTAGGGGCTGGTATAGAGGGATGAAGTGGTCATACCGCTTTTAGGACCATGATATGCATCACCAGGGTCTGTTTTTCAAACATGAGTTTGATACCGTCGACTCCTCAACAAGTAAGCTTGTTCTTCTACGAGATTTCCTTCTTCATATGCGTGGATGACCTACAGATGCTATGTGGATGTCAATCACCTGGAGGCCTTTTGGAGATAGGCTTTATACTGCTAGGCCAGCTGTAGAGCTATATCTGATCCGTACTTCCTTGCCCGAGTGGAGCTGATATACATGGACCACGTCAAGTGGCACCTGGGTGAGATAGTGTCATGGCAGTTTGGGATTGATCAGTCGGTTCCTCATCCGCCACCCCAATCCTTCCATGCATCGCGGATGGGTTGGAGCTTCCCGATATAGCATCACTGGACACTTTGACGAGATCTTCTCAGGTACTTCAATGCTGGAGGATACGTCTTCGAGATGCATTTGACCGACCTCGAGGACTATGTTGAGTGGAATGCGTCGGTGTCCACAGGATCAATCCTTCCTCCACACATGGGGATAGGGTCGGTCCTTCAATTTCGGATCGTTCGTTCTTCACTCTCTTGCTATATTACCTGCATGGAGCACAGCAACCGACAGTGCCTCTCCTCATCTCGAAACAAGCAAAGCGTAGCGATTCGTACTACTAGAAAAGTGTCGTGAAACGGCAGGCAATAGAGTAAGCGTCACGAGGTGGGGAAGAGCAAGCGTAGTGAATCACATAGAGTTGCCCTTACCTGCCAGTGCGGAGATGGATAAGGCGGGCGAAGCACAAAGGGATGGATGTCTGAGCGGTTGAAAGAGTCGGTCGTCGAAAACCGAAGTATTTTTTGGAATTGCCGGGGGTTCAAATCTCTCTCCATCCACGAGGTCATAAGTTCTCTCTTGTGTTATCTATATCTGAGAACGAATCTAACCGACTCGACTAATATGATGGATGGAATGGTTAGATGGTTGAGGTTATTGTGTGTTGATTTATTCCTGACTTTGTCTCCCTTTCTTCCTCTTCCGCCCTGGGTGGATTACCTATGGGATCCCAATCGAAGATCTCGGTTGTCGTCGTGAGTGTTTGATCAACTACGATTGCAGTTTGATTTATGAAGTCTCAATGCTGTGAGGCTGGAAAGACAAAGAAAATGATAGAGACTTCTGGGTAATCCAATCTCGCTGTTGAGATGCTTAGTTGACTCCTTAACCGTCGATCGGAAGATAGCTTATTCCAAAATTCATGCAGTGCATAAGGGTAAGGAACTTTGGATGAATGGAGGTGAATGGGTGTAAGCCTCACTGCTCGGAAACACCCAGTGCTCACCACAATGAGAGAGACGAAAGTGCGGGTAATTCCAGTTGGCGAAGTGGCATTAAGCATCCCTAGTGGTACACAAAGAGAGGTCATGATGATATCATCTACATCCATACCGCTCCTCGTTGAGTAGATCCCGCATCCAACTGATGCAGTTTTTTTACCAGGGAATGGGAGAATTCCCACTACCGCTGGCAGGCCAGCCGGGCCATGAGCGCAGTAGGAATGGACTTCCCAAAAAGCTAGCCCCTGCCAGGGTCAGCATAGAATGAAGGGGACGGCCCTCGACGTTGTGTTGGCAAAGAAAGCAGGATGCGGGGGCTAAAAGCAAATGTGGGGACTCGGGTCGGGGTGCAGCGTAACAATTGATAGGAGCCATTCCATTTAGGGTGAGCATGATCGTAGTTTGGACGGGCACGAGCGATCTGGTGTCCGAGCCGATTGGTCAGATGACGCCTGCTGCACTTATGAGATTAGTCTCTACCGCCGGTACCGGATGGACTGGGATGGAATTGAAAGAACGCGAAGAACTATAGGGTCAGTTTTGTTGACAGTGGGGGAATGACATGTCACTTCTTCACAAGCTTATCCTCGCCCTGTTTCCTATTCGTCCCGACCGGTAGCAGCAGGGTGTACCCATCTCTCCTCAACTTCCCTTGGTCTTCGACCCACGTACGGTTTGGTTCGGAGGCAAAAACTCGTCCCACGTATGGTTCGGAGGCCGAGCCCCACCTCCCAGCAATAATGGTGCGGCTTAGGTCAACGGAGACGAATAAGATACAATTCACTCAACGATTGCCTTTGGGTCCCGAACTCCATATGGGTAAGGGGCGTTGTTGTTTGCGAGGTCTCGATCATTTACATGGACCAACTTCTCATTCCATTTGTGGTAATTTTATGATTTATAAACCGTCCCTAATGAGCGATCAGTTCATGTTTGAGCATAGTGAATCACTTCGTGCCGACCTGTTGCCAATAAACCTTCCTGCCTCATATGAGAATGGAAAACTAGAGCAATTTCTGCATCAATGGATGAAGAATCATGAACATAAGAAATTTTGGCTAACCATGTTCCTAGAAAAAAGATTCTTTTTTTCCATTCGAGAAACGATGAGCACGACTAAAGTGGCGATACATACAAATCCATTTACGGATCTATATGCTCCGATTGGAACTTGAAGTTCCAGAACTGGCGGCTGGTTTACCACAATAATGAAATTGCCTTTTCTTTTTTAGTATTCGGATAGGATTTCTGTTGGCTTCATCGAGAGGCTTGCGGAGTTTGTTATGTCAACTCAAAAATTACAGTTGCATTGGAAACGAGAAAGTTCAGTGGAGTTCATAATTGCATAAGACAGAGTCAAAATAGTGGCTTCAGCGCGTCAAGGCCGCAGGAAGTGTCTTATCTTCCTAACAGATGAAAGTGGTCGTGAGCTTTAGCTAACTTTCTGTATATACGAACCGATTCGACAAATATGAGCCGTAGGGTTCACAAGAATAGGACCTTTGATGCCCGGGTAAAAGGCATTCCGACGCCCTATACGAGATATAGTATACATACTATTTAGCTTTGATGGAAGGAGCCCTTTTGGTCCGGCTTTGCATCTTGCAATACCATATTGACGAGGAAGAGAGGAAAGAGAGAGGGAAATAGCCATCAATAGGAGAATAGCAAGAATAGGGGATTCTTTTGTCGGGAGATCCCTTTCCGTCACTTTGTTCGTGTGACCATCGTTGTGTTGTGGGCTTGCTCTTCATTCCATTTCATTTACGGAAAAATCATTAGCTACCTTCATTCCGGTCATCGGCCGGGGAAACTCAATCAGTCAATTAATGGAAGGCTGCAATGGAAGATGAAGGGTAGTTTCTAAAGGACTGGAACAAGGCGGTGTCATCAGATTCCACCCTTTTCCGTCGAGCTGGCACTTTATCGCAATGCACCGTCACTCTGGAACTAAACCGTCACGAAGGCAGTCCTGGCCCCCCCAACTATTAGAGAGCTCACCACAGGCTTAGAGGCATCCACCGAATACCGACTGTCACTGCTTCATCTTTCTCTTTTGCCCTTTCTTCCCTATATTTTATCCTCCCTCCATCGGAGCTCGTCCATTCACTTTTTCTTAATCTTGCCAGCATCGCTTTGCTTTCCTTTTCATTGCACCTGTCCTTCCGTTGACCCAGGATTGGTTGTCTTGGTGGGGATAGTGAACTGTAGCATTGCATCACTCACTCATAAACGTCGCTTTGGTACGATCAAAAGTACCGACGAGACCAAATCTACTAGGTCTCAACGGCATGGTGAGTTGTTTTATCAAAAATTTTTTCCATTGCTTTCGACAGGCGTACGATGGATGGACCACCCAATGATCACTTCTCGAATGAAGATGGAAGGACTCTATCGCTCGACGACGCGGCTGAGTCATGTGTCAACGCCGTTGAGACCTAGCAGATGCATACACTGGAGCTAATCAAATGTCGATTTGATGAGTGTCCATTTGAAAAATGATTGTCATCTGTGCTTCCCTCTAACGGTGTGACGGATCGAGATACCTTCATTCTAGTCATCGGCCGGGGGAACTCAATCAGTCAATTAATGGAAGGCTGCAATGGAAGATGAACGGTATTTTCTAAAGGACTGGAACAAGGCGGTGTCATCAGATTCCTCCCTTTCCCATAAGGCCGGCACTTTACCTCAATGCGCCATCGCTCTGGAACTAGACCGTCACGAAGGCAGTCCTGGCCCCCCTAACTATTATAGAGCTCACCACAGGCTTAGAGGCATCCACCGAATACCGACTGTCGCTGCTTCATCTTTCTTTTTCGCCCTTTCTTCCCTATATTTTATCCTCCCTCCGTCGGAGCTCATCCATTCGCTTTTTCTTAATCTTGCCAGCATTGCTTTGCTTTCCATTTCATTGCACCCGTCCTTCCGTTGACCCGAGATTGGTTGTCAAGGGGGGGGGGGGATAGTGAACCGTAGCATCGCATCACTCACTCATAAACATCGCTTTGGTACGGTCAAAAGTACCAACGAGACAAGATCTACTAGGTCTCGACGGTGTGGTGATTGGTTTTATCGGAAAATTTCTCCATTGCTTTCGACAGGCGTATGATGGATGGACCACCTGATGATCACTTCTCGAATGAAGATGGAAGGACTCTGTCACCCGATGACGTGGTTGAGTCATGTGTCAATGCCGTCGAGACCTAGCAAATGCATACACTGGAGCTAATCAAATGTCGATTTGACGAGTGTCCATTTAGAAAATGATCATCATATGTGCTTCCCTCTGATGGTGTGACGGATCAAGATACCGTCAATTAGCATACCGCCTGTCAGAACTGATGGATGTCATCGTGTCAAGAATGCCTCCGCTACCCGTCGAATGAACTCTGCTCCGACTGGAGTCGGTTACTCCCCAATAAGCACATCCACACGTACTACTTCCCAGAAAGGATGCACTGCCTCTGGCTCGCATTTTGTCCCAGTTCTGTCACCTCCTGTGGGAGGAGATCAAAAGTGACTTACTCAGAAGCACCGTCGTACCGATACCTATCATTCGTCTATTTCATCGTCATTTCGTTTCCATGAAAACAAACGGTTTGATTTATGAAGTCCATCCTTTATACGACTCGATTTGTCACCCGGAGTAGACTGCTTGCGAACAACATGGAATGGTCTTTCTTTCTTTTACAGGCTGGCATCATTACGCTGCTTACTTACCTAATGTATACAGATCGCTTTCAATGCGGTGACCTACCGCGAAGAGGGAACAATTGCCGTGTGCTTTAAAGCTAGTCATGAGCTTTGATCGTTTCAACGAGTCGAGTCAAAAGTCAATACCGTTGAGTTCTCTATTGGCTCTCCCAGGAAGAAAGTCGAGTGACATGCGCAGGTTGAATCCGAGATGCTCCCGTGAAATGCGCATGGCTAGGGACCCAGTGGGTTTAGGAAACCGGACCAGAAGACCAATAGCCGAGGAGGCGCCTATATGAAAAGTGAAAGACTCCACTTGTGGATATCTCAATCTCATTTGGCTTCTCATATAGAATGATTTTGACCCACCCCTCACCCTAAAAGGATGAGTGCCTAAAGACCCTCTATCTTCAGATTGAGCCCTCTTTGCCTGATGAATTTCTTTTGTGACTCCTTTCGTGGATCTCCCCTCTTATCCAATCAACCAACTATCCCAGGCCGGGCGACCTTAAATAGCGTTCCTGGAAAAACTTTCACCACCCCGGGATCAACTGTCTCCTTTTGACGACCAACGAGACTACTTGGTGAGGAAGGAATCTTGCACAGACTCAAACTGTGAATGGATCGCATGGACTATAACTCAGACAATTTTTGAAGAGAGCATCCTACAGTGTGACCTGATCCATGGGTGGGACCAGAGTTTGACCCAACCTGTGTGATGCGACTACTTCTGAGCCATAGATTCAGAAACTCAGCCTGACTGAATCCACTTGGTGCCTACGAAACCCCATGTCTTTGTCTTACCTATGAGTATTCTTCATGAGGGATTGGTCAGACTAAGATACATTCTGTAAACACCCCAGACGTGGTCTGACTTCTCTTTTTAGTCAGAGGTCAAAAAAACTGGAATTTGACATCAATGGAGAGGCCAGTGAAGTGCTTAAAGAAACACACAACAGGACATGTTGAGCACACCAACCCGGTCCGAAACTCGAAGATCGCATAAGAAGGATAGGGTATTATTGGCCCAAAATGATTACTAAGGCAGTGGCATATGCGAAGCGTTGCCACGAATGCCAGGTACATGCTGACTTCATACATCAACCTCCTGAATACCTGCATGCTACTATTGCCAGTTGGCCCTATGAAGCATGGGGAATGGACGTAGTAGGACCAATTACCCCACCATCATCCATCGTTTATACTTACAATAACCGAATATTTCTCAAAATGGACTGAAGTTGTACCCATGAGAGAAGTAAAAACTATTGGCGTGATTAAGTTTATCAAACATCATGTGATTTATTGCTTTAGTGTCCCTTAGAGAATTATCCATGATAACAGGCCACAATTTATCATCTATGGTTTTTCACGATTCTATGATAAATTCAGGATAAAAAATATCGCGTCAACACCATACAACCCTACAACTAATGGTTTAGCCGAAGCTTTCAACAAAACGATTATTAAGCTTCTTCAAAAGTTCGTCTCGTCTAATAAGCGAGACTGGGATGAAAAGTTAGGAGAGTGTTTGTGGGCTTATCGTAGCTCATCAATTCGGGTATACGCAGCTCTATGTGGGGAATCCGATTAAGAACCTGGCGTATGAAGGGAACCTCTTCGAGGGAGCTCAGAGTTAGTTCCATTTAGTAGATGGAGGGACTGGGTCATAATTCATGCTACCTCAGAAATCTCCAGTTCTCAGCATGGTACTTAGCTTCTATACTGTACCTGCCAACGCTGTTGTTCCCAGCTTCTCTATCGACCATAACTGTTGTAAGGAGATAGAAGCGTATTAATCTCGTCGGAAGGGGGCCAAGAGAGTAAGGGTGAAAGGAATGGATGAATTCCTTAATGTCGATAACCCTCAGATGGTGGCAACTTCGATGATGATGATGCTGGTGATGATGATAACACTAGCGCTAGAGATGCTCCCCTGATCATCAGGGATGACAATACTCGCGTCCGAAGTCCATCTACCAAACGTCGCCGAATATCAAGAGGCGAGCCAGCCCGAAAAAGAAAGAAACCAGTGGAGCAGACCTTGCCAACGATGGTTATTCCCGAAGGGGTGGCTGTTCGATTTGCGACTGATCTTCTAGCTTCGACTCTGCCAACAGCACCGGCAGAAGAAGACATTCTGGTGGAGTCATCCAGTGCTACTAATACCCCAGATCTGTTTGGTCCTGAGTCTACAGAACATACTACGACGCAACCTCAAGATAGCGAGACGGGTGCACTTTTTGAAACTTCTACAACTCCTCCATCCAGTCCAACCACAGGACTTGTTTCTACTGGTATGGTTATGATCTTTTGACTTTATATCTTATAATTATTGACAAAACTTTCTCTATCATTTGAAATAAATTCAGTATTATCTAAAGTCATTTCAACTTCTGGATTTGGATTTGGTTGAACATGGCTCCCACTAGTAATTTGTGAAGTGGATCCTTGTTCCATATTTATAGTATAATAGTCAATCATAAATAGACTTATACTCTTCTTCGTTAAAAGAAGATTCATCTAATAGTGTATTGATTTGGTGTCACTCTTCTTCCGAAGAATTGCCTGAAAAAAATTCTGTATCAGTGTGACTGATATCCTTATCAATCGCTTGATCAGAATTTTGATCGATTGGTTATTTCTCTCCATTTGTATCTCCGTATCCAATTTCGGTCTCGATTAGTTCACAAGATTGAATGGCCAAGTCATTGAAAAGCCTAGATTCGATTGTTTTCTGACAAATGTTGAGTCGGGCCCAGGTATGTAATTCCAGCCATGTATCTGGGAGGAACTTTTCATTGGAGTGGTGAAGGGCTTTCAGTTTGTTGCACCTTGTTTTGGCATAGTAGCGAGATTAAAATTTTTTTATCCAATAAAAAGAAGAATAGAGAAATTTTCTTTTTTATTGGATCAGATAATAAATCCCATCATTGGATTTTCATCTTTTTGAAAACTTTTTTTTTCTATAACCAAAAGGATTCTACATCACAGGATTAGGGGCCCCAAAGATGAGATGCTTAGTTTGTCGAATCAAATGACGGACGCTTTCAATGAATCGCTCCAGCTCTGATTGGATGCACACCAGTTGTCTCTAGAAAGAGACTGTTCACTGGACCATACCGCAAGCAAACACCAGCTGACAAAAAGAGGGATCCCTTCGATGGTCGGGGTGGGTCTCCTCGGCTGGAATACTAGTCCAAAAAAGAAGATGGATCAACAAGTGGTTGATCAACAACTGTCGGCAATAAGAGTGAGCAAACGACATATGACCATATCTTTGTAAATTAGATTAAATGTAATTTATTGTACATTTTTGATTGAATAAAACATGATGAAACTACAAAAACATGAAGCTTCAGAGAAATAAAGTCAAATACAGTTATGCAGATCAAAGAAGAAATGCCAGTCATTCATGAGAAAGAAATCAGAGGCCGTAATATTATTGTTTTCATGCCAATTGGTGGCAATCGCCACCATTTGGCAGCAAGGTAGAGCCTAAAACTGTTGAAATTTTTACAGAAGTTTCGTTGTATCATTCAACTATTCAGTTGTAATCATATTAGGGTTTGCAATTTTGATGCCTATATATTATCCATATCCTTATAAATTAGGGTTTCACTAATTTATCATACATTTTTGATTGAATAAAAGAGGATAAAATCTCAAGAACTCAAAGTTTCAAAAAAGCAAAGTCAAATATAGTCATGCAGATCAAAGAAAAAATGCCAGAGATACATGATGAAGAAATATGAGGCCATAATTTTACTGTTTTGCTGCGAATTCACGGTAATTGCTACTAATCGGCGACAAAGTAGAGCTCGAAAGTGTTAAAAATTTTACAGAGGTTTCATAGTAACTTTTTACCGAATTAGTTATAATCATATTATGATTTTGTATTATGAGGCCTATATAATAGCTATATCCTTGTAAATAAGGATTTCATGTAATTTATCATATGCTTTTGATTAAATAAAAGAGGATAAGGCTACAAGAACACAAATCTATAGAGAAGCAAAGTAAAATATAGGCATGCAGATCGAAGAAAAATGTCACTGCTTTGTGAAGAATAAATCAAAGGCCATAATTTTACTGTATTTCCCCCAATTGGTAAATAGCCTTTATTTGACAGCAATGTAGAGCCTAAAACTGCTTAAATTTTTATAAGAGCTTCGTTGTCACTTTAGCTATTCAGTTGTAATTTGATTAGGTTTTGGCATTCCAATGCATATATATTAGCCGTATTGTTGTAAATTAGGGTTTCATATAATTTATCATACACTTTTAATTCAAGATAAGAGGATAAACCTACAAGAACATGAAGCATTAGAGAAGCAAGTGAAATACCGTCATGTCGATCAAAGAAAAAATGCCAGAGGTTCATGAAGAAGAAATCCGAGGTCAAAGTTTTAATATTTTCCTGCCAATTGGTGGCAATAGCCACCATTTGGCAGCATGGTTGAGGTCGAAAGTGTTAAAATTTTTATAGAGACTTCGTTGCAACTTTTTATCTATTCAGTTATAATCAGATTAGGGTTTGGTATTCCTTGGCCTATATATTAGCCGTATCCTTGTAAATTAGGGTTTTATGCAATTTATTGTACACTTTTGATTGATATTCAATCAAAAGTATACGATAAATTATATGAAATTCTAATTTATAAGGATATGACTAATATATAGGCCTTGGAATACCAAACTCTAATAAGATTATAACTAAATTGCTAAAAAGTTATAGCAAAGCTCTTGTAAACATTTCAATGTAAATAGTGGCTCTTGCCACCAGTTGGCAAGAAAAATAAAATAAAATTATGGCCTTTGATTTCTTCTTTATGAAGCACTTGAATCTCTTTTCTGATCAGCATGACTGTATTTGACTTTGCTTCTCTGAAACTTTGTGTTCTTGTAAGTTTATCCTATTTTATTCAGTGAATAGTGTATGATAAATTATAAAAAATCATAATTTACAAGTATACGACTAATATATAGGCCTCAGAATACCAAACCCTAATCTGATTACTGAATAGCTAAAAAGTTACAATGAAGTCTTTTTATAAATTTCAACATTCTCGAGCTCTACCTTGCCGCCAAATGGTGGCTATTGCCACCATTTGGTGGCAAAACAGTAAATTTTTTTCCTCTGATTCTTCTTCAAGAATCTCTAGTATTTTTCTTTGATCTGCATGACTATAGTCAACTAAGTTTCTCTGAAACTTTGTGTTCTTGTAGCTTTATCCTCTTTTATTCAATAAAAAGTGTACGATAAATAAAATCAAATCCTAATTTAAAAGGATATGACTAATATATTTGTCTTGGAATACCAAATCCTAATCAGATTTAAACTAAATAGCTAAAAAGTTAAAACGATTCCATGTAAAAATTTTAACACTTTTAAGCTTTACCTTGCCACCAAATGGCTCCTAAAGCTACCAATTAACAGCAAAAATAGTAATACTATGGTCTCTGATTTCTTTCTTATGAAGCACTGATATTTCTTCCTTGATCTGCATGACTGTATCTATTTCTATCGAAACTCTCATAAACAACCAAAGTCTATAAATACCCTCTTTGAGAAGACTTTAGGGATCCATGATCATCAATTTTTAATAGATCAATAATCAGATCTTTAACCTTAGAGAGATCATCCATCTTTAATTTCTTCATCATGAATCTCTGTTTTTTTTTCTTTGATCTGCATGACTATATTTGACTTTGCTTTTTTGAAACTTCGAGTTCTTGAGCTTTTATCCTTTTTTATTCAATCAAAAATGTATGATAAATTATTGAAACCCTAATTTATAAGGATATGGATAATATATAGGCATCAAAATTGAAAACCCTAATATGATTACAACTGAATAGTTGAATGATACAACGAAGCTTCTGTAAAAATTCCAACAGTTTTAGGCTCTACCTTGCTGCTAAATGGTGGCGATTGCTGGCAATTGGCATGAAAACAATAATATTACGGCCTTTGATTTCTTTCTCATGAAAGACTGGCATTTCTTTTTTGATCTGCATAACTGTATTTGACTTTATTTCTCTGAAGCTTCATGTTTTTATAGTTTCATTATGTTTTATTTAACCAAAAGTGTACAATAAATTACATTAAACCTAATTTACAAAGATATGGCTAGTATATAGGCATTAGAATATCGAATCCTAACTGATTATAACTGAAAAGCTAAAAAGATACAACAAATCCCTGTAAAATTTTTTAATAGTTTTAGGCTCTACAGTGCAGCCAAATGGTTGTTATTTCTGCCAATTCACGACAAAACAGTAAAATTATGGCCTCTTATTTCTTCTTCATGAATCATTGGCATTTTTTCATTGATCTTAATGACTGTATTTACCTTTACTTCTCTAGAGCTTCCTAATCTTGTAGTTTTAACCTCTTTTATTCAATTAAAAGTGTACGATAAATTACATGAAATCCTAATTTGCAAGAATATGACTAATATATGGGCCTCAAGATACCAAACTCTAATCTGATTAAAACTAAATAGCTAAAAAGCTATTCCCATAAAAATTTCAACATTTTTGAGCTCTACCTTGCCGCCAAATGACGGCTATTGTCGCCAATTGGACGCAAAACATTAAAATCTTGTCCTTCGATTTCTACTTCAAGAAGCACTGGCATTTTTCCTTATGAATGGTGCAATGTATGTGATACATGACACATAATTCGTGGTATATATATATACTCGAATCTAATACATGACATGTTTGAGTGAATCATTCGAATACTTGATACATGATGAGTATGACTATTCATGGGAATATGATAATAAGTTTCGTGTATCTTGATTATATGACATGAAGTATCTTTGTGATACGTGAGTATATGATCTTGAATTTTGATTCCTAAATTCTTGTTTCTCGTGATGAGGACATGTACACACTTTGACTTGACAAGTTACGTGTTCCTATTAATTCATGTATATCGTGTATTATTGACATGGGGATTGGAAAAACTAAATGATTGATAAGAACTGCATTGTACAAGGATCTTGTTGGTCCACCTCTTGATTGAGGTGCTGAGGACTTTTACTACAGTAGCACTGGGTGGTACTAAGCCACCATCTGATACAAAAGTCACCATAAGGGTGATGTCCGTAACAATAGCAAAGACGCTTCTGACCAAAGTTAATGAAAGCCATAGAATCTGAAGTTAACAAATCGATAACTTCAGAATTTATTAGAGAAGAGCAACATTCTGATTGGGTAGCGAACATAGTCCTAGTTCGTAAAAAGAATGGTAAAATCCATATATGCAATAATTTTCGAGATTTAAATGCTGCATGTCCCAAGGATGAGTTCCCTTTTCCGGTCACTGACGTAATGATTGATAATACGTGTGGCTTTGAAAGGATGTCATTTATGGATGGTTTTTCTGGTTACAACCAGATCAAGATGCATCCAAATGATGAGAAGCACACGGCTTTCAGAATACTGTTGGGGGTATACTGTTATACAGTGATGCCCTTCAGACTTAAGAATGCCGGAGCTACTTATCAGTGTGCAATGAGCATTATATTTAAAGAATACCTACATAAAACCGTGGAGTGTTATGTGGACGATCTTACTGTCAAAAGCAAGAATAAAGAGGATTATCTTTAGGACTTGAGGACAGTCTTCAATCTCAAGCGAAGACATCACCTAAAGATGAACCCTACTAAATCCTTTCTAGGGGTATCAAGCGGCAAGTTCCTTGGATTCCTGGTTACCTCAAAAGGGATTTTCCTTGATCCCAACAAAGTGAAGGTGATTAGAAAAATGCCGCCACCCCGAAATCTCAAAGAACTAAGGGGACTACAAGGTAAATTGGCCTATATTTGTCGTTTCATCTCCAACTCATCAGGGCGATACCAGCCATTCTCTAAGCTCATGAAAAAGGGAGTTTCTTTTGCATGGGATGAGGCATACCAACAAGTGTTTGATGACCTCAAAGAGTATCTTACAAAACCTCCTGTTCTCATGGCCCCCATATCAGGAGGACCATTCCTCGTATATGTGAGGGCTATGGATCACGCATTAGGTGCGTTGCTTGCTTAACATAATGAGCATGGTCGTGAACACGCTCTTTATTATCTGAGCTGAACAATGATGGGGGCAGAGCATCAGTATACTCCGTCGAAAAGGATTGTCTAGCCCTAGTGTTTGCTATTCACAAGATGTGTCATTACCTCTCCGGGTAGACAATTCACGTCATATCCCATGTCAACCCACTAAAAATCTTGATGACCAAACCAAGTTTCTTAAATGGCATATTAGCAAAATGGGCATTGATTTTATCTCCATACAATATTCATTTCGTATCTCAAAAAACAATGAAAGGACAAGCGATCGCTGATTTCCTTGCAGAAAATCTGGTGTTAAAAAGCTCTAGATTATTGGAAGATATTCTAGATTATTCAGCAAAAGTCAATGCAATTAATAAAGAACAACCATGACTGCTGTAGGAGTGGGGGTGGTACTTATATCACCACACAAACATATAATTCCTAACAGTTATTCACTTACTGAACCATGCACAAATAACGTGGCGGAATACAATGCGCTTGTTATTGGCCTAAAAATGGCCTTGCAACTAGGAGTGAACTATTTAGAGGCATATGGAGACTCTAAACTCGTCGTCAATCAAATAACTGGTGAATACGAAGTCAGACATGAGACTCTCATCTCCTATCATCTATTAGCTATTGAATTGGCAAATTGTTTTGAGCAGTTCTATATTAACCATATACCTCGACATGAGAATATCTATGCAGAACATTAGCTGCGACACTGGCACTTCCAATGGGCTCCATGAAGAGTGTCACTATTGGAAGCAGGAAACTTATTGACCCTGATATGGTCCTACAGGCTAAAGAAGCATGTCAAGTTGGCCCAACTCTTGAATCACAAGATTGGCGATTTCCATTTGTGGATTACGCCTTATATAGAATACTTCCCGAAGATCCTAAAGAAGCTGCTTCGATTAAGAAGAAAGCTCAAAAGTTCTATTATAATGTCGTACTCCAAACTTTGTATAGAAAGTCAAGTGACGGTCTCTTACTACGATGCGTCTCAAAAGAAGAGGCCAGTGAAGTGCTTAAATAAACACACAACGGGACATGTGGAGCACACTAACCCGGTTTGAAACTCAGAGATCGCATAAGAAGGATAGGGTATTACTGGCCCAAAATGATTATCGAGGCAGTGGCATATGCGAAACGTTGCTACGAATGCTAAGTACACGCTAACTTCATACATCAACCTCCTGAATACCTGCATGCTACTGTTGCCAGTTGGCCCTTTGAATCATGGGGAATGGACATAGTAGGACCAACTACCCCACCATCATCCATCGGTTTATACTTGCAATAACTGATTATTTCTCAAAATGGACGAAGCTGTACCCGTGAGAGAAGTAAAAACTACCGGTGTGATTAAGTTTATCAAACATCAAGTGATTTATCGTTTCGGTGTCCCTCGGAGAATTATCCATGATAACGGGCCACAATTTATCATCCAGGGTTTTTCACGATTCTGTGATAAATTCAGGTTCAAAGATATCGCATCAACGCCATACAACCCTACAACTAATGGTTTAGCCGAAGCTTTCAACAAAACGATTATTAAGCTTCTTCAAAAGTTCGTCTCTTCTAATAAGCGAGACTGGGATGAAAAGTTAGGAGAGTGTTTGTGGGCTTATCGCACCATAGTCCGTACTCCTACTAAAGCTACACCTTTCTCCTTGGTATATGGAAGTGAGGTCGTTTTACCCTTGGAAATCAAAATACCATCGTTGAGAGTAGCTTTAGCTACAAAAATGACAACAGAAGAAATGCACCGGCAAAGACTTCAAGAACTTGAAGCACTGGATGAGAAGCGTCTCCAAGCTCAACAACAAATTGAACTCCACCAAGTGCGAATCTTGCGGGCTTTCAACAAAAAAGTCAAACAGAGGACTTTCAAACAAGGGGATTTGGTTCTGGCTATCAATGATCATGACCCATAAAACCAACATTGAGAGTAGCTTTAGTTGCAAAAATGACAACATAGGAAATGCACCTGCAAAGACTTCAAGAACTTGAAGTACTGGATGAGAAGCGTCACCAAGCTCAACAAAAAATTGAACTCTACCAAGTGTGAATCTCGATCTCCAAATTGAGCCCTCTTTGCCCAACGAGTTTCTTTTGTGAGACTCCCTTTGTGGAGCTACCCTCTTATCCAAACAACTAGCTGTCCCAGGCTGGGCGACCTTAAATAACATTCCTGGAAAAAGCTTTCGCTACCCTGGGATCAACTGTCTCCTTTTGACGACCAACGAGACTACTTGGTGAGGAAGGAATCTTGCACAGACTCATACTGATCGCCTGGACTAGAACTCTAACACTTTTTGAAGAGAGCATCCTACAGTGCAATCTGATCCATGGGTGGGACCAGAGTTTGACCAAACCAGTGTGATGCTACTACTTCTGAGCCATAGCTTTAGAAACTCGGCCTAACTGACTCCCCTCGGCGCCCACGAAACCCCATGTCTTTGTCTTACCTATGAGTCTTCTTCATGTGGGATTGGTCAGACAAAGATGCATTCTGTAAACACCCTAGATGTCGTCTGACTTCTCCTTTTAGTCAGAGGTCAAAAAAACTGGAATTTGACATCAATGGGGAGGAAACCATACGTCATTCGCTCACTCTTATTGCCGACAATTGTTGATCAACCACTTGTTGATCCATCTTCCTTTCTGGACTAGTATTCCCGCCGAGGAGACCCGCCCCCACCGTCGCAGGGATCCCTCTTTTCGTTAGCTGGTGATTGCTTGCGGTATGGTCCAGTGAACATTTCATTTCTAGAGACAACTGGTGTGCATCCAACCAGAGCTGGAGCAATTTATGGAAAGCGTTCATCATTTGATTCAACAAACTAAGAGTCTCATCTTCTGGGGCCCCTGATCCTGTGATGTAGAATCCTTTTGGTTATAGGAAAAAAAAGTTTTCAAAAAGTTGAAAATCCAATCATGGGATTTCTGATCTGATCCAATAAAAAAGAAAATTTGTCTATTCTTTTTTTATTGGATAAAAAGATCTTCATCTCGTTGCTATTCCAAAACATGATGCAACAAACCGAAAGCCCTTCCTCCTCTTTCAGCAGTGTTTCGAAGCTCGGAGGTGGGGCCAACATCATGCCTGGTCTCATCCACCACTGGATCAGATTCTGGTCGTCGTTTTCATCCTCAGCCACATCTGTAGCTCGTTCAGACCCTGGCTGCCCTTGGCCATCCCAATCCATTTGAGCCATCTCTTCCACGTCAGTCGATTTACCTGCAGACTTCAGAACACATTCGGTAGGCTGTGTCCCTTTGACACTTTGTTCAGTAGCCTTTTCTGGATCACCAGCCGACTCAGAACCAACATCAGTAATTTGTTCAGTAGTAAGCTTTGATTAGCTCATCAACACTTCCTACAGAAACGAGCAGATAGGGAAATGTTGGCTCTGCGATCGACATGTGGACTTACGGATGGACCAGTGCCTTTTTTCGGTGCATCGAAGGGCACAGGGGCAGATCCCAACCTTTTGATTTTGGTCATTTGCTAACGCAGTCTGCACGATACAGAAGATTGGTCCACTCCTCAAAGCTGAGCTTTTCTATTCACTCCCTAGGTGCTTTCCAGAAAAACCCTCTCTTTGCCTCCTTTCTCATGCATCGATTGAATAGTTCAATGCCCGAGCTCCTTCTTTGCTTGCATTCTTCACTGGCGCTCGCCAGATGTATCACTCATCCCGCTCCTAATGGTGACAGAGTCTTTCATTTGTTAGACTCCATCATGGGAATTCTTTGATAGTAACTTTTTCCAGGTTCTAGGGGGTCCCCTCTACTCCTCTTTTTTGTCGATCGAGCCACTTTCCCTCATTCTACTCGTCCAGCCCTCTTCACGAACTTGTACAATCAGAGATAGCCAACTCTATTATCAAAGAAATAAGGAAATGAGTGACGATTGGCACTAGATATCCAGAGGTGTTGAAAGAGCTGCTATTACCAGCAGAAAAACAATAAAAAAAATGACGATCGCTTGTGGAGGTTTCCACAGAAAGACCCCTTGGTTCTGGCAAACATATCACAATTACAGGTACTTGGGAGCATACCAATGGAATGAATGAAATACAAACAGTTAATATAATATGGTCATAGATCTTAGGTTGTAACTTGATTATGTGCAAATTTGTTGAAGTTGCACCCACAAAGTATGGAAAGTGCCAAACAGTGGGAACTACCCAGGGAGGAGTTAGGAGCAAGAACAAGGAGATGCGAGAACCACTTAAATGGAGGAATCAATTGTATTTCATCCTTTGTTCCACATAGCAACTGGGGATCAAAAAGCACCAAATTTGATGACTTATTAAGTGAAAGACGAAGTCAGAGCATGCTATTGGAGACGTTGCAACATATGTCGGGGAGGCCTCCCTTGATTGTGTACGAACAAAATACGAGTCCAAAGGTTGTTCCAAAAAGGGTTTAGCTAATAAAGAAATTGACTCTTCTTGGAACCAGTAACGCGTAAACCATGTCAAACCAAGACCGATCAATATCCGAAAGGAATGGATTCGAACTTCTCGTAGAATAGTTTCCGGTGCGAAATGAAATTCAATGAGTAATTCAAAGGAGAAAAATCTTTGATAGGATTCATTTTATTTTGTAAGGTGAAATGTCAAGCATAAATGATCGAAAAAACACTCCGTTCCTAGACCTTTCGGACGGGAATGAAGGGATTCCCTCCCTGTCGAAGTGGATTTATCAGCTCCACGAGTCAAACGATAGAAAGTGAAAGGCCAACTACTTCTTCATTCATGGCCGGAGGATTTGATTGATCTTCCTTTCGTATTCATTCGAAGAGAGAGGGAAAGTTCTTTTATGCAATGCAGGAAGGGTGGACCTCCTTCGGATTCCACCAACTCCATGAATGGACGGGGGGAGTATGAGGAAGGTCGATGCCTTCTATTTGAAGATGAAAAAAGGAAAAGGGTCAAAGATTTCTGACGTCGACGAATATGATTGAATGAGAAAGAGCTCCGTCATCTGGTCTCACTTTACCACCATCTGAAATGCGCAAAACTTCTATTGGTGGAAGTCAGTCCATGAAGATTCTCCCTTCTCTTACGTGCAATTCTCCTCTTTTGATAAGCATCCAATATCTTAGCAAATGAACATTTTTCTGATGCTGGTGTGTCGAGCTTATAAGTCGATTGAAAGCTGCTCTGACAGATCCAACGAAGGGAAGACTGTTTGTTGACGATCCCAAGCTACAATCCTAGGGACATCATAAATAGTACATGTGACTCCGACTTTTACCATATCACATATCAGCGTCTATATTATCCAAGGCATCAACCATGACATTTGATTACATCGCGTTCAGTTTGAGCTAGGCGATGAAAGGTTTTCTAAACAATAGCTCGAACTCTCGTTCTTTTACCATCTTTCATGCGAAAGTTGACCAACTTCGTCGATCCGAGAGTTTTTGCTCACCATCCGACGTCCCCCATCTCGCTGAGAATTTCCAAGCAATTGGAAGGCGCTTTCAATGACGAGGCCGAGAAATTGCTTTCCCGCGATCCGTCACTCTGTCCATCTTTATCAGCCAACTCCCCTCTTTCTTTCCCGATCGAAAACCGACCCTAACAAAAGAAATTCTACATTAAATAAAAATAGATTGTTTCACTAGTGATGAAGGAAACAGTCGACGTATGGTTTAACTATTTCTTTTGCTTCCTATTTAGTCAGAACTCCGACAAAAGGTGGAAATACTATCGGTTGCCACGTCCTGTGGGTTAGCAGAACGAGCAAACCTCGTAGAGGTTAGTGCTGACAAGGGCTTCCGAGAGACACCTTCCCCTCGATACTCAACCACATGATACTACACACCCTAACTGAGTATGATTGGGCCATGCAATGGTAGAACGTCTTTCTGGTGAACCGGGTGTACGACTTCCAAACCTTCTGTGGACTGTCGCTTCTCTTATGAAATTAAACAACTTCTCAGTCATACTCGACAAAGATGGTGTTCCATTCACCATCCTTACATGTTCAATCGGCAGTTTTTGATGAAATCCGTCAGACGCCCATGCGACATTCGGGTTCATCTCATTCACCTCCGAAAGAAGGTCATTATTTCTGCATGCAGTGGTCTACCAATAGCTCTTGCAACATAAGTGAGACTCGTGGCTGTCCAATATTCCGACAGGAAGACTGTCAAGCCGAACCCATAGAGGCACATCAAAAAAGTCACTTGACAGAGTAAAGATAGGTCGGCATCGGCTGCCATTATTTTAGAACAAATGGGCCTATTCCATTCCATTCCATATGTGCCATGGGGTATGATCCCGCACTGAATCTAGGGCATCTGGATGGTTGAACGTCAAAAAATCAGAACCCGGATAAAACCTCCTTGAGTCCTAAATTGTCCCATAGTGTCATGGGCAGTGGCATGGAAAGTAGTCTAGGGTGGCATCGGGGCCAATGAAGTAACCGTATTCAGTAGAACTAAATGAAATGAAAAGGATTTCTTCACTCCTAGGATTGCGATGATTACCAATCGAACCACTGAAATGGAGGTTATTCCTCGACGCAACGATTGTACTGACTGCTCTAACCGCCATTCTATTCCCTCCTGCAATTTCTAATTCCGATGTCGAGTCCAACAGAGAAGTAAATGAGAGATTAGAGCTATTGACTGAGTTTATTATGGTATGGCTGTCGTGGGTTTTACGAGTTTATGCTGAATCCTCATAGCAGAAATTCGTATGAGACGGTAGGCTCGGCTGAGCGAAGACGAAGGAGAGCAGCCGTATAGCTAAGTTGATTTCCAATCTCCAATAGAAAAGCCCCCGCCATTTTACTGAGAAAAGTTTTGTGCTGCTCGCCACTCCCTGATGCCAAGGATGGGGTCAAACTATCATTTCAGGATTTGCAGTCAGATACATTTCCATTATGTTACCTAGCCGAACCCGCCATCTCATGTGCCAAAGTCAAACAGTTGTTCTTCCTTCCCTGCTCCCTCTTTTCTTCATATGCAAAGGCGGGGGAAGCGCTTTATATGACTAGTGGTAGGATACCAAATAAGAGGGGACAACTTCTTTCTATCTTAACTTGCTAAATCTTCCTTATCTGATTGAAAGTTGCAAGCCACTCAACTACTGGTATAGAGGCGACCAGAGGGAGGGTGGCGTCTTCGAGATGTATGTTCGGTTGCAACCATGCCTATCTCATCTCATTTAGCTTACCAAAGTCAACGTGGTCTTACATAAAAAGCCATTAAGCTGACTGTTCCGTTCTGACTTCCCATGGCTTTTCACTATTCCTTTTTAGAGAAAGGTTGCACATTCTGTCCAGCGGATCCCTAAGTTTATGCGGCAGTGTGATGCACTCGAAAATCTCTCTTTTGCCTCTCCTCCTTTCCTTGTCTCCATTCTAACTGATTCGCTTCTTCCCACAAGCATGTCGGTTCAATCCTTCGTCGCATTTTGTGATCCTCCGTTTCAGGATTCCTTTTTCAGATGGCTAGGTTTTAGGCAACCCATCTATTACATTTATCCCTCACTGTTGGAAGCCCCTGCAATTGTTCGGTTGCATACTCCCTGTATCTCAAACAGAACATATTTCATTTTCCTTTCCTGTATCTTTCTTTTGAAACATAGGTCGGCTTTGTGTAGATAGATGTTTCGCCATGAGAGATTGGTGCTCCGTCGAGGTATGCCTTTCCCGCTTGCTTCTTCCTTTATCTATCTTTTCAATCCAGTGCCCGCACTGCGTATGAAATTCTTTGTCTTTGATCTCTCTTTGCAACACAATAAAAAAGTAAGAATCTTTCTCCCGGCTCATGCGGTCATTGATTCAGTTAGGGCGCCTGCGTTCCCCTGAAAGCCTACTCCCGTCCATTCCGTCGAAAGTGTCGATCCCACCCCCCGCCTTTCATCGTCGCCCGTCTTCCCGCAACACGCCAACAAAGAACCGTCGGCCCTCTAGCGTCAAAAGGCTATATTCAGTCGAAACCGAAGTCGTGTTGCTTAAGAGTCGATACAGTTCTCAAACCTTCACTAATGGATTCCCTGAAGTTCTCACTGACGTCATCGCCAGCAATCTGCTCGCTACGCCCGTTGGCATCGGTGTTAAAGGGTAAGTTCCTGTCTTTTGTCTTGCCCAAAAACAGTCGGTAATTGGAGATGGTACCGCAGCAAGGCAGCCCAGCTGCTTTCATTTATCTCGCTTGCCGTGTCGGGATTCGGTGCCCTTGGTATCTGACCGCGTCGGGTTAAATTCTCTTTTCTAGTTGAAGATATAGTCAACCTTGTTTCTCCCATGAGAAGGGAAAATCCTTTCGTTTGCATTTTTTCCTTCTCTCTTCCAGTTTTCTCGTCAATTGTCAGAGGGGCGGATATGACCACTCTATCGACGAACGACGAAAAAAAAGGAAAAAATGCACTTTCAAATGGTTTGAGCGTCGGAAGCAACCAGCGGTATATCGATAGGTGAGAACAGACTGTTATTGGCTGCTTCGCCTATCGATTATCTCCTGTATAGCCGGCGTCGGAGACATCAGAGGAAGACCATCATTTTGAAATGGGTACGATCAACGCTTCATTCATTCATTGAACCGTCGGAGATAACCATTATCTCAGCATTGTGATCAATCACCACACCACCTCTATCATACATACAACATTATACGACGTGAGAGTGCATGGTCAACACACACCTACAACGCCTACGTTCTGCTTGCAGCCAATACAACCACAACATCACATGCATGATATTAAACAACCGAAGCTACTTGTAGGAAGATTGGACGGCATCCTTGTCAGGAGAGTTAGCAATACTGAACAACTGAGTCATCGGTCCGGGGAAAGAAAAGGACCATCTTTGACCATCAAACAGATGGAATTCGCTTAACTTGCTAGGCCTTCGGAACAAAGTTTCTTCTTTTTATGCTGAAGATGATCTTGCTCATTCTAGTCATTATGGTATCGATCTTGAACATAAAAACTCTTCTTCTCTCTGAAAGACGAACCTATAGGCCTGCCTGTTTTAGCGTGTTTCCAAAGGTAACCGCGTCAAGTTGACTTTTCATAAGCCACTTCCTTCACCAAAATGATGGCGTCACGGATCGTCTATCATCACTATGAACAGTTGATCGCACTCCTAATCATTAGTACCATGCCAAAATGATAAAAGGACGATACCATACGACATGAGTTGCATAGTGGAAAAAGATGGGGATACTCGGTCTCATCAGGATCGACATGCATCAAGTGGATCCTGAGGTTGACGGTTGACTCGTCAAGCATCACTTGACTTCCTATTCCAACTGTGCAATCGTCTAGTTTCTGGTGATTTGAAATGCAACACCATGAAGCGACGATCCATGCTAAACCGTCAATGCTCCTCTCTCTCTAGCTGACATCAAGGGAGCGTGTCCCAATTGGGCTGTTCACTGAGCAAGCCAACGAGTACCTTCCCGCGTCAGGGGTAAACATGACGTAGACCTGTCAGGTTGTGCCAAAACAAGAGAAGAGGCGATGGGAGCACTTTTCCCTCTCTCGTTCCGCAGGAAAGTGAATTCGAGCTATGCGATCAATGGTTCAATGCAATATCGTCAGTGCAATCAGAATCCGATACCTCCGAGTTCTGCCAGTTCGCTGATGTAGACTCACTCTACTGAGGGGCAATAAACGACAACTGGAGGGAGGGAATGGTAACTGCCAAAAACGATGGCTTCGTCATCCAAGGAGTTTGCTAAGAGGAGAGAGTCCTCTCTCTGTCTGTCTCTCCGAGTTTCGACTACTGATGTAGGAGTCCAGTAGCACTTCATCCCTTCAAGCGATGATTCTGATCGATGCAAGTAGGAGAAGGTGGTCCTTTCATCTCTCTGCCTGCTATAGCCTGACGGATCATGAGTTGGTTTAATGCTAGAATATCTCCTATATGCCCAGTGATTTTCGTAGATGAAGTAGTGGGGCGTGTTAAGTTGATAATTTCGAACATTGTAGCATTCTTTTCTAGGTTAGGTTTTGAGTTTCAAAATTTCAACGAACTTTGCCTGAAGTCTGAATATGAAAATATGCAAAAGAAAAACATCGAGTGAGATCATTCCGTTCTGTTCCATTGTGAATGAGAGACGTTTTGTTTTCGACCAACAACATCTACTCATATCCAGCTTCGTGTCATTTTTGAACACAGCGATCAGCGACGCAACAAGTATAGGCTGAAATGGCAATACTCTCACATTGGGGTGGAGCGCGCCAAAGCAAAGCAAACCGGGACCCCCTCTGGGGTCAGTACTCGACGCTCCCGTGCCTTCTATTGAAAGTGAAAAACTACAGGGCTAATGCTTCAAAACGGCTTTGCGGAGAGCAACGACGAAAGCCATTGCGTCGTTCTTTCTTTCAGAACTGTAGCATTGTTCCTCCTCGGGCACGCGGGAGCACGTAGGCTTTGATGCTAGAGTTTGTTGGGTAGGGGAGAAGCAAGCCAAACCTCTGACCGACTTGAACACATCTGACAATTCTCGGCGTCGAGAGAACGACAAGATTCCATAAGTAATTCAGCGAGTGCTTTCTTCGAGTATATATCTCAGGCATCGGAAGAAGAAAATGAAATATGAACAATCACTTTATCCAGTCGTAATAGATCGATGTCGAATGCTGGAACAAGAAGACACATTCGACGTTCCATTTTAGGGAAGGACGACGTGCCATGATACTTTCTGTTTCATCGAGCCTTGCTTTGGTCTCTGGTTTGAGAGTTGTATGTGCTAAAAATCTGGTACATTCCATTTTGTTTCCATCCCAGTCTTTCGTGACACTTCTAGTTTACTTCTTTTGTTAGGTCTCGACTTCTCCGCTATGATCTCTCCAGTAGTTCATATAGGAGCTATTGTCATTTCATTCCAATTCGTGGTTATGATGTTCAATATTCAAATAGCGAAGATTCATGAAGAAGTCTTGTGCTATTTTCCAGTGAGTGGTATTATTGGATTGATCCTTTGGTGGGAAATGTTCTTCATTTTAGATAATGAAACCATTCCATTACTACCAACCCACAGAAATACGACCTCTCTTAGATATACGGTTTATGCCGGAAAGGTATGAAGTTAGACGGAGTTGGAAACATTAGGCAATTTACTTTAAACCTACTATTCCATCTGGTTTTTGGTTCCTAGTCTGATTTTATTAGTAGCCATGATTGGGGCTATAGTACTGACTATGCATAGGACTACAGACGGTGAAAAAACAGGATGTATTCCATTGAAATGCTTATCGATTCTAGGAGGACTATAATGAGGAGTACGACAGACTAAATCGACATCTCGCTCACGCCTCCTGGTCGGCCCTGTTTGCGACCAAGGGAGGGGCTCCCGGTGGGAATGGGAGAGCCTTCGCTATCGCTCATGACGTCGTATTGTAGTCTTTGTAGTTGAGTCAGCCTGCCTCCTTCATTCTTCTAGCAGGTGCTCCTGCGCTGCCTACAGACTTCCAACTTGACTTCCCCCCTACCTTAGAAAACACCGCTACTGGCCTGCGGGATAGGATCGTAGACGTTCCACCGTTATTATATCTGAATCTTTATCTTTCACTCCACACCGTCATGTGACAAACTGATAGAAAATTTGAGACTCTGTCAGAATACCGAGAGCAGAGTCTTTAGCAAGCTGGTCGGTAGGATCTAGGTGAACCGGGAGGGTGGAGCATATTTAATGACGGAAAATGCCTGAGGAAAACTCCTTCCTAGGGTTTTGATACGGACTTAGTGAGAGGTCGGGACGACCGGACCGAGCCAAGATGGATAGTAGTAGGAAAGAAGGCATAGCCAAGCAAGACAAAAAACATGAAAAAACAGAGAATAATGATTCAAACTTCACTTATATAGTAGTGAGTCAGAATAGATGGGCAGGAGAGATTAGTGTTAGGTTAGAGTGAAGAGCGAATAGAAAGAACTACCGGAGTATGATTCTCAAAAGAGGTCTGGCGGGTAGGTTTGATGTGGGATCTGTTGCCTTGGCATTGGCTGATTAAAGACATCCTCACAAAGGCACCATCTTTCATCAAGTGAAAATGTGACTTTCATAGGTCTCTAGGTCTTTGACTAGTGCTCTGCCTGAAAATATGAGAATTGATTTTGTCGAGACCCGTGCTACCAATGTTTGAGACTACATTTTGTTAACAACAGGTACTCTTTCTGCCTTCACGGGTGACGAATCATCTATGCTATGAGTTGACGGATCGTATGTGCTATGAGTCTCTCTTCCTCTACCGTGGTCTGAGGCAAGTCAAAATCCCTCTTCCTCAATGGCGGCTGACGGCGACGAAAGTATGATCGATGATCTTCTGCGGATGCGGAATTTCGACTATCTAATATCATTAGTCGCTTCAAGAAAAAGTGTAACCTACCCGCAGAGAATTGACGATTATGAGAAAGGGGCTGGCTGCTCTCCTTGATTTTGACAGAGAATTTTGTCGGTCGATTTCATCACGACGCACTCCAGTGCATTTTTTTGCTCTTTGATTTAGCAAAGAGACATAGGAAAGGAATCCTTGTAGCTGTGCAGCCTGACACCCGATGGAATCCCTGGCTGTCCTTCCCATTGTAGGTTGAGCCAAACGACGTTCCTAGATATCGCTTCTTTCCCTCCTACAGGGTCAGCTTGATATCGGGGCAATCATGCATGCGTTGGGAATCCCCTACACTCACCAACCATATGAGGCGGCTCCATAGCAACCGAACTCCAGCCGTGAATGACTTTCAGCCCTTCTTTCACGATATACTTTGATATCTTTTGTTGAGTAGTGTGCTCTTGCTTCCTTCTTCTTCTGCTTCTAGAGTGATCAACCAGTCTTCGACATCTATTGGGATGGGAGTAGATCTCTTCCACAATGACTTTTGCCTTCCATGGCATGGAGAATTCACCAGTCACTTTTTTAACTGCAACCAACATAGTTCGTGATTGAATTCTGGCTAGATCTGCTTTCGAGATTTTGTTGTGGGCCAGTAACCTTCCTCACCGGCCGTCGGTTCCTTCTGAGGTTGTAGACTCCCAAATATGTTCTCACTAACAAAGAAAGGGAAGGAAACCGGGCATCCGATTCAGAATCAATTCAGACAGTCAAAACAACATATCTCGATGAAAACAATGAAATCAAATTGTATTTTGTCGGAAGTGACGGAGCTTTCCAAAAAAACCCTTCTCCTTGATCTGATTCTATGCTCGATGGCGGGAATAGGGTTTACCTCTTCCCCTACCCTAAATCGACGGTAGGAAGGCCCAAAAGACCTAGTATATGTTCGTACTGTCGCTCCAATCCTAAATAGGAAGACCTTTGCGTTGAGCTGATCTCCTAAATGAGAGACTGACTCTCGTAGTTCATGTCAGGTGAGAAGCTTCTTCTCTCTCGACTAGCCTGCTCAGAGGCTAGAAGACTCAAGTGGGGTTCGAAAGCTCACTGGCTCCATATATGTACCGCGCTTTAATAGGCAGACTATCATTTTTTTTGTAGACTCGCTCACTCGAAATCCAGAAAGAGAAAAAGTTGTTCCCTCTCTATCCATGTTGCATCGGTCTTTTCTTTAGTAACCGAAGTCTGAAAACAACAGTCTGAGTAATGATGTCAATCCCATCTTCGTCGTGTGGTCTCACTGATCATCTGAACTGAACCCGTCAATCCTCTTGGTCATGAAATCCCTTCTTTTCCTCGATGAGAGGGGGCACGGGTCTTCGTCAGAGATCTATAGTTGACACTCGCTTTAGGAAGCGTCATTCCAAGCTCGATCAAAAAAAGGAAAAGGCATTGAGGGCTCGGAAACAAAAAGAGAGTCAGGGAAAGGAAAGCAATAGCTGAAGCTTGTCTCGAGATTTATAGGGAAAAGGGAGCCCTTTCCAATGACCTGATGACCTCCAAAGTGTACGATCAGAGTGTAGGAGCCAACTCTCTCTGAAGAGGTACATGGGGAAAGGAGTGGGGAATCTCTATGCGTAAGGGCTGCCATCCAAAAAGTATGAGAGGTGGGAACTCCTTCTGATGTGATATTTACTGCAAGCGTACAGTGTCGGTGTAGCACTGTACAGGTCGTCCCATAGGGATCTAAAGTGTTTTTGCGATTCTTACTTTTTCTATAGTTCTATCGGACTAACCAAAGATTCTAGGTTGAATATGAGAGTTATTCTAATTAACTTAGGATCTAGAATCCACTAGTTTCGAACCATGTTCTTATTTCTATTATCTTCTTCTTTCATAAAAAGGTGATCTTTTAGTTTGATCTTTATTTAAAGTGCCCTAAGTATGAGCTATCAAGTGGTGTAAAAGTATAATTCATCAAAGATACTACTTTTCATAAAAACAAACTAAATATTTAGATAATTCAATGAAAAAAATAAAATTATCAACCCCAAACCCTAACTAAGTATAGGCTATCAAGAAACCTAATTCAAATATAACCTATTAAAGTCTTAATCTTCGAGTTCTTGTATTTTAATCTTTTTATAGAAAAATCATGTCTTTATTATTTTATTTAAGAAGAAAATACTAGAGAGCAATTACATGGTGGATTCTAGTTTCATCTACATCCTAGAGCTAAACTAAATTAGCTACACATGATTCTAGTAAGCAAAATTAAATTTTTATTCATAAAAGCAATTAAATCTAATCTAGAAAGCAAATAAATCTAAACTAGAAAGCAATTAACTCTATCTAGAAAGAAAATAAAGATTAGAAAACAATAGCTTACCTCTGGAGCATGGTATTGTGGCCACCACCCCTTCAGCAAAACTTTAATTTTATTAATTTAAAACGAGTACAAAACTTCAGGATTTCTTCTAGAATACAAGGATACGGCCAATATATAGACTTCGGAAATAAAACCCTAATTGTAGCAGAACGGAAAAACAAAAAAATTAAAATGAAGCCACGGGAGAAAACTCAGAGCACGGGGCACACATTTGGCCGCTATTTGACTGAAATTACCGCCATTTAATGGCTATATTTTGTGAACATCGGTTGAAATTTCTTTTACACGAGTATTTTGTCTTTTTTGTTTATTTTTTGTGATTGTATTCGATTTTGAGTCTCTGTAGCATCATAGTCTCGTTGTTTTGCTCACCTTAGAAACTTTTCTGGCTTGATTTCCCAATCTAACTCTGATTTCATACCATCTCCTTGTATGAATTAGATTACCTTAAAAAGACACTAAAAATATCCGAGTAGCATTTATTTATATACAAAAATACATAAAGTATGGGAGGAAAAATACAATATATGATACTCATCACCTTCTCTATCCTACAGATCTGAAGCTCGCAACATATCAATGAGTTGAAAAAAGAGTCAGACAGGCCAGTTGATCCTGAGTTGGCGTCTTTCGTCGGATGCAATCTCAATAGAGAGTCTTTAAATCCATCGGAAGCTGTCAACAATGGGATGTGGAAGCTCCTTCCCAGAGGGAAGGAAGCATCAAAAGAATAAATAGTCAGAGGGGAAGGAAGGAACCAACTAAGCAGGGGAAGGGGGCGATTGTTGAGGCATACGATGTGCTTGCGTCAATCGGATTGTTCCACCCGCTGACTGACTTTCTTTCCATAGGAGATCTGGTTGCTTCTAACACGAGTGACAAATGCATGCACCTCTGTCGAAAGCCGTCACGTCGGGCAACTAAAAGATGAAAAAAGTTTCATGAGACTAAAGACTCTGCCTTTTACTCAGTGGATGAAAAAGATTTATGAATGACGCATTTGCAATGTCAAGTCAACTAGTCATTCAAAAGAGATTGTCTGCTTTGATCACTGTCTCTGGGTATGCCCTTCCACTTCTGGTAGTCAAAAAGGTAGCCTACCGTCGGAACCATTGTAACTCTAGCTTGCACTAGAGCTGACGTATATATCTCTTCTTTGGTCTGTAGTCCTCTTCGACACTGGGGATTTTTGGTTATGTTGGCTAGCAGCCTGTCAGTTATTCTCCCTCGGAATTGTCCTCGGCCCCTTTTTTTGACAGTTAGAAGCCAATGCAATCTTTTTCTGGAGTCATCGAATCGACAGGCATTACAGAAGGAATCAACGTAGGGTGTTGGATGGGAGCTCAAGGACAACACTTACCTCTGTCACTGGATCTCGAAACCACTCTTCAAAAAAAACACAACCAGTAAATTCCGCTTCATAGAAAGGCTGCAGGTAGGGAGATTTCATGGCTTTTGAGAGCTTATATATTCGTCGAAGAAGAAAAGAAAAACGATTTTCGTTTCGTGGTGATTTTCTGTTGCTAATTCCATCGTCGTCGGTCCTTCCCTCCTCCATATCAACGTCGAAAGGAATTCACATGTCCACTACCCAAAAGAGGAAAGATTCTAAACGAGATGTTGGAGAGTCAGCTCTTCCTTCAATTCGTATGAGTGTTGACGTTGAAGAAATGAATGCAGCAAAAGAATGAAGCTGCATTCATTTACGAGATTGTCGTCAAATCAAAGCATCTTGCTAGAGCCATTGGAAAGTGGGCTTCATACCGCTTAGGAGGGTGACACACCACCCAATTGTTCTTCTGCTTGGTATTTTCAGGAAGATAGCAAACCATAATATCATATATGCAATTCGTCTTTCTCTTTTTGTGTGGAAGTGAAAAGAGGGAGGAAAGCCAGGCTTTGCCTACCATATGTCGAAGAAAAAAGACAGTGGGACCTCGCGGCTCGAGCCGCATTTCACGAAGTCAGGCTTTGTCACCATTCGACATAATTCGCCACTCACTCGTTGGTTGGTCTTTTATTATATTATCATCAGACTATGACTTCTTTAATTCCATTCTTTGTCTCCCGGGGGTCAGTTGTGATTGCTGTCCCAACCCAACATTTTCGAGTGCTGTGCCAGAAAAAAGCGATAGGCGCTCTACAGTCACACATTCAAGCACGAGCCTTTCTTCTTCCTGTAAAGCTCGGGACAGAATGACGTGCTAGCAACAAAAGAATGGACTGATGGTGGGCTTCAGATGTCGGAAACATTTTCTCTTTCTTTTTTTTTTCTTAGAAAGTTTTTCTTTGATCTGCCGCTGTTATAACACCATAATATTCGTCCTTTTGGGGTGGAGGCTCTGAAGGGCGAATCAATCATTCGCGGTACTTTTAGTTATGCGAGGATAGAATGGACGAAAAGTGATGAACCCTGCGATGGCTACTGAATAACCACCTTTTACTCTGTGGAGAAGAACCCCTTTGACCTTTTTATTCGTTCACCAAATCTTCTTCAGTTCCATGCAAGCTCGCTTTTGTCTAAATTTTCATGGAAGAAGAAGCGGTTCACCATCCCCCCTCATCCAGGGATCTTACAAAATTATGAAACCTAGCGGCTGCTCGCTCTTTGATCAGTGATTCACCGGCCACTAGATTGATGAAGAATCTCTCCAAAATATGTTTTTTGATCAGTGATTCACCAGCCACTACATTCAGGGATCCTACCTTATTCTCAAACCTGGTGGCTCGGTTGATTGGCACTCTTGTAAACTCATCTTGCATACAAAATTTGGGGGTGTCCTGCATCCAACAAGAACATTTCTTCCCTTAAGCCTAAGCGTAAAACGAAAGATTGTGAGGTATTTCCACGACATAATAAGAAAGAAGAATTAGATCTTGGAAATGATCGACTCCAATAGATGCTCATTATGATGCTTTGATTGTCGACTCCTATTCTTGGGATAATCGAAAGGAGGATAATGGAAGAAGAGAGATTTTCGTAAATCTCTCTTCTCTTATACCCAAGAAATTTTCTTTTTGACGATGGTCTCCCGTCTATTGGTGGAGCTTGTGGATAGCAAAACGGAGGAAGTTTGACCTCTGAAATGAAAGAAATGGGAAAGTATAGGAATTCGACAATGAGAAAAGAAAAAATTGTTGAATAAAAGTTGTGCCACAAAGAAAGGCGCTTGCTACGCCCCTCCAAGAAATTTTGACCGACTCACAAGACGACTTCACTCCTTTGCTTCTCCACATGATCTACCTTCTCTGTCGCAGAAAAAAGTCGTTCCAGTATAAGAAGAAGGGAAGATGAAGGCATTCGACAACCAGGCTTTGACCATGTCTCCCGAACAATTTCAGTACATATGGCGTGAGACGATTCCACATATCAAGGTCGAAATGGGATCGGGTATTTTCACGTCTCACCGTAGTGCCCTGATGAGTATCATATATTGTATTTTTCCTCCCATATTGTATCTAATTTTGTATATAAATAATTGCTACTCGGGTATTTTATAAAAGAATTCAAAGAGAGCAAAGCTACAAGATTAAAATAAAATAAATAAAGACATGATTTTTCTATGAAAAAATTAAAATACAAGAACTTGAAGATTAATACTTTGATAGGTTATACATGAATTAAGTTTCTTGATAGCCTATACTTAGGTAGGGTTTGGAGTTGTTGGTTTCATCTTATTCAAAGAATTATCTAATGATTTAGTTTTTTTTTTTTTTTATGAAAAGTAGTATTTTTGATGAGTTATGCATACACACCACTTGATAGCTCATGGTTTGGGTACTTTAAATAAAATTTAAACTAAAAGATCAATTTTTTATGATAGAAGAAGATAATAGAAGTAATTTATGGTTGGAAACTAGTAGATTTTAAATCCTAGGCTAAATAGAATAACTCTCAAATCCGATTTAGAATCCTTTGTTAGTCTGTTAGACTATAGAATTAGTAAGAATCACAAAATACCTGAGATCTCTGTGGGATTATAGCACTACAATTGATACTGTACTCTTGCAGTAAATTATCACATCAAGTTTTTGGCATCGATGCCGAGAATCGACGGTGTTTTTCTTGCTTTTTCTAACGTTTTACTGGTTAACAATGTGCGTTGAGTGTGTAGAAATTAGAAATTGTAGATACAGGAAAATCAAAAGGATCAGAGGGACTTCAGAACTGTGAATTGGTAGCAAAACCCGCCTATTGGCAATAGTTCAGGTAAGTTTCTCCTCCAAATTTTCTCTGTATCTGAGTTTACGGTTCCTAGTTTGTAAAAAAATTTAAAAAAATAATTAGGAACAACAGGAATAATATATTTTTTTATTTTGATCATATCTATTCTACTATTTTATCTCCACCACACCCCAATTCTTGCATTAGTTGAGAAAATTCACGCATACACTCACGGTCGCTAGTTCATGCCACATTGGACCCGTGATCAATTTGGTCAACTAGTGAGATCAGATTTGTTCATGAGTGACAGATGGACCAACTGATCTCGATCCTTCAGGGTCGATGTTACTCATTGCGCATATCACTACCATTATGCATCAAACTTCCACACGCAGCGAATCACTATGAGTTAAAACCGCAGTACATAAGTATGCTTCCTAAATTTACTAGTTCTGATTCAGTAGATGCATATCTCTTTATCAGTGAATTTCAATAAGTATGCGTGATGATTAAACTGCAGCACTTGTTGGAGGACGCAATTAAACTTTGCTTCATCCCGTGTGCTCTCAAGGACAATGCCAAGAAGTAGTTGTACAGTATGCCTACTGATTCAATCACTACTTGGGATGAATTCGTTACAGTATTTCTTAGGAAGTATTATCCCACGCATAAGATGGTAAGGATTCAAAATTAAATCAATCAATTCTGTTAAGTACCGTGAGAACCCTTCTGAAAATACTTGGAACGGTTTAAGAATCTTTTAGCTCAGTGCCCCCACCATGCGATAGAAAAGTTGCAGTTGTGTCAAATCGTGTACGAAGGACTTGATTACACATCCAAAACTCTTCTTGAGTCCCTGTGTCAGGGGGAGTTCATGAGAAAGAACGAGGATGAAGTATGGGACTTTCATGAGGACCTATCGTTAAAGACTATGCAGTGGGAGAGTCCTGCTGAGAAGCCCAGTGCATCAACTTCTGCGCATAAGGGTGGGATCCATAGCGTCGACAACTCTATAACTACCGAACCTAAGATTGCAGTCCTTATAAGGAGAATTGAGGCATTGGAGACTCCTAGTGCTCCATTGGTGGGTCAGGTAAATCAAATTCAAATTCTCACATGCTTTAATGGCAGAACTCCGAATCATGTTATGGAAGAGTGTCCATTATTAATGAATCACATGGGTTCCACACTTGAGCAGGCTATTGCTTTATATCAACAACCCATGAACAATCCTTACGATCCTACATATAATCCTATCTAGGGAAACCATCCAAATCTCTCATGGAGTTAGGGGCAATACTAGGGGGCCCCTAATCCTAACATGCAGTCTCTAACCAATGGTCAGTTCGCACAAATGTAGGTATTTATCAACACCCAAACGCTTCAAATTATGGGAACAACTAGAATATGCCACCTACACAAAACCACTCACATCCACAATAGGGGTCTAATAATGATTAAGAAAAGCCACTGCAGTCACTTGAGAAGAACGTTGAAAATCTTCTCAGGTCTCAATTAAAGTTTGACATGCATATGTCCAACCTTGACACACACATGCAAAATCTTATAAAAGTATCAATTGATTTTATTCAAAGTACAAGTCAGCAACTGCTCATGAACTCTCAATGTAATAAGAATATAGAGCAGCAGGTAGGATAATTAGCGAGTCAGATGAGTGAACGTAGCAAGGATACTTTTCCAAGTTAACCCATAATGAACCCTAATGCCAGTTCCTCAAACACCAATCAGTCGCATGTCTACCAATGCAATGCCATTTATATGCTAAGATCTGATAAGCAAGTGGACAATAATGTAGTCATGCCCCTGATCTCACTCATGTTATCTCGCAGGCTACATCATCTCATCCACCCCTTTCTCCACAACCATCTCCATCGCCTCAATCACCGTCACATGATCATTTGGAAGAACCTGTTCTAGAGCCGAAAGCACCATATCCAAATTTGCTTAGGAAGCCTTCACCACAAGTAGAAAAGATTCTTGAAATATTTCAGCAGATGAAGGTTAATATTACACTCCTTGATATTATACAACAGGTTCCTACTTATGCCAAGTTCCTTAAGGATTAGTGTACTAAAAAAGAGAAGGAAATATTTCTGAGAAAATTTTTCTTGCTGTATATATATCACATATCCTCTCTAACTCCTTGTATATCAAGTATAAAGATCAAAGTTCTCCAACAATCTTTTGCATCATTGGGAACACTACATTTGATAGGGCGTTGCTTAATTTAGGAGCAAGTGTCAACTAGCTTCCTTATACTGTTTATCAGCAACTGGGGTTAGGAAAACTTCAACCTACCAAGGTCACGTTATAGTTAGCTGATTGTTCGATCAAGAGACCACTTGGTATGGTTGAAGATGTGCTCATTAAAGTCGGCGAGTTTATCGTTTCTATAGATATTATTGTCTTAGAAATGGAGCCGATCTCTAATCTACAGAATCAAATTTTTGTTATCTTGGGTAGACCATTCCTTGCGATATCAAATATATTAATTGATTGTAGGAGTGGCCTCATGAAACTATCATTTAGAAATATGACTGTGGCACTAAATATATTCAATATGGATGAGCACACAACAAGCTCCCTCATTGAGGTCAACATGATTCATCGTTTGCAATCTTATTCGATCTCCCGCATTGATGATGAACCCTCATTTGAGCAAATTTTCAAAGATGAGCTCATATTATTAGATGATTTGGCACATACTGATTCTATGTATGATGATACTTATGCAAGTGTGCCATTGATTTATGAGCAAGTTTTTGAGGATTTGTTTGCAGAGGAGCTCGCATTACTTCGTGCGTTATAAGGGCCACCACCACATTCACTTGATCATATTACACTCTTCTCACCTCACGATATTTCTACATGTATGTTTATTACTAACAATGATTGGCAGGTTTATAATGAAAAATTCTTTAATTCAATTATTAATGCTTACATGTGGACAAAAAAAAATGAGGAAGGCATAAAAAATAGACAGGTAATTTCATGACTCATAGGTGGATAATAAGATATAATAATGCACCCACTTCAGATTTAAAACGCACACACTATGAAAGTTGACAGTGATCAAGAGGTCGTAACCGCTTTCTATGCGTTAATAGGGTGATGATATTGAATTGTAACTTTTTATGACTTTCATTATTTGTATAGTATTTGTATAATAGTTTTCATATTTATTTTACCACACTTGGTTTGTGTATGAGGGCATATACGAGTTTAGGTGTGGGGTAGTAGGTTAGGGTATTTTCTTCGTATTTTTCTAGGATTTTTAGTTTTCATTTTAGTATTTTTATTTTATTTTTAGATTTTTTTGGTTTCTTTATTTTGCACTTCGGCTAGTTTTCAGGATAACTAACTAAAAAATTTTTAAAAAAACAATAAAAACTGAAAAAATTATATATTTTTATCAATAGATCAACCTAATTATAGATAAAAGAATAAATTTAGATTTGAAATTGGATAGAAGAGTAGGTTGGATGATACTCTCAGAATTTTATAAAAAAGATTAAAATCTGAAAAATAAATACCGCTAACAGTAGTTTTGAGGCAAGTATATATTTTTTTTCACTTCACAATAGTCTATTAGGTTAAGGATAAAGATGATAATGATTGAATAAATCTTCTCTCTCTAAACAAAAAAGAAAAAAAATAAAAAAAGTGAAAAAAAGGTGAGAATAAAAAAAACGGGGTGCGCCTGGTATTAAGGCAATAGCCTCGAGAGTGATAAAAAAATGGAATGCGACTGGTATTAAGGTAATAGTTTCAAGAGTAAAAAAAGAGTATGATCCGAGTAATCGTGTACTTTGCGCCTAAGCAAGCTTAAATATTCGCATGAAAAGTGAAATGTTCTTAAAAAAAGAAAAAAAAAGAGTATGATCCAAGTAATCGGGTACTTTGTGCCTAAGCAAGCGTGAATATTCGCATGAAAGGTGAAATATTCTTAAAAAAAGGGAAAAAAAGAGTATGATCTGAGTAATCAGATACTTTACGCCTAAACAAGTGTGAATATTCACATGAAAGGTGAAATATTCTTAAAAAAAGAAAAAAAGAAAAAAATTGTTTTGAGAGAGAAGAAGAATCATGAGTTAGAATTGGAGTCCAAAACTGAAGTAGACTAACACACGTGCACGTAGATGTATAAGAGCCAATGGATTATCTGTTAGTCGGTATCAAAAAAACGGATTTAATTTTTTGATTAAAATGATAAGTGTATCTGATATGACGCTCGATTTGAAAATTGATAGTCTAAATGCGTTCTTGAGTTTGTATATTAGTGAGATTAATTGATGAAAATATCATTAAAAAAAGATTTTTTTTTTCTTTTTGTTGTATAAAATTTTAATTTTTCTTAATTTTTGGTTATCCTTATTTTTCTTTTGTTTATTCTTTAATCTATTTTCTTCACGAATTTTGTGGGTATATTCACTACAAACCCTCACGAGACACAACTCGTCCACTAGGGTAACCTAGGGGTTTAAAGACTTATTGCACGTGCTAAGTGCAATTACGAATCCTGCGAAAATGAGCTAAGATTTTTCTTTTTCTTGACTGGGCCCACCTATGAATTATTTTCTTGTGGGGGCTTAGACGTAATTTTGTCGTTTTTTACTTCTGTCATAATTAGAGGTTGATTTCCGAAACCTATATATTGGCCGTATCCTTATATTCTAGTGCTTCATGTACATGTAGAAATTAATCATAGTGGAAGGAGGATATAGTTTGTACCTCGTTTTTAATTAAATAAAATTAGGGTTTTGCTGAAGGGGTGACGGCCACAATACCGGACTCTAGAGGTAATTCTCTTTGTTGTTCAATTTCTCCTTAGTTAATTTATTTTAATTGTTTTCTAGTTTAGGTTTTTATGGCTTTCTAGATTAGATTTAATTGCTTTCTATGAATAAAAATTTGATTTTTCTTTTTAGAAATATGAGTAGCTAATTTCGCTTAGCTCTAGGATGTAGATGAAATTATGATCCACCTATAATTACTCTCTAGAATTTTCTTCTTAAATAAAATAAAAAAAGACATAATTTTTCAATGAAAAGATTAAAATACAAGAACTTGAAGATTAATACTTTGATAGGTTATATTTGAATTAAGTTTCTTGATAGCCTATACTTAGTTAGGGTTTAGAGTTGTTAGTTTTCATCTTATTTAAAGAATTATCTAATGATTTAGTTTATTTTTTTATGAAAAGTAGTATCTTTAATGAGTTATGCTTGCACACCAATTTATAGCTCATACTTAGGGCACTTTAAATAAAAATTAAACTAAAAAAATCAAATTTTTATGATAGAAGAAGATAATAAAAGTAAATGTATGGTTGAAAACTAGTGGATTCTAGATCCTAGGCTAATTAGAATAACTCTCAAATCCAATTTAGAATCCAATGTTAGTCCGTTAGACTATAGAATTAGTAAGAATCGCAAAATACCTGAGATCTCTTTGGGATGACTTATATAGTGCTACAACTGACACTGTATGCGTATAGTAAATTATCACATCAAGCCCGCTTTCTCTTGATTTCCGATTGATGAACAACGAAGAAAAACGGAAGACGTCGACTTTAAACATGATGCATCCATTGCTATCGCTTCGTAGGTCCGTCAGTTTAGTCGACGTAGGCGAGGGCATTTCCATCGCTCAGGATTCAATCCAACAATAGGTTCCCCATGGCTACCTTGTTATGACTTCACCCCAGTCGAAGACCTCACTGTGGTATGCGCCAATAAGACCACCACGACTTTAAACATGATGCATCCATTGTTGTCGCTTTGTAGGTCCGTTAGTTTAGTCGACGTAGGCGAGGGCATTTCCATCGCTCAGGATTCAATCCAACAACAGGTTCCCCTATGGCTACCTTGTTACGACTTCACCCCAGTCGAAGACCCCACCATGGTATGCGCCAATATGACGACCAAAAGCCATCTGTGGCACTAGTGGTACACAGAAGTCATGGTGATCCGTTGGTTTGATGCTTCGAGCGAAACCCATTTCAAAGGTGTGACAGGCAGTGTGTACAGGGTCGGGTACATATTCACCATGGCATGTTGATCCGCGATTACTAGCAATTCCAATTTCATGTTCCCAAGTTGCAGAGAACAATCCAAACTAAGGCAATCTTTCCGGATTTGCTCCGCCTTACGGAAAAACCATCACTTCCCATTGTCATTGCCATTGTAGCACGTGTGTGGCCTAGCCCATAAGGGCCATGCAGACTTGACGTCATTCCCACCTTCCTCCAGTATCTCACTGGCAGTCCCTCGTGTGTGTGGCACGCACTATCTTTCATCTGTTTCGGACCGGGGCGCATACGAGAACCACTATGTACCACACCACTGGGTGGCTCGCCTTTTCCGAATGCCGAATCTTCCTCCGCCGCCAACTCGACATCGTCGTAACCAAGCCAGAACAAACCATCATGGTCATTGGTATGTTTGACGTCCCATGGGGAATGAGTGACGTAACATGACTTTGATTCGCAAAACATGTGAGACGTGCTTCGAAAGGCGTTGGCTCCTAGTGGTGAAATTCGTCGCTGAAAGCACAGCTACGTGCTGGCACTCGACGTTGACATAGGGGAGCTGGCACGTCACTTGGCTCCCCGACTCACTTCGGTTGCCCTTTCTTCGTCGGCGCATGTCTCAGCAACACAAAACAAGGGGGTCGCTTGTTATAGGACTTGACCAGACATCTCACGACATGAGCTGACGACAGCCATGCAACACCTATATGAAAGTTAGTACCATCCCGTTAAGGACAGGTTTTGTTGTTCATATGTCAAGGGCTGGTAAGGTTTTGCGCATTGTATTGAATTAAACCACATGCTCCACCGCTTGTGCAAGCCCCCATCAATTCCTTTGAGTTTCGGTCTTGCGATCGTACTCCCCAAGCGAAGTATTTCACATGTTAGCTGGGCCCTTGATCCACGTAGTCCAAGGGTGAACACTCATCGTTTACGGCATGGACTACTAGGGTTTCTAATCTAACCGTGACTACTGGCACGGAGTTAGCTGGGGCTTCTTCCTCGAGTCCTGTCGTGATCGCACACTCGACGAAAGAGCTATACAAGTGGCATTGCCCTTCTTCACTCACGCGATATTGCTGGATCGGGCTTTCGCCATTGTCCAAATTCTCCACTGCTGCCCCCCGTGGGAGTTCGGGCCGTGTCTTAGTCGCAGTGTAGCTGATTATCTGAAAAGACTAGCTAAGCATCATTGGCTTGGTCAGGCTTTACATGACCAACTACCTAATACTACGCAGGCAAATCAAACAGCACTTTTAAGTTTTCTTCAGGATCTCAGCCCGAATTGTTCAGCAGATTCCCACGCGTTATGCACTTGTTCGCCACATCTGTTTTTAATGGAGCCGATTCTAGCAAACGGAGGCTGAAAATCGACGGGGGAAGCGCCCTGGGGATGGAGAAGCTGGGCGAGACAAGTTGTTACCGGAGCCTCTTTTCCATCTGTCCAGCTTCCCGAAAACAACATTCGACTTGCATGTGTTAAGCATATATCCTGCATTCCTTCTGAGCTAGGATCAAACTTAGATGTCGGATTATGATTGGGCCCTGCAGTGGTAGAACGTCGTTCTGGTGAACCGGGCCTTATACTAAACATTGATTCTCTCTCCTAATCACTCTCTTCGAGATATATTCCGTCGGTAAGAACACCAACCCAGCAAAAGATGAAGACCCTTCCGTCTGCCGGCAATATGCAGTCCCGCACGCATTGGGTGATGTTAGAACAAGCACGTCGGGCGGGATGGGTCTTTCGAGATCTACCTACGCAATTAGTCTTCACAGTGGTCTCCCTCTTCGCTCTGTCTTGATATGAGTGTTTTCCCCAGCTCGAGGATTCCCGGGTCTTTTTTGATCGAGTCCGTCATGTTGTGAGTCACTGCTTTCTCATCTTCCTCTCTCTTTCGTCATTGATCGATCATATTGTTGGACTTGCATGATCAATTTTCTGCCACCAGGATTTTTGAAAATTTCGGACGCTATCAACTACCGACAATGTGTTGATAGTGTGTCTGATCGGTGGTGATCATTCATCATCTAATCTTCTTCCTCTACTTCGAGGAATAAGACACCCAACTCTTGGTCATCCTCATTATCTTCCCAATCTCGCTCTACCGGGGCTGCATCCACTGATCGAGGGAATGGCTGTTGATCGACCATCAACTCTTTCTTTGGAATAGGTAGTCGAATATTTACAAATGAAAATGATCCTTCCTCTCTGTGGTTTTTCACTACATCTGTCGAAAGCCAAACAGTCAGCAGTTGCGTGCTTTCATTGTAGCATGGAAAAAGCCCGTATTGAAAGCTGTCATAGCTTCTCTTAAACTCGACCGCCATCACCACAATCTTCGCTTCCTATTCCCTACTTCTGCAGTTGGGTTCGATAAATGTGGTAGGTAGGTTTTGCTTCTTTCTCTCTCGCTTGTGCCTATAGTCTGTTGCACGCCTGACGAAGCTACGTTGGTAAGCCTTGCCTCCACCAGCCCATCCCCGTCGGTCCACTTGATGAGTGGCTTCCTGGGCCATTGACCACGACGATCGAGAGTCTACCTACCTGGGTACTGGGATGAATCGGAAGCCTCGTGGATTGGAGCAGGCCCCACACACATGGCTGCTGCTTTCTCAATCTTTCGGAGCCGATCCGGACGTTCACTCTTCCGTCCTTTTTTTCCCTCTATTGAGAAGAAAAGAAGAACTGGTCTAGGAGGGGCTACTCTGCCGGAATGACGGGCTTCACGTGCCCTACTTGCCTTCTCTGTATATTGATCAGTTCCACTTTTTGTTGGTAGACGTTGCCTGGGAAGCTTTTCTTCGTTGGCCCAATAGCTCTTCCATAAGATGATCATTTCCTATTCGAAAGCCAATGTCTTTACAAAATGTGGTGTATTCAACCATTCTCTGATTGTCAGAAGCTGTGGGCGAGTTATTTCTAGAGCGAACTTCGTCTGATGCTTCTTTTCCAGAGGAGAGGGGGGATTCCACAGCCCCAAGTTCGTCAATCCTACTCTGATAGTGTGAATGAATGGGGCGCTACCGGTCTCTTTCCTCTTTCACGTCGAAAAGGATAGTCTGTCCTGACGTTGATGTGTGGCTACAACGAGGTGACGGTAGGGCTATTCCACCTCGTCTCTGGTGAGTTCTCTTGTGATGCCAATCTCATTCGATTGCAGGACCTAAAGGACAAGGCCAGCTTCACTGCTGTTGTTCGTAGCGGCCCCTACTGCTCTGACAAGTGCCATGGAAGATTCGATGACTTCTAGTGGATCCTGCGAGGAAAGTTCCATCACCGCTTTCGTCGTGGATACGGCCACCCACGCTCTGCTTTCGTTGCAAAAGAACCTCTTGAGGTTACTTATCAAGTCTCTCTTACTGCATCATCAGAAGATGTTGAGTTGACAACGATGCCCTACCGTCTCGTAAATGTCACCAAATCCCACCCTCTCCACATGAGTAGGAAAGACGGATTCTACTCGTCGGGCAAAAACTGTCATCCGAGATCACATCATGCAGGTGATCGAATAGAACCCATTGCTCGTCGATTCCTGACCTAGATGATGGATTGTCTAGTTCAAATGTCCTACGGCAGCTGGTATTTTCCATGACCATTGGCGACGAAAGCGAGGCGAAGTGTTGGCTCCAGTACAGACCGTGGACAAGGGAGAGGATCCATTGTTTGGTCTGAAGCAGCCATGTCAGGTTCGACGGAGAGAACCATGAGGGTTGCAGAATACGAGATTTTCGACTGGTTTTCCAGGATGTCATCTCGGAAGGTTCCACGGAGTCAACTGGTATTAGCGACGGTTTCTATATTGCATAAGAAGTGCGTGGTGGGGAAAGTTGTGATGAATGGGAGGGGGGTTCTATCTTCTGTCAGTCGAAGAGGGCAACAAAAGACCATTTGCAGAAGCAACTGATGCTTTGGTCATTCGACGGAGTCGATGCCAGTCTGTACTTGCTGTCATTCTACCAAAAGCAGAGGTTTCGGCCGGTTTTACCTACTATTGGATTTGAACCAATGACTCGCACCATATGAAAGCGATACTATAGCCGCTGAGTCAAGTAGGTCAAGCCAAGTCAAGTCAGAGAAAATAGACTCTCAGAGAAAGTCAACCAAAGCGCAACCAGAGTTCTCCATAGGGTGGAGAGCTGACAAAAGAGAAAATGTTATCGCTATACAAAATGAAGCAGCATCCTGCACTCCCAGATAAAACCACAATGGAAAAGGCATTGCCTTTCTTTCTCGGTCGTCTGTCTAAATTCATCTTGTAATGCAGTCGTTCTTTGCTGCAATTGGTGTTTTCACTCCCCACTCTCCACCATATCCCAATTTTTCTACCATATCTCAGGAGTAGTCAGATGGAAGTACGGCGGGCATTCATCGAATTCCCCGTCTGGGGTTGGCATGCGAGGAAACCAGACAACAGAATTCGGTAATCATGACATAACCATGTCTCAAACCCTCCCCTACTACCCGAAAGAGATATGATCGGCCAAAGCCGGCTTATTGAAAAGTCGTACGTGGTACGGTATGCCTCCCGCAACGACGCTCCGGAGTTTTGTCGCTTCACTTTCTATAGGCCTCAATCGCTTACATCTGACATATAGATTGATCCACCGGACTTTCAAAACAAAAAAAGTCCGAACATACCATACCGTACCGATTGTCAAAATGCTTTACTGAACCAAACGAAAAGAAGAGAAGAGACCTAAATAAGGCCATCACGTCATGAGTTTGGAAAGTCTCCAAACTCTCTTTGAGATTTTTCATGTTACTAGCATGTGCTCAATGGGTTCCTCGTGGGATTCACACCTCGGGCATGCGACGATCGACGCATCATCCCCCACCCATGCAAAAGCACCCGACATGAGATTGCTTCATGCGACGATTTCCCAGTAGAAAGTACATCCCCATTGGACTGGACAGAAGATTCTAGACCCAAGCCCAATCACGGTCAGAAAGCTGCTGGCCCACAATATCTCTATAGATATGCTCGATGCACCACCTGGCTCTCGCACGAAGTATCCCAGCCCATGATGTTAGTGCAGGTGATACGTGAAAGAGGTGATGGAGAAGAGGGACCACGCAATATGACGCTCGATGACCCAAAACTTTGGCTTACCGATTTCTCACCCACTCTCTGTTGCTATTCAAAAACTGCCCCACCCTTTCCCCCTGCGTCGATGAAGATGGAAGTGGAAAACGGTTAGCCATTGGGAAATAGAGTATACATGTCAAAGACGAGCTTACTATGCTATGATAGCTTTCTTGAAAGAATTCGAGAGAGCCAAGAGATATACGAACTGTCGACGAGAATTGCAAGAGATTCCGTCTCCGACACGTCATTCACATCGGTGACGAAGGGCCAATCGACGGGCGTCATAGTGGGGTCTCTCTCTCTCTTCAGTGAGAAGCTCTTTTCGATGCAGTGATAGAGAAGTGGGAGACAGAGCGTCGAAGAAGAGGTAGGCGGCAATCAAAAGGGTAGTCTATCCATTCTGGCCTTCTAGGTTCGACGTTCAATCCTATAAACCTACTGTCTAACGTTTCATTAAATTGACTTCTTTCCGGGACGAGTAGGCGAAAAATTAAGTTCGTCAAGCTTTCCTTTGTTCCGTCACCGTAGTTGGAAGAAGTATGAAATATCCCTAGATGTGGAAAAAGTGTAGTTGGTTGAATAGGCCTTTATCGTCACTCTTCGAGACAGTCGAATAGACAGTCGTCATTTGGGATCCCCCCGTTCTTTGACTGGATCAACGTATTGATCTTCTTTTGGCTCTGCTCCCATCTGAGCTTGTTCTCTCACTGGAAATGTATTTTGTCGATGAAGGGAAACAGCCTCTCCCAAGCAATTTCAACTCAAAATGACTTATTGTACTGGTATCATACATGAGGTACCGGCTTCCTGGAAAGAAAGAGTTATGTTGGGATTTTAGACCTTCCCCCCCTCTGTCTTCTTTGCCAACCTATTTCATACCATACTCATCATACTTCCTCTTCTGCAATCATCATGGTAAGCGTCAACACGCATCAAATAGTGTGTATTTGAAATCATAACCAGCCTTATCGATCGCGATCAGCCTTTACCATCCCGACCGAGGAGAAGAAGAATAGAAGACTCTTTCTTTTAGGTTGTATAGTTTCGATAGTCAGAGCCTGTCCAATGACAACCTCGTCGAGCCTTGGGCGCAGTTGAAGAAAGATTCTCCTTCGGCTTCTCTTTGTCAGATTTCTTTTTCGTCTACTCTTGGGGTGCGTATGTATCATCTTTGTCAGATTTCTTTTTCGTCTACTCTTGGGGTGCGTATGTATCAGCGATGGCTGTCTACTCTTTAGGGCGACGATTGTTCCCGTCACTCGAAACACCGAAGCGGTGAGTATCCCGGGCTGTTTGATTAGCATTGCACTCTTCCAGCACTCGCTCGGAACCACCCGTTTGCCAACGAAAATAGCATGGCGAAAGAGGAAACTGGGGTCATATGAAAAGCATATTCGACGATTGAAGAGATGGTTGTCGATGCACATCTGGAATTCAGGCTCATCGAGCTCCCTTTCGCACTGAAGCTTCAACCTCAGCCATCGGGTGACGAGTTGCATCAAATGGTTCTCCCTTCGTCTGCTTTGTTGCGACGGAGCTTCGAATAGGAAATGCTTCAAGAGACTGAAGAAACTATGAAAGGCGTCAATCCCGATCATTTTCCTGCTATAAATGGATGGAGTTGGGAGGAAGCCCCCCATACCACCCCTATGGCTACACCAAACAATGAGGCCGACATCAGGATCGACTCTTCAAAGAGGTGGGCATACCATGTAGACGGCAGGCCCCCTAATTCTCGGTACGAAGAGCTTGACGGCACAGTGCCCCATTCTGCGCTACCAGCCCACATCTTACTAGGAAATGCTCCCGATGTGGGTCTCCCATTCCGTCGAACATTTTTTAGTCTGGCTGAGAGACCCTATCGTATATGGCATAGAATCCATCTGATGTCGGATGATGGTTTGGTGATCATGCGGTTATCCTCCTCCTTTTCCGTCAGCCTCATCTGACTTTTTTCATATACCAACTAATTCATTGTTGCGAGGAGGGTTGGGCTTATGCCCCCAGTTGCTCTTGCTTCGTTTGGAGTACTGCTCCCATCACCCGACGATAGGCCCGCTCGCGATGGTATGTTTGGCAATGCCCTCTGCATCATCGGTATACCGGAGTGGATCTTCAGCCACCATGGGTGCGTCTTGTCTTGCCGATGAAGCCGGTGGGGAATGAAATGACATCTTTTCTTTTTTTGTCTATTCTCGATGTATGCGTCCCAATCCGACGAAAAGAGGAAGTGAGCTCAACCAGCTCTCGAAGGAATCCCTCTCATCGAACGAGGGGAAGGTAGGTCACTTATCTATCATCACAAAGAAGGTCGGGTTCATCGGACCAGATGAGGAGGGTTATAACATCCCGGGCAGGCCAGCTGATAACATGGAGTTTGAGAGAGCCTCCTCCCATCGGATAGAAAGTGCATATTTGTACATTGATTAAGCTGTTCACTTGGCTAACACACAATAAAGCACGGGAAGAGTGAAAGAAAGGTTCTTTTTGTCGATAAAAATTAGCAAGTAGTGCTTTTTTCTCACTGGGATGGAGAACCTGGACCCATTCCCAACTCGACAACTAGAGACATGAAGCATAGCCTTCAATTCCACGTCTATGGGATAAAAACCTCCTCTAGTGAGATTTGCTTTTCCTCCTGTGTCCCCCGTCATTTTAGTTTAGTAGGCGTCAATCTTCCTCGATTCCCTGGTAGTATGTAGGGTGAGACAAAATATGTCCTGCCGATGCAATGGAAAGAAAATATGTACAAACATCTTACCAGGGAATGCACATTGACTCATTCGAGATTGATAGAGAGATTTCGAATTCGACAAAATGAAGCACGGAGTGCCCGCTAGTCGTTCATCATTTAGACAGATGCACCTCTCTCCCAGTCGTCCGGGTTCATCGTTCAATCAATTATTTGGCCTACTGCTGGTACTTTGAAGGAAGCTGGACTTTGACGTAAAGTGACAACAAAGAAAAAGAAAGGGACCCACTACACCTCTTCCCTTTCCCTGGCCAATCGAACTACATCTCGATGAACGCGATGCGACGACCAGGCCTCCCCCTCTCCATCAATGGAATGGAATTATTTTTGAGAAGAGGTACCCTCGTCGATTTCAATTTGACAGAAGCAACTACAGACGTATTTGATGCTTTCATATATGTCGTGATAATAATTCCACATTCTCCGGTTCAGCCGCAACCATTTCTTCTATTATATCATTAGTGCTTGTGCGCGGTGGTATCTCAATATTTTCCTCGACGCAATAGTTCCAACAGATTTTATCGATATCTATTCTGTTGAGTGTTTCTGCCACATTTTCGTTCACTCGGTCTGGGTTTTTCGGGATAGAATGTGAAATGATGGGATAGTCAAGAAAGTAGTCGTTGTAATGTCATGACGAAAGGTTTTTGGTTGTCAATCGTCAATTCTCCTTGTCGAATGGGTGAAGAAAATGGAGGATCACTGGATCCAAAATATCTCGCCCCCCCCCCCCCCCCCGACGCCTCAGAATTGTTGAATTCGTTCCAAACATTTGGAAGGAGATCCTTGTGTGGCACAAGGTGAATTCATCTCGGCAAACTCGAAAAGTTCCTCACGGGGAATTCATCACATAAACCCCCCCTTTATCAAAGGTCTTCGCCGTTGGTATCGAAAGCATGGAACATGCGCCTCTCCCACTCTACTCTCTCTTGCTCATCCGGAATGAAATCCTCTTCGGAGATCAGGGTTTTGTTTTCCGAATCCAGTGATAATTTTGGAGAAAAAAAAGATGTCTCTGTCTGAGTTACTTTCACTGGAATGGTGGCCAATAAGAGAGGTTGAAGTAGAAGAGGGCGTAGAGGGAGACTTGGGGTCATCATCTCCCTCCAGAGCGGGCAATAGTGGTACGTGCACCTATGATCCCGACGCTCCCACATCTGTCTTTTCCAGTAACACCATGTTACCGAGAAAGGGCTTCCAGAGGACCCGTCATGACAAAACAATTGCTGACGCTTAGACCCTTGGTGCAGCCCGTCGTCTATCAAAAAGAAAGAGAGGGCTCGCGTACCGAGAGAGCAAGCAACCCTTTCAAACAAAGACTCTAAAAGTGAAATCAACCAATAATCGCCAACACAAAGACGCACCAAAGCGAGGCAAAGGAAAGGAATGCCTCTTCTTTGGAAAAGATGCTCTACCAAACTATGTCGAATTCAATAGAAATGTAACACTGAGTGACGATAACAGACACTAGCAAACTGAGCACGAAACTGAGATATCTCGGTGCGACATTCGGACATAAGGGGAACTACTCGACAATTTTTCGTCACAATTTGCCACACCGATGGTGAAAGGATTCGAACCTAAACAGATGTGCTGACCAGACAGCGCTACACCTTATCTTACCCACTCACTAGCACTTCATCGTTCACCTGACCTCACTGCCAATCGCCGTGCTCCTTATCTACTCCCAACATACCGTATGTTCCTTTTCGCGAAGAGCGACCTTGACCAACTGAATCAACGCCTTATCAAAACATACATCATATTTTGTCGATGGCTCTTGCGGGCAGCCGTACATGATACCCGACGGTTTGCACCCGCCTACGGCGAAGGCCTGGTCAATCGTATATGATAATAAAAATTGGAACCTTTTCCTTGTCGAGTTTCCTCATCACCCATTGTCGAGTTACCTCATCCATCAGAGTCAAGCTGGATCTTCATTCAATCCTAAATCTCGAAACCTTTCCCTTGTCTTCCGAGATGAGATGGACTCCACACATCAACCGTCAGTTGTTAAAACCTACCGTCTATGCCCACATCCCTACCCACACCATAACCAACATCCTTCTTTGCCCTTCCTTTCATGGAAATTTTATGGGATTTTTTCTTCAATGACTGTATCCTCTTTTCTTCTACCTGGAACCCACCCACCTTTAGTCATTTTTAGTGACAATTGTCCCTCCTTCAGTCGGAAGACAAATTCATTCATCTCGTTGCACTGTGCTTTATTGCTTCTTACCACCCTCCACCAATTGAATCTCATTCATTTGCATTTGTTCTTTCTCGCGGTCATGCCGTTGGTAGTCAGTTGCTATGGACTATTTTTTTTCAAAAATAGAGGCAGAACCGCTCCGAAAGGTAACTTATGAAAAGGGCTCCACAATCGCATCCTATTACTGTACATGTTGATGATCTTGTATACAGAACAAGATTACATCCGTACTCGCCCGAGAACACATACATCCTCCTCGTAATTGTCTTGTGTTATGGGTTTTCGAACATACTCGATATGCCTGCATGTCGATAGTTCACTCCCTCTCTCTCAGCTGATGGAAAGAGATAGATAGAAAATTCACATTTGTACTTCTTCCTTTCCTGTGGATTTATCGTCTCTTCCCTTCTCTCTGATTCTGATTTTCCATGTGTCGTACCATACTGCTCAGGAAAACAAAGAAGAACCAGTCCCGGCTACACCTGTTCTCCTTTTTGAATCAACTTGTTCTTGCGCTTACAACGTCGCTAGCGAGTGTCGATCGCTCCTTTTTCTGGGTAAGATTTGATGACTCCTGCCCAAAAATAGATTGGCGGGTTACGAATTGATGATTTGCTACTGCCAAAGAGGCCATGAACGACCTTCTGCTTTATCTAAAGATAAAACCTATTCATTCCTTTCTCTCTTCCTGATCACTCAGAATCTGCTGATCAGGTGAAGCCAGCCTTCTCTTCTCGTTGGTACGGATGAATCAGTTACATCTTGTTCCTCCTACTACCGAGTAGAGGACATTTCATTCACAGACCTTTGATCGTTTGATGGTGAAAGTGGGCTGTCAGCTGGCTGACCATCACAATTTTTGTTGGCTGACTGGCCCATTCGTCAAATGTCTGTGAACTCCTTTCGCGATGAATTAAAATTTGTTCCATGCCTCGTTGCTTGTCAATCACATCGGAAAGTCGTTGGGTCGGCGGAGACCTCTTTCGGCAAAGAATTATACAACAAAGCCCAATTCGAATCATTATGCTCTACCAGAGGAACAAGGGGAGCTCCAATAGAAAACATCCCCCCTTCCCATGATGATAGCAATCCAGGCAAGCGCCAAAAAAAAAGGGAGCCCAAGCAAGCACGATGAATAAAAGCAGGCAAGGGAGGTTGAAAAAATAAGTTAGACGAGGCATAGAGCACAACTTCGATTCATTTATGTTTTATTGAATCCCAACTGGAAGAACAAAGGGAAGAAGTTGATCGTCGTTGGTATGATACCATTGACTAAACTAAACACTGAAAGAATATCGATTTCAAACAGTAAATCAATGCAATAGATGTGAGTTCAGGATTGTGGAGAGAGTGAATAGAAAGAGAAAAAAATGCATAGTTACGCTTTCGAAGCCATCCCGCTCTGAGTCCAGTCATTGCGCGTGACAGGCGCTGACGAGCATCACTGCATTCTTCCAAACAAATTGAAAGTCTGTAGTTGACAAGACAAATAGGCAATGAAAGGTATTCGACTTCCTATTGTCAGTCTACGGTATCGAAGCTTCAGCTTAGTCACAATCTACCTTCCCTCATCGTTTTAGAGGGAATTTCCGGAGTTCCCCTTATGTGAGGAGTGAGGGAAGAGTGAGGAAAGCTCTATCAAAGGTATGACAAGTGGACTTCAGAATAGGGGAGGGGATGAGGTAAATGACTAAACAATTGGGGAGAGAGTTCAGGATTGGGGAGAGAATCATATACTAAGCATTGTGAAGAGCTCAACTTCATTATAATGAATGCAAAGATTCTGGGAAATTTCCGAACTCTAATGAGGAACGAAGAATCCCCCCTCCGACGTTGTGGAAGTAGGGATTTGATGCATTCTTCCAAGCAAAGTAAATGATACACGTTGATTGCACGGATAAGATTTCTTTCCTTCGGAAGAAGGCAAGCCTTCCGTCGACGAGGTTAGTTACTAGTTTTTCGTTCATAGGTACTCCTGTCGCTCCACCTTTTTGGCCGTAGGTTGGTTCGGATTGGGGCATTGTAATGAAATGATCAAAACCATTTCCAACACATCGCTTGCCTTCACTAATAGAAGTTTGTCACTCTAGGGACTGAAGAATTTATTTTGTTAGGACAGAAACACCCTGCCGAGAAGGGGTTGGTTATTGATGGGCTTTTGATGACTGGCTATTTGATCGTCGATCCAATTGATTCAGTTGCTCTTGTTCAGTACTACCTAGTACATATGAGAAATATCATAATCTCCCAGAGTTTTTCACTTGCAAGTTTTTTTTGGTGACCCATTATCTGAGCAAGTTGCACCCGTAAGGCAGATACGGGCACAGAACCGTCTAGTCGTTCTAGCTGCACAGTAAGCGCAGCAGGGGAGGAGGCTTTAGAAAGAAAGGTAAAGAAAGGCATTTGAATCCGAACCAGTGAATGGCCCACCAGTAGCAGTTGCCCCAGTGGCAGACGATTCATATCGAAAACCAGTTTTATGTCGTAGTATCTCGAGATCAGGGCCTACCTACAGGAGAGAAGGTAACAGACAACATAGGTTGGACCGGACGCAACCCTATTCCGACCTCCATAGTAATATGTTATAAACTGCGTAGCATTCCTTCCAGTTCAAAAGTGGGAATGATGAGTCAAATCTATAGCTGAACATGAGAAAAAGATCACTTCAATGCCAGTATACAAAAAGCAGAGCAACTACATGTTTCCAGTATATATCCCATGTTGATGAAGTGGGATCAGGCACAATGGGATTGGGCCCGAGTGGTACCAATCATTGTCCTTACTGAACTAGCCGACGCCTTCGTTTGCTTCTTTGGTAATGGTCTTGGTAATGGAAGGAGCTGAAGCTCATCTTTGCTCATCTTTCTCTCAGGGCACTCGATCAATTCCTAGACGTCGGGCTATGAACATTCCATTCCGTCATCTCGGGATTGATTATCGATAGATATAGTGCAAGGAGACGACCCCATCGTTGCAAAAGGAGTCAATGAAGGAAGTCCCCGAAGCCCCTCAGATGCCCTCGAGGATACCATTCTGATAGGGCCCATCCATACGGGGGATTCCGTTCTGTATCAGAAGTGTACAAAATACTCCGTTCAAAATCAAGGCAGCTCTCTGAATGATTCCTCTCTCTGTCCAGACCAAAAAATGGATTCTCGGCTCAGCAGCCAGAACAGACAGGATGCCTGTCTCCTAGAATTGTTGTTGTTCTTTTCGGATCAGAGCTGGGGCGTATGCCAGGTGATGTCAGAAAAGTACTAGTAACCCACATCAAAATATTCCATTTTTTCATTCAGGCTTGCACTTACCTCTCTTTTATCGTCAGATTGGTGGGGGGGGGAGGTCAGATTCCATTTGATAAGTAGTTTGGTAAAATAGGGCTTTCATGGTATTTTTCAGGGTGATGGGATAAGGAGTCGGGAAGGGTAATTTGCAGTGATGGAACTGGGATGTATTTCCTATCACGGGGATGACCCCTCCTGATACATCATGGTTATGTGTTCTATGTTCTGGTCTCAGCTCAGGTCCATCTTATGCTGAAGCTATCAAGACCGTACAAGGATACCATTTCAGTGGGGAGATTTCCTCTTCGTGTCGGCCTCTTCCTTGCATTCCTTTTGTCTATCTTTCTAAAAGGCGGGTCTTCCGAGTGGGCGCGTCGCCACTAGGCAATTCTCTTTGATCCTGATTGGTCGACCTTTCCGATCCCGAAACAAATACCGTTTGGCTCTCTTTTTTCACTCATTCAGATGAAAAATTCCATGAAGACGATGAGAGATGCTGCCTGCTCTTTCTGTTCCTTCTCTTTTGGGGTGAAGCACTCTTGTTTGTTCCTTTCGGAGAAAAGCGTCGGTACGTGTTCTGAGTGAGCCTTCACGTGACGTGAATGGTATCGTACCGACGTGGAATCCATCTTTCTTGTCTTCTACCTCCTGACGGGAGTCGCATTATGAGGGACTCAAAATCTCCACTGCTATTGTCAAGCTTGGACATACATCGACAATTGACAAAATTGAGATCGTGGCCACACCGTCGATAAAAGAGTTATGACATAGTCAACCCTGGATATGTGGCTCTTCAATGGGGGAAGGACCACTCCCGTCATTTGAGTGTGTGGTATGTAGTGGGTGCATCGTTAGTTTTTTCTTACTCATAAAAATCAATGAGAAAATATATGATTCTCATTCTCGATACTCCACTCTTTTTCTCTTTCAAACTAGGAGGATTGTGATTTGGCCAATGATGTGATCTATCTCTTTCCTTGGTTGTATTGGAACTGTCGATTTTCTGTAGCGAGGAACTGTTTCACTTGGCAGATAAGCGAATGATCAAAGCAAAATGCATCTAGGGCATCTTGTGAGCATGTTTAGCTTTGACAAATTCCTGGATTCCTATGGCATTCTCATAGAAAGAAAACATGGCTAGTAGATTCCCATTTTGTTATTGTAGAAAGCGATCAGTTTTTTTTATCGTCATTCAGGTGTCGAAAAGGTTTCCGTCTATCCATTCCAGAAGTGGAGGAACCTATGTAGAAGATGCTGTAGAAGAGCACCACCACGGTTCAGGTCCCAACACATGGGGGATTAATTCAGCTGTGACGGATCGTGAACTGACGGGAAGGGAAGAATGAGACCAGAATTGTCGAAATTACCCCAACCAAGACCTAGATGGTAACCAGAACTAGTACATCATAATTGAGAAAGGGAACACCCCCAGACCTAGAACACAGGTGCCAACCTCTCTGCCACCAGCACAAGTGAATAAGAGAAGATCACATCTCCGAGGGTGGCGGTATCACTGTCTACAGGTCGAGTCATAAGAACTGACATTGCAAATACTCTGCAAAAGCCGTGAATCTAGAAATTCGGGTGATAGATGAAGGCATTGGTCCATCGGTGCGTCATGGGCAATCATCTGCGCCAGTGTATAAAAAGACATTTCCACATTATTACAATAGCAAGGAGAGCTTATGGAAAAAAAATGAGGATTCTGGCGACTTTTGCCACGTCTTGATCAGTCTTCACAAGAGCGATACAGTTCAATGTCTTACAATGTTCAAGCAGCATTCGTCATTGGAAGGATTTTTTTAGGAGGTCAGGACACCTACCGAACATCCCTGAAGGATGGAAGAACATGATGAAGAAGGCAAGGCGGCGAAGGTATGGAGGAAAATCTGAAAAGAGAACAAGGAGATCTCTGAGAAGGGAAGGACACAAATCTGCTCGTTCGTAGGGATGCATTGACAGTGGCTTTGGGGGGAGCAATGAGGTGGTTCCACGCTTTTGTCGGTTATGCGAGTGGGGTCAGACGGTTTTATTTCATGGTATCCCGGACTGGAAAGACCCGACGTTCATTATCAGTGACGAATGTTCGGTTTGATGAATCTGCTATGATGAAGTCGAGAGAGTCGAATGGGCATAGCACTATTGAGGAAACCGATGAACAATTAGACGGTGAGACTTCGGTAGATTGCTATTACCGACCTCCGGACGAACCGAATGTGCAGGATTTTCAGAAGGAGAAAGAGGACATACGGAAGCAATAGCATAGAAAGCGGGAAGCAAAAACAAGCGAAGCTGCTGACAAGTAGAGGTCAATTTTTGTCAAAACCGGAGTTCAACTCGACAAATCGAGATGCTATAAACCAACTCCTCCAATGCCTTCCGACATCCTTTGCAAAGATTTACTCATCATGACTATTTGCGATGGACTTCTCCTACCATCTATGTTCGTCAGGTCAGGAACTCGAGATAATGATAGAAGATGGACTGTCATTACCTTTTTTTCGACAACAGGTATTCGGGAACGACGAACACACCCTAGAAAAAAAGGCACAGTGACGGAAACGGGTGCATGAACTGGAAATTTTTTTTCATTTTCAGCATGACCCTATAAGAAAAATCATTCCTCCTGAAAATGCAGAGGATCAATGTCCTGTCTATCCGCCGTCACCCATCGACATCCGAATGGTCGGCAACAACAAATGCCACGGGCTCCTCCAAAGATGCAAGCTGTGCCACCCCCACGTCAATTTGACAGAAGAACGACCGTCGCAACCCAAAAGAGAAGAGTAGCCTCCATTGCCAGAAACACTCCAATCTCCACATCGGATGGCTGCTCGAAATGCAATCAGATATCCTCCGGAGAAAGTAAAGTCGTGGCCTCCAGAACATCTTTTTATTCGACAGTAGGGGGGACCATTCCACAGATATCTAACCATAACATTTAACGATTGCATCCAATTCCAGAACATGGTCTATGACCTCAATGATCAAGGCATGATTGATTGGCAAGGACTAACGAGGTCGACGATCGAGCAAACCCAAATCGACAATATGGGCATTTATCGACAATCCTCGTCAGGCCCAGGAAATATGCACTCACTCATTTTGTCAGGAAAGAAAAGCATGTAACAGAAGAGAATGAAGCAAGATAACAAATGATTTCAGTTATAGATAGAATCCCCTTTGATTTGACCAGGCATGGCTCGTTAAGTTTGGAAAAGGAAATCCCAAATCCTTCATATGAGGATCTATTTGCTTGTCAGAGCAAGTTCAGAACGACCGAAGAAGAGAATAGCACACAACCCTATTGATGAATTACTAAAAAAGGGATTGATAGGTGGTACCCTTTCCGTCTATGAATGCTATTACAAGCTCGAACCTGTTGTCCAGGAATTTTCTCTTCTCTCCAGTTATCCCTTTCTCTACTGGGACTCTGTGACTGGAAGAACCTTCTTTCCTAACTCTTTGACCTGTTTGTGTAGTATGCTTAGTCGATCTGGCCTTCGAAATTTGAGAGACGGAAAGTCCTTTCAATTCATAGTCAGAGATACACTAGTGGATGGTAGAGATGCGGACATCAGGATCTGAGCCCCCTTGAAGAAAATGAAGAAATCACTGAAAAAGGTACTCTTGTTGAATGAGCCTTTCTCTGCCTCAACGAGAAGGAAAAAAGCCGGCAGCATAGCATTGTCGGTAGAAGTAGGAGTGCCTCCCATGTCTTTTAATGGGCGGAGCCAATGAACAGGGCTGCTACCACTTTGTCTTACGATATATGGCACAGAATCTTTTGCATTCCGTCAGGGTGTCATTCCCTCCCCTTCTAGTGGAACTTTGATTCCTTACACCGCCATGTAGATTTTACCGAGCATGATGACGAGGGTACTGCATGCTCAAAAAGCTTTTGCACCACTCAATGAGTGACGGCAGCCTGCTTCAACCATCTGTGCTCTAGCAACCCAAAGGTAACCAACCAAAAGGGCAAAAAGAAACCATACAATCGATCCTCAGACTTCGTCGTGCATACTTATTGAATCTCGGGCGCCCCTGGCCTCATCTTCTATAGATCCTGCTTCCAACATCCCTCGTAACCCTATTGCTAGAGATCGTGCGGGCTGGCCTGAACACCCGTCATTCCGCCCATCATGTGATGTATTGCTTCCCTCTTCTATAAATCTAGAGATCCCTTTGATAGCACTTTTTCAAAGGCTATCGTCAGCATGTAGGACTTCTTCCTTCGAGATTAGCCCGACATCCCAAAAAGAATATCCGCTGAAAACAGTGAGTACGAGAAGACCGATCTCATGCCTATGCCCATTGCAGGAGGTGGACTGCCATGCCTCTGCCTCCCTTCAGACTCGGCCCGTCGTTGGAAAGTCTGTAGCAATGAAGTGAGACAGAGCAGAGAGCTGACGAAGAAAGAGCAACCGACGGCATCATATCTTCTCCAATCAGAGCTCTAAGAGTAACTCGATATAGACAGATGGGGGAGGAGTCACCTCGACATCTCATGCAATCCGAGCCTCCCCTGAAAACCATCTTCATCGCTTGGAGGGAAATGAAATCTGGGTGACAGACCCATACCCATAGGCAGATCTGACTCATTGAATAAGCCCAACGGAGGGAAGCACCCACGACGTGGATATCTATCTTCTCCAGGGATCGAAGAGAGGGATCTCATAGTTCGTGTACTTACTCCTTCAGCCGAGATCTATTATCTAGAGACAACCCCTTCTATATCGATAGTCAAAGGCTAGGCATCATGACTTGCCATCTTCGTTCGTGACAAGGCCTGGCAATACTATGTGGATTTAGAAAGGACTGAGATCTAGAGCCGCTCTTCCTCCAGTGGAGCTCTTGGGTCATTGACCGGCACTATAGATGATTTGATGACTCTCAATCCCCTATTCCCCTTCTACCAGGTTATGTATTGACACATCATCAATGTCGAATGAATAGATGAATGCCCCCATCGGCTGAACGTGGAGAAGAGCAACTTCCTCAATTTTCTAAATCGAAGGTTGAAAAAAGGTTCGGTGAGGTAATTTGACATCTTATCTACCAGGGTGGCTACTCCTCATCGAAAAAAGTCTCTGTATAGCGATCATCATGTCACCACATTCTATCCTTCGTCAATTTTCGAATGGAGGCTGAAAGGACAAACCCATGATTGAGCTCACTCGTTGGCCATCGTCGCTTACTCCGTCGTGTGCTTGACCTTCCCTATATGAAGGATTTAGGTCAAAGATATCTCCCACCCTCTTTAGACGCTTTAATCTCAAAAAGGAATCCATAGTAAGTTGCGTTAGAGGCAAACCCCATCATTTTGTTGATGCCATTGTTCTCTCTTCTGGCTGTGGTAGACAGTTGATGGTAGAGGGAGAGAGCTGAGGCAAATCGTCGGTTAGAGAGTTGTCAATCCTAGGAACAAACTCCCCTTTCTCTCCCCTCTGACAGCCGATTCAGATGATCTTTCGAAGAAACAAGTGCATCGCATCCTAGTGTAGTGGCTAGAAGGGATTTCGTCGATGACGGTGCAGCTCCGTCGGATGGTCGTTCGAGAAAATGCAAAGCACTCCTTTTGTTCCGTTTTTTATCATCGCATCCTACTGGTACCGGCGAAAGCGACGAAGGTCTATCACGAAGGGAATGACAGCCGTCGTTGGCGATAAAAACCAGTCAATGAGTCTAGGACGACTCGTTCGACAAGGCGTGTGATAGGACGATGGCAGATCGATCCACCCATATTGCATTTACTATGTTCGGCGTGATGGTAGAGTGACCAACACCTTCTGATCTTGCTCTCTTTTGAATCCGACGAAAAGTGTAGCTACAAACCAAAGAATTACCTCGGGATTGATCGTCATAAACCTACCGTCTGTGTTTCCCCATGATAGCCAGTAGTAGATCTCCAGTGTTGATTGCCTCTCTGAGTTGCTGCTTGTTCTCGACATCATGTATCCCGATGTTAGTGCAACCTGCCACGTCACACGACCTTCACGGCCTACGACGAGAGGATACGAAAGGAGGAGGGAATGGGTTTGGACTCCCATCGAATGAGGTAAACTATACCAGATTTACATTGTAAAGCAATTTTGGGCTGGAGCCATTGGCAATCCTTCTCCTTCGAGATTTAGGAGACTCGACGATGCCTTGAATTCAGGATCTTCCCTTTCAAAACTGGGAAAGTGCATCGGATTTATTAGTAGTGAACTGGCTCCCTTCCTGCTTTCTTTATGAATTCTACTATAATGGAAATGGGGCTAGAGGAAGGAGCATGTCATCTGACGGAGAGGGCGCTCATGTCGAATATGGCGTCGATGGGGCCTGCCCCTATGAGAGATTGGATGGCCCTTCAACACGCTTGCTATGAAGGTAGATAATAGAGCCAGATCCTATTCACCTGACGCCGACACACTGGCCCCGACGAATCCTGATCTGAGGCCAAAGGAAGAAGGTGGCCCATCCGTCATTCTAGATCGTCATAAGCCCTCATTGTTCTCACGATGACTCCCACAGCCCAATGATTCCTAGAGTTCTTGGTTCAAATCTGTGAAAGAGGAAGAGGGTAGGACCAATAGAGAGAGGAGCAATATCACTTGGCTTTATCCCGAGCCGAACTTAGCCTCGAACGATTTCTTCAGAATAAACATGACCCACTCCGCTGTGGAGGGGCGGTTGTGCTCTCATTGAGTTGAGCTTTGATGCAACCAGCTTTTGACGAGAAAGATCGACGGTCTCATCACTAGGGCTCTTTCCATCAGCATGCAACTTATCATGCTCTTAGCACGTCGAAATGGCACCTCAAACTTTCTATCTGCATGAATTCGACCAAAAGAGTATGGTACTGACGTTTAGAGCATCCTCCTCTTGTATTTTCATGATGTGACGGTGGGCCATCTATAGATATAAAGCCAGTGAGAGAGGGGCCTTCGGACAAAGATGGTCTATGGTGGAAGGCCTGTTTGGATTGAACAGAGGGAGGGGAGTGAAGAGGATTCTACCATGAGGGCCGCAGCCTGACGATGGCACAACTAGTTGAAACATGATAATGAGATAATATGGGAGACTATTTAGCATCTTTTCTTCTTTCCATCGATGGAGGGTTAGGGATTCGTCGAATGCCAGTCAATGGTAGATCTCTTCAGAATTTATCCTTAAATTGCCCGGGCTCGACAGAAGAAAGAAGAAGAGATTGAAAGGCATTCCTTGTCAGATCCTCTACTATAGATCCTAGGCCCTGATGGCTTCCTCTCAACTCAGGATTAGTTGCAGCATCGGTTTGTAGCTTCGATAGAATGGTAGCCACTATTAGTCATCAGCTGAAACTATCTCTTTCCCTCTTCCTTTGCATCGGAAAGCACACAACTGGTCAGGCTCCCCCTACACTCAGAGATGTCAAAATAGCTCTCTCGTTGCATTCAGGAGTGTGGAGGGGATTGAGCCTTCTGGCATAACCTTTCCCCCGAAAGGGGGAGAGGGCCACTCACACGAGTGGCGTAACCTTCCCCCCGAAAGGGGGAGAGGGCCACTCATGTGAGTATGACTTCTAGTAGTGATGGAAGGAACATAGAATGACCATGCTCTCTTTCTATGCTATTCTCATATATGCTCTCGACGATCACGGGTTCTATTCTCTGTCTTTTTAAAAAGAGATGATTTTCAAGGCTTATAGAAGGAGGGGTCTTAAACTACCTAGATCTTGCTATACCAAAGACGGGCGAGTGGAAATTCCCTCTGACTATCCCTTTTTCTATTGATTCCATTCTCCTATCTGTCCAGAGCATTTGTCATTCCACATAGAATCGTCAACAAAGAAAAACAAATGCCTGTTGTTCTGGCATGCAAATCCACAATGAATGGGGCCTTTTGGTAGATATAATGTACTGAGGCTATAGACGTGAGAGATGGCCGCTCACCATGCGTCAGAAATATGGTTGGTAATAACTCCAGCGGAGTAAAGCAGCGTCGATAGCTCATGAGGTGCAGGAGATGGACGGTCGCAAGTTCAAATCTTGTCATCGCAAGCCCTTCATCCCCCCTTCATCACGTCGGCCTAGGATTTCTAATTCTAGCTCATCTTCTAGTTTGTATTCGGGATCTTAGTCTGACGTCGATTGCTTGGGATTGGTTTTTTTCATCATTATCTTTCATTTTCAATCTCTTTCCTTGGGAAGAGTTTTCAGAAAGGGATGTGTGGAATGGGCCAGAAGGAGGGTGTTAGCTAGCTCGACCAGCAGGGGAAGCGGTGTTGCAGGGAATAGGGATTGGGGGTTGGGATGCCTACGCAAGCAGTAGCTTTGTTGAACGCACATTCATTTAGCTTCGTCGGATCAGTAGCTTCAGTGGGACCCTCTTTCCTCATGTGACTTTGGGTTCCACACAAAGGAATAGCAAAAGGGGTTAAAGTTAGAGCATGAGTCTCTTTGATTCTAATTGGGCTTTCCTTCTCAGTGACCTTTATCCCCTTTCATATGGTCCGTGGAGCAAGAGAATACATGTACAACCGTCTGAGAGGCGACAGTATGTGGAGAAGCACGAAAGATGGGATCTTTGGACTCGTGATCGCGACCAATTGACCCTCATGGTATTGAGAGCCCTGTCAAATCCCTTTCCAGAGAAGGCGTGCTAAGACTAGGGTTACCTCCATGGATTGGATCAGAGGGAAAAGAAGATGAGGCCCATACGTCTGCGGAGAAGTTCAGTTGGAGCGAGAGCGTTCAATGAGGCCGCAGATCACAAGCTGAGAGTCTCGAGATGTGCTATGTCGATCATCGTCAGTCAGTCAAATAAGTGGCGCCTTTCTTTTTTGTAGGAATATTTAGATCTGACGAATTGCATATATAGAGAAGTGCGTCGCTTCTCTTTGAGTGCGTCTGCTTTGATTGAAGCAGACATGCTCCCTTTTTTTAGCCCCGCTGACGCTACGGGGTCCCTATCTGATAAGGAATTCAAGTCAATTCAGACGGTCTCATGACAAATCTGGTTCGATGGTTGTTCTCTACTAACCACAAGGATATCGGTACTCTATATTTCATCTTTGGTGCCATTGCTGGAGTGATGGGCACATGCTTCTCCGTACTGATTCGTATGGAATTAGCCCAACCCGGCAATCAAATTCTTGGTAGGAATCATCAACTTTATAATGTCTTAATAACTGCTCATGCTTTTTTAATGATCTGTTTTATGGTTATGCCGGTGATGATAGGTGGATCTGGTAATTGGTTTGTGCCAATTTTGATAGGTGCACCTGACATGGCATTTCTACGATTAAATAATATTTCATTCTGGTTGTTGCCACCCTGTCTCTTGCTCCTCTCCAGCTCAACCTTAGTAGAAGTGGGTAGCGACATTGAGTGGATGGTCTATCATCCTTTAAGTGGTATTACCAGCCATTCTGGAGGAGCAGTTGATTCAGAAATTTTTAGTTTTCATCTATCTGGTGTTTCATCAATTTTAGGTTCTATAAATTTTATAACAATTATTTTCAACATGAGTGGACCCGGAATGACTATGCATAGATTACCCCTTTTTGTGTGGTCCGTTCTAGTGACAATATTCCTACTTTTATTATCACTTCCACTACTGGCAGGGGCAATTACCATGTTATTAACCAATCGAAACTTTAATACAACCTTTTTTGATCCTGCAGGAGGAGGAGACCCCAAATTATACCAGCATCTCTTTCGGTTCTTCGTTCATCCAGAGATGTATATTCTCATTCTGTCTAGGTTCGGTATTATTGTCATATCGTATCGACCTTTTCGGAAAAATCAGTCTTCGGGTATCTAGGCATGGTTTACGCCATGATCAGTATAGGTGTTCTTGGATTTCTTGTTTGGGCTCATCATATATTTATTGTGGGCTTAGATGTTGATATGCGTGCTTACTTCACTGCAGCTATCATGATCATAGCTGTCCCCACTGGAATCAAAATCTTTAGTTGGATTGCAACCATGTGGGGAGGTTCGATACAATACAAAACACCCATGTTATTTGCTGTAGGGTTCATGTTTTTGTTCACCATAAGAGGGCTCACTAAAATAGTTCTAGCTAATTCTGGGCTAGACATTGCTCTACATGATACTTATTATGTGGTTGCACATTTCCATTATGTACTTTCTATGGGAACCGTTTTTGCTTTATTTGCATGATTTTACGATTGGGTGGGTAAAATCTTTGGTTGGACGTACCCGGAAACTTTAGGTCAAATCCATTTTTTGATCACTTCTTTTGGGGTTAATCTGACCTTCTTTCCCATGCATTTCTTATGGCTTTTGGGTATGCCACATCGCATTCCAAATTATCCAGATGCTTACGCCGGATGGAATGCTCTGAGCAATTTCAGCTCTGAGATATCCGTAGTTGGGATTTGTTGTTTCTTCGTTGTCGTCACAATCACTTTAAGCAATAGAAACAACAAAAAATATGCTCCAAGTCCTTGGGCTATTGAACAGAGTTCAACCACACTTGAATGGATGGTACAAAGTCCTTCAGCTTTTCTTACTTTTGGAGAACTTTTGGCTATTAAGGAGACATAAAGCTATGTGATTTTAAAAGTACAAAAGATCGCCGACTACTATTGACGAACCAAACAGAACAAATAAATCCGATCCGAGTGGCTGACGAACGACAGGCCTGCAAGAGAAAAAATTTTCGGAGGAGTATGATGACGTGTTGTTGTTTATTGAGTCTCGGTTATGCTTTGTTCTCCTGTTCTTCCCATGTACAAAGAAGAACTTTTGTTGTTTGTTTATGTCATTCTCGTACCCTATCGTCTTTGAAGAACTGGGCGCATCTTTGTTGGTTTTGCGGGTTACTTTAACCCCGAAACTACCAATGGGAAATCATTGCATGCAAACTCTAGAAAAAGGGGTAAACACCTCCAAACTATGCCAGCGTCGGTTCATGTGCAGGAAGAGGAGGATGTCGGTCGGTTTGAGCCACCAGCGTGGCCCCCGATACATGTAATGTGACGAAAAGCCCAGTCAACTGCCTTGTCTACTGAGCTAAAAGTGTCTTGCAAATAAATATATTCGTTTTTGAATGTGTTCCCCTACAAACATGCAATGCGGTCGCTCAGCCAACCAAAAAACCAATGAAATGGACCCTGCAGTATTCTCTACTACTCTCCTACATCATTTGTCGACGGATGCAGCTCCACTCAGGACATTCTCTCTCACTCTCTCCTTCCCAAACCATCGTCAGTGGGTGATTGGTTGTCTTCCTCTATGCCTCTGTTCGCTAAAGGAAAGGGAATCCCATTCTTCAACTGCAGAAGTGCGCATCACAAAGGCAAGAAAGAGAGCAATGGTGATATCAAATGTCTTTTTCCCTTTGTCACCGATGGCCCTGCCGTTTGAGGGGAGCGAAGTGATGGCCTTTCGGTGGTCAAGCCATAGCGACGTGAGGCTTTGACGGCCTTAGAGCCTAGCCTGCCTATCTCCAACGTTGAGGTGTTCAGGCAACGTAGCCAAGCCTCACAATGATGAAGGGGGTTCATGGGTTCCCTCCGAGCTATGGAGAATGAGTTTCATTACGTCTAACTATTGATGAGTATCATATATTGTATTTTTCCTTCCATACTTTATCTAAATTTGTATATAAATAAATACTACTCGGGTATTTTTAGTATCTTTTCCACGTAATCCGATTCATACAAGGAGATGGCATGAAATCAGAGTTGGAGTAAGAAATCAAAGTCCAGAAAGTTTCTAAAGTGAGGCGAGACTACGATGCTGCAGAGAGTCAAAGTGCAATACAGTCATCAAAATAAACTCAAAAGGATAAAATACTCGAGGGGAAGAAAAATCAGAAATTAATTAATTATTTTTACCGCTAATTAGGACCCACTATCCGATTTTTCTCCCGTAGCTTCATTGTAATTTTGTAGTTTTACAATTGTATTAGAATTTGGTTTGGTTTTTCGAAGCCTATATATTAGCCGTATCCTTGTATTCTAGGAGAATCCTGTAAGTTTTGTACTCGTTTTTCATTAATAAAATTAGGATTTTGCTAAATGGGTGACGGTAACAATACCGTGCTCCAGAGGTATGCCATTGCTTTCTAATCTTTTTTTGCTTTTTAGGTAGAGTTAATAGCTTTCTAGTATAAATTTATTTGCTTTCTAGATTAGATTTATTTGCTTTCATGAATAAAAATAGGATTTTGCTTACTAGAATTATGTGAAACTAATTTTTTTTAGCCCTAGGATGTAGATGAAGTTAGTTTAATAGATCTAATATGGATTTATCTCATCTTCTTCCTAAAAAGAAATAAAGTTATGATTTTTCTATAAATAAATAAAAGATAGATTTCATAAATCATAATTCTTTGATAGATTATACTTAATTAATATTTTGATAATCTATACTTAGATGAGATTTGGAATTCATATTCTTTGTTTATTTCTAGAATCATTAACAAGATTTTTCTATAAATAAATTGAATTGAATAAACTTGTAAATCTAATTTTTTTGATAGGTTATATTTAAGTTAGGTCTTTTGATAACCTATGCTTAGATTATGGTTTGAAGTTTATTTTTTTTCTTTTGTTTATGAGATTTTCTACTTGATATGATTTGTTTTTAAGAAAGGTGTTATCTTTGATGGTCTATATTTGCACATTACTTGACAGGTCATACTTAGGGGCACTTGATTAAAATCAAATTAAACAGATCACCTTTTTAATATGTTACTTAACCGTACAAAATTAAAAAGATAGGAAGAAAGAGATAATTTATTGTTAGGCTATTCTAGTGGATTCGAAATCCTAGGCTAATCTCTAGAATTTAAAACTCATCCTTCTAACTTAGAATTCTTTGTTAATCAACTAGAACTAAAGAAATAGTAAAAATCACATAACACCTGAGATCTCTGTGGGACGACCTGTATAGCGTTACAACCAACACTGTACGCTTGCAGTTAAATTATCACATTAAGTTTTTGGCGCCGTTGCCGGGGATCGGCGGTGTTTTTCTTGCTTTTTCTGATGTTTTACGGGATTAACAGTGTGTGTTGAGCGTACAAGGACTAGAAAGTGTAGATACAGGGACTAGAAAGTGTAGATACAGAAAAAGAAAAAGGACTATTTAAGCGTGTGGAGTACACCAAAAGAAGTAGAGAACCTGATTCCCTGTTTGGGCTGATAATTAGCGTCATAAACCGCCATTTGGCGGCACTTCTGGTATGAAACTCCACAAAAGTTTCCTGATATCTGTATTTTGTGTCCCTGGTTCTATAAAAAAATAAAAAAATCAAAAATATTGGAAATAGTAGAAATCACATTTTTATTTGATCATATCTATTCCAACGTTTTATCTCTCCGCCATACCCCACTTCACAAGGACAAGTTGATTCAGAAAGGGGAACAGGAGTAGCCGGGACTGGTTCTTCTTTATTTTCCTGAGCGGTATGGTACAGCACATGGGAAATCACAATCAGAGAGAAGGGAAGAGATGATAAATCCGCAGGAAAGGAAGAAGTACAAATGTGAATTTTCTATCTATCTCTTTCCATCAGCTGAGAGAGAGGGAGCGAACTATCGACATGCAGGCATATCGAGTATGTTCGAAAACTCCTAACACAAGACAATTACAAGGAGGATGTACATGTTCTCAGGCGAGTACGGATGTAATCTCGTTCTGTATACAAGATCATCAATGTGTACAGTAATAGGATGTGATTGTGGAGCCTTTTTCGTTAGTTACCTTTCGGAGCGGTTCTGCCTCTATTTTTGTAAAAAAGTAGTCCATAGCAACTGACTACCGACGGCATTACCGCGAGAGAGAACAAATGCAAATGAATGAGATTCCGTGGGTGGAGGGAGGGAAGAAGCAATAAAGCACAGTGCAACGAGATGAATGAATTTGTCTTCCAACAGAAGGAGGGACAACTCCCGAACCCTAACCCTAACCCTAGAAGAAAAGAGGATACAAGCATTGAAGAAAAAAGCCCATAACATTTCCATGAAAGGAAGGGCAATAAGGATGTCAGTTACGATGTGGGTAGGGATGTAGGAATAGGCGGTAGGTTGAACGACTGACGGTTGATGGGTGGAGTCCGTCTCATCTCGGAAGACGAGGGAAAGGTTTCAAGATTTAGTGTTGAATGAGGATCCAGCTTGACTCTGACGGACGAGGCAACTTACAATGGGTGGTAACGACTCTGATTTTTAAGATCGTATACGATTGAACAGGCCTTCACCGCAGGTGGGTGCAAACCGTCAGGTATCATGTATGGCTGCCCGCGAGAGCCATCACCAAAATATGACGTATGTTTGATAAGGCATTGGTTCAGTCAGTCGAGGTCCCTCTTCACGAAAAAGAACGTACTATACGTTGGGAGTAGATAAGGAGTGCGGCGATCGTCAGTGAGGTGAGGCAAACAACAAAGAGCTAGTGAGTGGTTAAGACAAGGTGTAGCACAGTCTGGTCAGTGCATCTGTTTAGGTTCGAATCCTTTCACCATCGATGTGGCAAATTGTGACGAAAAATTGTCGAGTAGTTCCCCCTATGTCCGAATGTCGCACCGAGATGTCTCTGTTTCATGCTTAGTTTGCTACTGTCTATTATCGTCACTCAGTGTTACATTTCTATTGAATTTGACAAAGTTTGGTAGAGCATCTTTTCCAAAGAAGAGGCATTCCTTTCCTTCGCCTCGCTTCGGTACGTCTTTGTGTTTGAGATTATTAGTGGGGTTTTGCTTTTAGAGTCTCTGTTTGAAAGTTGCTTGCTCTCTCGGCACGCGAGCCCTCTCTTCCTTTTTAATAGAATACGGGCTACGCTGGGGGTCTGAGCGTCGACGATTGTTTTTGTCATGACAGGTCTTCCGGAAGCCCTTTCCCGGTACCATGGTGTTACTTGAAAGAACAGATGCGGGAGCATCGGGATCGGAGGTGCGCGTACCACTACTGCCTACTCCGAAGGGAGACGACGACCCTGAGTCTCCCTCTACGCCCTCTTCTATTTCAACCTCTCTTTTTGGCCACCCTTCCAGTGAAAGTAACTCAGACAAAGACATTTCTTTTCTCCGAAATCTTCACTGGATTCGGAAAACGAAACCCTGATCGCCGAAGAGGATTTCATTCCAAATGAGCAAGAGAGAGCAGAGTGGGAGATGCGTATATTCCATGTTTTCGATACCAGCATCGAAGACCTTTGATAAAAGGGGGGTTTATGCAATGAATTCCTCATGAGGAGCTTTTCGAGTTCTGTCGAGATGAATTTGCCTTGTGCCACATGAGGATCTCTATAACGCCCCGTTTTTCAGCTGCTTCCCAAAACGGAGGACGTTACTTATTACTTGCACTAGACAACCCAACGTCATAGGATCTTGGAATAACTGTAAGTATTGCCACAATCAGATGAATAAATAATATGTCTGAAACTGAAAAGATTTTATTTATACAAAAGTTCATTACATAAAATGACACACTATTTTAAATATGAGCACAAAAGAATCAAAAGAGCAAGCAGTACCCTGACAAAAAGAAATATAAACAAAATATACAAAGACTCTCCAGATGGTACTTTGCTTGCCTATTGTCATTCGATCTGTCCAACGAAGTACGGGTCTTCAACTGGGGCTGGATCCCCTTCTTCACTTTCCAAATCTTGGTTCAAAACCCAGGAGATTAAACCTAGCAAGTAACACATTTAAAAAGAAAAATTGTGTACTATCATAGTACAAGAATATCAGTGTGCATGAACATGCTCAAGTCAATGTTGTTTGTGTGCATATAAATTAAACATGAAATCAAACATAAATAAATGCATAAATAAATAAATAAACATGACAATAACTACTCTAGCTATTTAATCATATATTCTATTGGTCTAAGTCATCGTCCAATTTAATTGTAGAAACTGTATTAATAGATAAGATAGTGTTATTCTCCATTATTGTATAAGTGGCCGTGCATACCCGGGACCCGGCTACAATATTTATGGCGCTGAACCATGACATGCCGCTAGGCACTACAATCAATTTTCGTACTGTATTACAGTAACGGATATACCACTATGGGTAATTATAAATTGGTGATCCAGTAATCACCCAGGCCGCTGCAGTAAAAGAATCCCGGCCCTAACAATACAATCAATCCTTATACAGTAAGGCTCTTATCCATCATATAGTTTCTCCCATCCCCGTGTTCATAATGAATTATGCATATGAAAAATTTATTTTACATTTATTTATTTACTTTTTCTTTTCCTTCGTTAAATGTTTTTCAATTCATGATAACATGCTTGCATGTCCATGACTGTACATGACATGTAGTATCATAACACATGATCTATAATATCAAAACACATGACTTGTAATATTAAAGTACATGACTTGTAGTATGATAAATTAACACATGATATATTAGTGCACAATTATATCACAATGCATATCATTAAAATTATTTTAATAATCTGGTTTCATTCTCATTGTCAATCAATGACCCAATTTGGTAACCAAGTATATCATGTAATGATAATTTCTACCTATTAATTATTCATAATTAATCCAAACTAAACGCAAGCCCAATCCCACTAAATTTTCACTTATTTTTATTTTATTTTTCTTTTCTGTCAGGCCCAGACCCATACTCAGGCCCAAGCCCAAACCTTCTATTATTTCATTTTTTTCCCTTTTTCTTTTACTGGGCTGGGCTGGCCGGCCCAGTGTTAGTATTTTTTACTATTTTTTCTGGCCCAAACCAATTCCAAGCCCACTACCCTTTTCTTTTTTTTTCTTTTCTTTTTTTTTAGGCTGGGCCAAGCCCAGTTTCCCATTTCTCTGTTTTTTTTTTCTTGTTTTATTTTTCTTTCTCTTCTCTCGGCCCAATGTACCAAAACATATTCCTCAAACTTTCTCCTCTCTCGCTTTTTGATGTAAACAGCAATACACTTTTGCATGTGAATAGCAACACTATTTATTTATTAATTTCTTCTTTTACTCTTCTCCTCTCTCTTTTTGAATGGTGCAAATTTAATTCTCTACTTGCATGCAAACCTATTTTTGCATGAAAATAAATTTATTTTTGCTACGTAACTCTTTGTTTTTTTGTAAGATAAAAAATTTAACAAATATCACAATATTTATATATATATCAAAATAGATCCAATAGTTTGCTTTAGTTCTCAATGTCAATTAGTAATCCAAAATATGAACCGAGCATTTTTAAAAAATAAGTTACGTATACAAATATAAATTAAATAACGAAATGAGCGAAAATAGATATAAATAAAATAATGAAATGAATGAAAATAGCAGTATTACTTGTCTCGGCTTGATCCCGAATATTCGGTTCGAATCTTTGGTTCGATTTGATTTTCTTTCTTCTTCTTCTTCTTCTTTTTTATCTTTTTTTTATCTTTTTTTTTCTCTGTTGGTTGGTGCAGGTAGAGAGTGAAAAGAGGTGGGAAGAGAGTGAGAGAGGGTGTGGGCTATATAAAAGGGTGACACTTAATTTTATCCAATGCCACCCTCATTCCCTACTCGACAACACACCACCGACTCCCGCTTCTCTTGATAGCAAACAATGACGTGGGGGAAGAGATTGGGTTAAAAAAAGTTTATTTATTTAATAATTTAATAATTTCGGTTCCGTGTAACGTTCTCCGAATCCTACAAAATTAATGTAGGTCAAGTGCTCAACGAGAGAAACACTACAAAATTATCCGTTTGTTGTTTCGATGTCCGGAATAAATGAACCGAAATTCTGAAGTAATTAGAAGGATAATTTTAATATTATTAAATTAGCAATTTGGGAAGTATTTTTCGGCCTTGTAAGAAAAATCTTCAAAAAACCTAAATATTACAAAACTAATAATCGCAAAGCCCGAATGTCATTTGGGTTTGTGGATTTAAAGTTACGTTAACAGAAAGTTATTTTGGTATCTAAAATTAATTTCGGTGGACTTATTCAGCACGACTGGTCCCAAGAGAGCAATACAGATAGCTCGAATTTTGGGGTATTACAATCTCCTTCCAAATATTTGGAACAAATTCGATAATTCTGAGGTATCGGGAGGGAGATATTTTGGATCCTCCGTTTTCTTCACCCATTCGACAAGGAGAATTGACGATTGACGATCGGAAACCTTTCGTCATGACATTACATCGACTACTTTCTCGACTATCCCATCATTTCACATTCTATCCCGAAAAACCCGGATCGAGTGAACGAAAATGTGGCAGAAATGCTCAAAAAAATAGATATCAATAAAATCTGTTGGAATCGTTGCGTCGAGAAAATATTGAGATACCACCACGCACAAGCGCTTATGATATAATAGAACAAATGGTTGCGGCTGAACCAGAGAATGTGGAATTATTATCACGACATATATGAAAGCGTCAAATACGTCTGTAGTTGGTTTTGTTAAATTGAAATCAATGAGGGTACCTCTTCTCGAAAAAATTTGCATTCTATTGTCAGAGAGGGGGAGGCTTGGTTGCCACATCGTGTTCATCGAGATGCAATTCGGTTGGCCAATGAAAGGGAAGAAGTGAAGTGGGTCCCTTTCTTTTTCTTTGTTGTCGCTTTACGTTGAAGTCTAGCTTACTTCGAAGTACTAGCAGTAGGCCGAATGATTGATTGAACAATGAACCCGGACGACTGGGAGAGAGGCGCATCTGTCTAAATGTGCTTCTAGCATTTCTCTAATTCTATTTGCATTTCCATTTTGTTGGAGCTTTGTAGTAGAACTTTGAAATCAAGACAGAGATGATAAGGTAATAATAGTTTCTGTTTATGGTGTTGGTAGTCTTTGTTGTTGTACCATATTAATTGAAGAGCTCACCAACTTGGACCCAATTGTTTGATTTAGTCTCCCTCAACCTTTAAAGTGGTCAATATTTTTGCATTTAGAATGGTCATGAAACATGGTCAACTAACAGATTTATCACAATAGTCACAACTGAAAATGTTTATTATCTCTAGAATCTAGTGACATCATGTAAACACGTAGAGCATCGAGACTTCTATCATGAGAACACATCTTTTTGATCTTTTATACGTCAGTATAGGAAATTATCACTTTTAGGTAGATGCACTAGATTTGGGCAACCATTACGTACATGATTGCACATTCTATTAATCTGCTTATTCAGCGGCTTTTGCTGCTATTATTATATAATTGTTTAATATTGCATATGTTTGAGTAAAAAAGAAAACGAAAAAACTGTGAAAGACCCTCTTTCCTGATTTCAGCTTTAATTGAGAAAGTACCTTGGTACTAATTTCGGTTTCATAGTGAGAACAGTTAGCATATTTGCAGCACTGCTAGAAGTTTATAAGATCTTGTTCGTTGCCAAATGGAAGTAAAGTAGAGTTACTAAAACGTCTGCACCTTCATACAAGTTTTGCCTTCCTCTAACCTGTCTGGAACTCCTGCAGCTAGTGCATACTATCACCAAGCTGCATCTTATTCATTTCTTCTCTTTCCTATCTTTGAAAATATTGTAATTCATATCCACCAGTATGAGTTGCCAAGATTCTGATGCATCCACCACTATAAGTTACCAATATCATGATCATAGCTACCTACGTTTTGGGTCTCAAGATATTGCACATTGCGAAGTTGGTATTCTACTGATCATTGTCTTTGTGGTGATAGAAGGCTGGTCTTTGTCGTACATGAGATTTGATTTGTTTTTCTTGTATAACCTGCAGTAGTAAGGTTACAAGGTAGGGGTTTGGAGCTTTTATTTCAAAAGGAGAAAATTGATTTAAGGATGATATAAACTGCTTTCGAGATTTGTACAGTGAAACATGAAGGAAGAATGAAGAAGTCAAGAGAATGGGGAAGAAGATGGCTATTAGGCCTAGTCTTAAGCACATATGATATATTAGGTACCTTCTACAATCAAATTCATCCTTTATACTGGCATAATATAATTAATAATTTGACACAATATTCTTTAACTAACACTTAATTAAACATGACTCTTGGGATCTAAAATTGACAGATAACTTTATGACTTATGGGGTCCTATAACTTACCCTTAATTAAAATATATTGATAACTTGACTCGAGAAATCCAATACAATGTTTTAAATAGCGATAACGGTAACATAACATTTTGCCTCTGTTAGGTTATGTTGCGTATACATAACGCACGGTATAGGTTATGCAAATTTCTATTTATTTAATATAAATAAATATAAACTATAAAAAATTAAAAAATAAATTAAAAAAATTCTAAAAGAAGAATATGAAAACACTTTGTAGTACAAAATCAATTCTACATTTCTAACATGTCTTCCAATAATTTTCATATTTATCTTCATAAATTATATTAAGTAGACACACGTAATTTCAGTCATCATCTAAACAAAAAATAAGATGTCAAATTTATTTTCTGTTATTATTTATATTTTATAATGCTCAATTTATCTTATTATCAAATGTTTATTTTAGTTTGGTTGAGAATTCAATTGAATCAGCAATAAGTAAGAATTTTCAATAACTAGAGAGGAACTAACAAACAAACAAAGAAGCTGTAACGCCCCACTTTCCATAGTGTGAAAAGCTGGAACGTTTGGCATTGAATGTTAACTCGACAAGGCTCAACAAATATTACAGTCAGTTGCAGTGGAAATATGGAAAACAAATAATAAAACAACTAAGCCCTTTATTCCAAGTACTTGAGGTAGGCTGTATAAACCAAAAGTGAATCACGTAAGATCGATCATGTTGATAATCCTCTCCCGCGCTCTAATGTAGCGCGTCACTCAGTATAGAATGCCCTAATGAAATTCATATTTTGGCTCACGTCATGATGATGAGTGTCACATATTGTATATTTATAGCTTCCATATTGTCAATTTTTGTATTTAAATAATATTATTTGGGTATTTTTAGTGTATTTTTCAAGTAAATCTATTCCTACAAGGAGATGGTATAAACTCAAAATCGGATTAGGAAACCAAGTTTAGAAAAGAGTTAAAAGTGAGCAAAGCTAAAGGATCATGAAGCTGTAGAGACCTAAACTTCAATACAGTCATTTAGATAACAAGAAAAGCATCAGAACTTCATGAAGAAGAAAATTGAGGGCAAATCCTCACATTTTAATTGGAGCCTATCTCGATCCTTTCAAAAAGAGAAATAGTGGTACAGTTACGTTTAACCATCAAATCATATGTATCATCAATTTCCCCCATAAATCCAGTGTATGTCAATTTCAGTATCAATTATCAGTTTCAGTAAATTCAGTTCAGTATATAAATTTGTGATAATCACTCAAGTTCAGTGTTCAGTAATAATAACAGTAGTATTAAGGAACTATATAAAGTATAGTGATTAATAAACTATCATCAGTCACATATTATAACAGATGGGTGTCCTATTATATCTTATTTCGATATTCATTAGTTTCAAGTATATAACTCAATTAACAAATAAAATATAAATTATAATATTAGCATGTTTTTTAGTGAGTTTGACTCACCTTAGCCTTGATCTATGATAAATCTTAATCTTTGGTTTGTGAGATTATGAAATCTCCAGCGTGTTCCAAAATTCCTTGGTTGATCTCTTTTCCCTTTCTTCCTCTATTTCTCCTCTCTCTCCCATGTTTTGCTCTCTTACTAATTGTGTTTGGGAAGAGAGGACTGGTTGGGGCCTTTTTATAGGGGTAAGAGCCTTATCTTGACTCATAGTAGGAAAGTCTAATATGAATTCTAATCGAATTTACTATCCTAATTAAAGATGGAATCCCAAAAAATATGGAAACCAAATTTAAATAGAAATCCCAAAATATATAGAAATCAAATTTGAATCCGAATCCTAATATGTATAGAAACCAAATTTAAATTACATCTAATTATTTGGAAGGGAGTTGAATACTATATTAATTAGGTTAATCTATTTTACTACCTTTACTAGGATTTGGATTGGGTTTCTATTTAGATTCAATATTTTATCAAACTAGAATCCAATTTGTTAAAGGAAACCAATTAAATTCTCATCTTAATTTTTAAATAAGAGCCAATCTAATTTAATTAATCATACTTGTTTTTTAATCACATTTATTTAATTATGTAAGTTGGTTTGGATATAGGGTGAGTGCTATAGGGTCATAAATCTATTTTAAAAAATATTATTTTAATAAATTATAAAATTGATAAATATCATGTGAAAAAATATTATTTTATCTAATTTATTAAAATCCAATAGTATTAGGATTATTTTATCCAATTCACGTGATATTTATCAATTTTTTAATTTATTAAAATAATACTTTTTAAAAAATAGATTTATGACCCTATAGCACCTACCTCGTATCTAAACCAACTTACATAATTAAATAGTCGTGATTAAAAAAGCAAGTATGAATAATTAAATTAGACTGACTCTTATTTAAAAATTAAGATAAGAATTTAATTTGTTTCTTTTAACCAATTGGATTCTAATTTGACAAGATATTGAATCTAAATAAAAACCCAATCCAAATTCTAGTAGAGGTAGTAAAATAGATTAACCTAATTAATGTAGGATTCAACTCTCTTCTAAATAATCAGATGTAATTTATATTTGGTTTCTATATATATTAGGATTCATATTCAAATTTTTGTTTCTATATCTTTTGGGATTGCTATTTAAATTTGGTTTTCATACATTTTGGGATTCCATCTTTAATTAGAATAGTGAATCCGATTAGAATTCATATTAGACTTTCCTACTGTGAGTCAAAATAATACTCTTACCCCTATAAAAAGGCCCCAACCAGCCCTCTCTTCCATGGGAGAGAGAAGAGAAATAGAGGAAGAAAGGGAAGAGAGTTCAACCAAGAGATTTTGGAGTATGTTGGAGATTTCATAATCTCGCAACCAAAGATTTAGATTTATCATAGATCAAGTTTAAGGTGAGTCAAACTCACTCAAAAACACGCTAATATTATACTTTATATTTTATTTGTTGATTGAATTATGTACTTGAACCTAATGAATATCGAAACAAGATATGATAAGACACCAACCTGTTATAATATGTGACTGATGATAGTTTATAAATCACTGTACTGTTATATTGTTCCTTAATATTACTGTTGTTATTATTGAACACTGAACTTGAGTTATTATCACAAATTCATATATTGAACTGAATTTGCTAAAATTGACAATTGATACTAAAATTGACATACACTAGGTTTATACGGAAAATTGATGATTCATATGATTTGATGGTTAAATATAACTACGCTACTATTTTCCTTTTTGAAGGATCGGGATAGGTTCTGATCAAAACTCTGTCACTGTTTTCCTTTTTGAGAGGATCGAGATAGGTTTCGATCAAAATTGCTACTGTTTCCCTTTATAGAGAGGATCGAGATAGACTGTGATCAAATTACTGTTTCATTTCTCTAGGGGTACATAGAGATGCTTTAGACCACCCAAGTCCATATCTTCTTAATTTTTTAAATACCGTGATTAAAAGGCGCTGACTATAAAACTAATTGATTTGACATATAAAGTGTTAAGAATGAGATTTTCTATAATTTTAATTATACTTGATTTTATATCTTAAGAGATATTATTATTTTTATATGTTTTGTTATATATTATTAAATCGCTTTACTAATGATCCTGGTTATGCATGGCTAGATGCAGATTGTTAACTAGAGATAGACCTGGCGAAGACAGAGCAAGCATGACATAACGTATTTTCAAGAGCATACGGAGCTATGAAATATATGACATATTTAGTAGATATTTTCATATAAAAAGATGTAATTGGTACATATGACTATATTTAATTAATGTAAGGGAAAAAAATATTATAAATTTGACAGAAAAATTATTTTTTATTATTATTTGTTATCCATATTTCTGCTGTAACTGATTGTAATATTTGTTGAGGCTTGTCGAGTTATCATTCGACGCCGAAAGTTCCAGTTTTTCACACTACGGAAAGTGGGGTGTTACAAAAGCAATCACAAACTAACAAGTAATTCCACAAGTAATTAAATAAGTTAATAACAAGTAATTAACTAAGAAAATTACAGCAATTAACTAACAATCAAAATAAATAATTGATAACAATATAAAAATTACTAGAAAATTACAATAAATAACATAACATAATGTATTTTAACGTAACGTGAAATAATATAAAAAATGCACCATTACGGTGCATTGAGTTATTTTCGACTGGTAGGTAATGTTGGTTTTCTGTTAAGTTTCATAAAGTAATATAATGAATTTCATAATGCGTTATTTTCAACATTGATCCAATGATAGTCTGTGAAGGCTTAAAATATTAGAATTGGTATTGGTATCAACTAATCACTTATTGAATAGAAATCAACAATATCAAGCATATCATATTAGCAATATTGGAATTATCAATACTGGACTGCGATTACATGGTATATCAAGTACCGGGTACCTCAAAATGGATATGATTCAGCCAATATTTAAAACCGTGCTTGTTATGTAGTGAGGAAAAGCGAAACGGAAGATAAGATCACACTGCATATGAATTTATGTAGTATGCGTTCCAAATATTAGGTATCGTCTATGAAGCTCAAACACAGATGTGGATATAGGTATGAATACAGACACAGGTATAGTCGTATTGGACATGGCATGCTTGTAAAATGTAGGGTATGGGGATGTGGCGTGTTTGTAAAAGAAATGATATCTAAAACTACAATCTTTTTGTTGTTACGGCTGCTAAGTGCAAAATCTAGATGATTTCATCATTTTTTTTTGCATCCACTAGCAATCCTAGTTGTTCTGTTAATTTTTGTAGCCTTTGTTTCGCAGATGAAAAACTTAATATGTAACTCAAATATATAAGGTAATGAAAAATTTGAGAAATGTGAATGTGTCCAAGGAGGGTCAGGAGTAGTATCCTAACTTGAAAATATATCAAGGGTTGATATCCTCCATCGTGCTATATCAAAGACTGAAAAAATGAAAAAGGGTACAACAAAATACCCTTTTGTTGAAGAGCATACAGAGAGGTTGTACTCCCTAATTTCTTCCTGTGGTTACTATTCTCCGAGCACAAGCCGACGTGGGGGGATATCGCTTTTGCACCGACGACGATTGTTGAATATGAGGCTCGTCATTATTGGCCTCGATGTGGTGGTCCGAAGGGTTGTTAAGTTCCTATGACGTTCGAGGAGATTCCCAGTTGGTCATTCGGCAGCTCACTGGTGAATGTGAATATAGGGTCACGATGTGTGAATTCCACCTCATATTGTGCCAAAACAAACCAGTTGCTCGAAGCTTTTAGAAGAGTAAGGATCATACATTCCCTGACGATGGGAGAACAGGAAAGCAAACTCTATGGCGTAGATCGCCTTAGGAGTGACGGTTCCTAGAAGGGACCGTCACTCACCAAGTCAACATCCGAAAAGAAACCTTTCTTCTCCATCCTTTCTGCCTCCGCTCCAGCTTGCTCTACCACCTATGCAATCACAGCTCAGTCATTGACCGGCGAACTCAAATGGACAGCTGCTGGGAGGAGAGCGATGATGAATCGCGATCAGTCCTGAATTCCCTTACCATTGGATTCGTGCCGCAATACTCTGCCACTAGGACTCGATCGAAAGAATCTACTGCAGCCATATCTACCCCCCTGGGGCGGCTTCCAACCATCATTTTCAGAGGGATGCACATGGGCAGGCGATCCCAAGTTGGAGATCTAGTTGGATCAGTGTACTGCTGGTATAGACGCTCGAGCATGTGAGATGACGAAGATCAATAAGGGTGCCCTCCACGACCAGCTTGCATCTTGCCTTCCACAAAACCTAGCACATTGCACTGCAGAACGTCGAAAACAGAATGGGAGGGGGTCATCGAGCCACGATTTCACAATTTCTAAAAAGCTAACGATTCGATCCACTTGGTCGCCAACCCAAATGCGAGCCAAACCAAATAGCCCTGGCCATGTTGCACCTGATGGAAGAGATGCTTGTTTCTCGATCTTCATGACATATAGGACAGGAGTCATTGATGCTAGAGATATATCTTGATCTTTGGAAATTGGTAGGGATTGCTTTAGAAAGGCACCTCCACATGAAGACAATAACTCATGGAAAACCCGAAGCGCTAGAAATTCCAAAGCGTCAGTGAAAGTGTCAAATGTTTTCCTCGGATGATGAAGTGGAGGCTGTATTCTCTTGTGAATGAATTGCTATATAGGCTGACGTCGGAGGTAAGCAATCCTGATTTTAAGTGAAGCCAGCCGACGAAGTCCTTACTCCATGGGTCATAGGCCTCCATTTGGGTCGTCGACAGATGCATGAGGCGAGCGAACGATGCCGCTAGAATGGGAAAGAAGACCGGCAAGACAAGAAAAGGCCGTCATCATAAAAAAAAGGAAAATAAGAGGAGGCCTAAGAGGGCAAGCACCTCTAGGCCCGGCTATGACAAACCGACAGTACCTCTTTAGAGAATCTCTTACCGCAAACAGGGGCACTCCGTTGGGAACTATGGCAATAGACAATGAGAAGACTTCATGGGGACCCATTCCAGAGGTCTGAAGGACAGGATATACCACCCCGTCTTGTTCGCCGCGACGACGGTGACGAAGGAACCTCAACAAATAAAGGGAAGCCCGAAAGGCCCATCAGCAATAAAAAGAAAGCTTGCCCGATGCACCAAAACAGCCCACAATAACCATTTGTCAGGTTCCAAAAGAGAAGAATAGGAAACGGTGGAAATGGTGAGTGACGGTCTTCCGTCGAATAGGCGTCCACTGTCAAAGCCTAGGCCTTCGACTCCCGTCTGAGAAAGAGAGGTTATTCAATGTCTGAATGATATAGTTATAGGAGAGCCACCGAGTCCTTGTCCTACAAAAAGTGCAATCTCCTGCTGAAGAAAGAGTCAGATGATTGTCCCATCAAAGGCTAAAAAAACCAACGCGTCGTCAGTACGCAACAGACGGCTTCGACATACAGAGTGTGTTAGGTCTGGGTAGGTTCAAGCAAGAGAAGCAAGAGCTCTAAAGACGAAGCACGCTCGCTCATTCATCCCTTCCTGGATAGGACCCGGAGTATGAAACCTCTTTTTTTTGTCGATTCCATCGCCTCACCGAAAAAGAATTGCCTGACGAATCGGAGGGACGAGCATACTCTTATTGAGAATAAGAGTGATTGACGTGATGGCATTTGAAAGAGAAGCAGGAGTTGGATCAACCAATGAGGCTTCGAGCTTTGAAAGAAAAGAAGGAGGGCTTTTGAGCACGATGGTTTGCCATACGTTGCTTCTCACTGTGCTTGATCAAAGAAAGGGAAAGAGAACAAGAGGTGTGCTCGACCAACAGGCGGGATCGAACTACCGAAAGATGGAATCAACAGTGTCAGAAGGTACTTCAACCAGAACAGAGTAGCATGGGTCCTGATTCTGGGCAATACGCTTTCAAAGCCTATCTTCTCCCGAATAGCAATAGAATATTTTCAGATGCAGATGGTATGTCAGTAGGTTTCGACGTGGGCAAGCACCGTCTATTTATAGATTTATAGTTGGTGTTCTTGGTTTCGTTTTATTTGACGAAGGTAAGGAATCGGGGGGATACAGTTCCGGACAATACCGTTTGGCTCGGGGGGAAGGAAAGGAATGCTCTCAGGGAAGAAAGAGGAAAGTAGCATAGCAGAGAAAATGAGATCAGTTCTCAGTCTGACGTAAGCCCGTTTTAGCAATAATGGTTGAAGCTGGTCTCAATCAATAGAGGAGAGCGAGATAGTTGTGTTCGACCAGACCATCGATCTTCACCCTCAGAAGAGGGAAGCAAGCGCATGGAAGGGTCATCAGTCTAGCAGTGTCTTTCCAACCAGAGCTCTCAGCCCGAATAGTCCATCAGGAGGGAAGGCAATCGACAGACTGTTCGGAGTGCATCTAGGGGCTTCAGGTTGACGAAACCTCTTTTTTTTTTTTGCATACATCAAACTTTCCTTTGAAGGAGACTGAACTTTTTCGCTTATCGACAAATGGTCCATCCAGAGCTCTCATTGTCTTACGACTTTGTTGAATGAATTCGTTCGAGAGATCAAAACGAGTGTTTTCTCTGCCAAAGCAAAGAGAGCTATAGGCGGTGAAACCCCAGGCGAAAAAGAGAGTTGAAAACTTCTCAAATGAAAAGAGGTAGGAAGAATCCATGGGGAGGTTCAGCGGTACAGTAGTCGATTAGATAGCGAGGTAGTGAGAGAAGACTCACTCAACAGAGGTCTCAGTTCCGTCAAGGTAAGGCTGAATAAAAAAGGTAACCTCTTAGCACTACGAGTTGGTATAAAGGAAAGCTCCGGTGAATGTGCTTCTTTCATCGAATTATTCAACCAACTTTCACCGGTCGCGAGATAAAAGGCCATCGAACTACCTCCATCAAGAAGTGGCCCTTCATCCTCTATAATTAGCCGTATAATTCAGTTCAGGAGGACTCAACCTTCCTGCTATCAGAAAGGAGCAAAGAAGACGACTGGTAACCAAACACTGTGTCAGGCGTATAGAGCTTCCACCACCTAATCACAAAGCGCTCTTTATCCGATTCTGATGCCACTGATAACAGCATCCCCTGGTGGAATAATTTGTGAAGAATATTTTTTCTTGATAAGTCACGTCAGATTTAACTGAACCAAGTGGTTTAGCTTACAGTCACAGCTTCCCTCTCTACTGCGGGCCCTAACATCGCATACAACTCTCTGCCTGGACCTGGTCAAGACTATATTGTTTGCCTGTCGGAAAATGCTTTCCATTTGACTGTTTTGACATCAACTTCATCTACTCTTGCCTTGTCTTAGCTCAGGCATGCTTCCTCGTCGAAATTCTGGAGTGCATCCCTTCTTCACTTCGTTTTCTTTCCTTTTCCTTCACTAGAGCTCAGTCTCGGAAGCGAAATCAATCAGTTGCTTGCTTCCGAGAAATCTTTATTTTTGCTGGGATATCTTGCTTGTTTACTAGTTCCCTTCTTTTTCGTCATTCTATACTGGTTCCCGTCCTGATATCTCTCCGTCACTAGAATTTGAAATTGGGAAGAGAAGCATCGGTTGAGCCCATCCGGTGCTTCTTTTCTTCATTCCAGGTATGCTCGGTAAGTCTATCACGATTTCTCTAGTTATGGAGTTCCGGACTTACTCTCGTGGAGTGCAAGACTCTGGCTCAATGGCCTTCGGAACGTCAGTCAAAAGGCATTCTACCAGCTATATCTTCCTATGGCATATACTTGTGACTATCTTCCATTGCCTCCCTCCGGTCACCGTCGCTTGGTCCACAACTCGATTATATGTAAATCTCGATTCCCGGTCTAGCTCATCTCTCATCTAAAAAAAACAAAGAAAGACGTCTCCTGCGGCTAGCATTAACAGTTGCAGGTAATCCCTTCGATTCTCTTCCTTTAAAAAGAGTAGTTGCCCTGCCCCTGCACCAGTTAAGCAATCCTGTCTATGGCAGAGGAGGAGATATTCTGTATATGACGAGGTATATAATAATCAACGTATATGGCAGGCTATGACGAAATGTCATAAGGAAATGTATAAGCCAATCAATCGACGCAAATAGGTGCGGTTGGCTAGCGAAGGAAATCTGGTACACAAATCTATTGGAAGAATGAAATATCGCGAATTACAGCCGGGGTTTATGCGGCGTCATTGTATTCCAGGGAAATTGACTACTAATTTTCCAACCAGATTCATGAGTGAAGGCAAAGATCAGATGTCTCCGACCATCCCTCGTCAGAGATAGACAACCGACGCTATGACTGATCAACTACTGACCATGAAATTCCAGTTTCGGTATTGAACCTGTTGACAAAAGAAAAGCGGCACATCTATCTTAGCCAACCGTCTGAAGACATTTCGTATTTTTGTCACGGTTAGGCTGTGACGATTTTCAAGCAAAACAGATTGACAGCATATTTTCCTCTCTTATTTTCGCTCTGTCTGTAAGACCGATAGGAGTACTCGCATCTCTCTCTTGTGAGGCGTGAACCTTTCCTATCTCCGAGATTTGTGAAGCGTGCCCTGCCCTATAGATGAGTTAATCTTGTAACATATCCATTAATGTGTCTTTTCTTTAGCAAGTTTGTATTCAGTATACCTCCCAGGGGGAATCACATAGGAAGGATCTTTTTTGATCTCCAAGAAAGGGAAAAGCGTCAGGTACCGGGTTGAAAGATTGAACTTTTCTTGCCATGAAGAAGAAGGCTCCCGGTCAGTCTGTCGGGTAGAGGAATGGGTTGAGCATCACGAGTTCGGAAGTTGGATATGTGATTGTGGTTTCAGGTCTATGATCGGCCCCGACTGTCAATGAAAATCGAAAGATTCGGAACCGCAGTGGTAGAGGGATGGAAGTCCAGTGCCGAAATAAAAGAGAAGGTGCTTTCTCGTATTGCCTTCTGTAAAGCTCGTCAGGTAAATGAGAGAGGAAGGAACGAATACCGTGCGTAAGGCGATCGGCTGGGCTCCGAGAAATTCCCTTTTTCGGTTGCTTCTAGTTCGACATGAGAGATCAGAGTTGCCGTACTTACGGGAGCTAGGAATTCCAGTTCGGAATCGTAGGTTCATGAGGAAAGGGAAAGTTTTAAACTAAAACTGTCGGTGGGAAGAACAGTACGGGGGGATATAAGACAAAGAGATGGGATCAGGGGCTTTATGATCGGAGAAAAGGAAGGGGCGTGGTTGATGTGTCATCGGGTAGGTGGGGAACCCATAGGAAGGGGGACGACCTACCGAATTCACATCAGAAATTGCCAACTTGAACACAAACTAAATCGTTGAATTTCGTATAGAAACAAAACAAACTATTTCGATTCTTGGAGCTGAGGTATATGAAGAATTTCTTTTATTTTGGTCCCTTTTGTCTAGTGGTTAGGACATCATCTTTTCATGTCAAAGACACGGGTTCGATTCCCGTAAGGGATAGGTACATCATTTCCGGCCAGCGGTCTCATTGCTAAGTGATCGCTTGCGGAATGGCTGGGAAAGGTAGTCAGGAAGCTTCCTCTCTCCCAGCAAGCGACGACGAGATGAGATCACCACTTTTCAGTAATGAACTTTTGTATACTTCTTCCGTCAGTCGTCAGATGTCCTTCCTATCATAGATTCTTGAACCTCTGACAGAAGGATTCTCAATGCATGCGTTCTTTCTCTCCTCCCCTCAGCCACACATCTCTTTCGTTCACCCCCATTTTTGTTTCTATGTCACTGCCTCCTCAGTGAGTGTAGATTGATTGATGAAGATGGCTTTTGTACCGGTCAATCTTTACATCCTATTCTTTTGGCATAGTTTTTTTTGTTGGATCAAAGATCGGCAGGTGATCCGTCCTTTCTCCTCTGCCATGTTTCATGCATTCTTCCTTCCACATCACGTCAAATCGATGTTTCAACGGCCGCTGACGAGCTGAAGGTTCCTAATTCAGTTCTTTTTCATTTCGGAGAGATAGAATGTTGCATTTCTTCCTTCTGTCATTTTGATTTATGTGGTCGAAGCACCACTACGCCACGTGGTAATAGATGACACATGTATCGTTCGCAGCCTTCATTCCTGCCTGCTCGCTTCCACACACGCCTTGCATTCTGCACAGTTGCCCTTCGGACTCCCGTTTTTGGAAGGTGGAGGGAGTCCATCACCTGCTCCCACTTATCTTGAACAGGAGCCCCACCAGAACTCAAACAGGCCGTCGGTGGGATGAAATAGGGCAATATCGCTCACGTCATACAAAACAGACCGTTGACTGCCACAAATCGACGTCGTTATACGCCCTGCCCTATAGATGAGAGAGAGGGAGCACCTTGCTTTTGGTCGTCCATAGGAAGGAAGAGAGGGGTCAGCGAGCAGGTGTTCCCCATCTTTACCAAAGACAAACAACCCCCATGTTATTCAGCATAGGAAGACTGGATGACAAGAGCAGGCTGCAGGCATGGTGCATGGGACCAACACTTCTTTTTCTCGCCACGCCTGCCACTTCATTCAATCAATCATATGTTTTATTCCAAGACACTGGCATTCATGACTTTATTCTCTCGTCGGGGACATCACTTTGACCGGCCGGCATCATTATTGCTGTTGACTTTTCTAATCGGAAGTATACACTTACTCACTTTCTTTCAACGACAAAGAGGATAGCGCGCTTCTTATCCCCATCACTTCAGATGAGTCCACTCTTCTTTCGACTGTTGAAAAGCACTACAGCGAAACGGTTGTGTCGGTATCGACGTGGGAATGGTAGGTTGGCAAAGAAAAAAAATGCTTTCGATTTGCTTTAGCTGCTGCTTTTTTTCAACACAGAGCCGGGAAGGAAGGCCGGCATAGAAGTGTCGTCGCATGCGACAAAGATGCTACAACTGCTGGATGTCATGGTTCCGAGGCGCCATGATCCTTCGGAATGGAACAATCGAGGGCACTTGACTATCTACATCTATCATCGCTCAGTGAGCTCTCCATTGCCGCCAATAGCGCTTCGCTTGCATGCAATGGCGGCAAGCCAGGTAGACGCGCGCGGGCGAAGGAGATGCATTTTGAGTACAACCACCGGTGGTATTGGACTGGATCAAGGGGAATAATATCTCTTGCGCTTTTTGCAAGCACCGTCTCTTTCCCATGGCGACTAGGAATGGGCAAATCAAGAATTTCACTTTGAATTCCAGACCTCAACATCCTGCTGCTCATGGTGTTTCACGATCAGTATTGGAAATGAACGGAGAAGTGGTGGAACGTGCGGAACCACATGTTTGATCACTCTAGTGCGGCACGAAACCGCTGATGTTGAGTAGGCTCCTATGCCTCCCTCCCAGCCCTGCGCGGTCCCCCGGCAGGGTGGGGGTTCCGTAGCGCGTCATGAGCACCGGGCAGACGGGGCGCGTCGAGCAACTCGACGCAAACCACCCTACTGTCTGTTCGGGTCTCGAAGGGAGAAGGTTGTGAAGGTGGCCTCGTTATCCACACATCTAGTTGGATGAATGGAGGCGCTTTCCAAAAAAACCCTGGGTTTTCATGAGTGTTGGCGGGTCCTGGAGTGCCCGTCGACGGGCTCCCGCGCATACTCCGGGGTGATCATCACCACCTGCACCTCACATCGTCGGCACAGTGGAACGTGTAACCCGCCTGCTGTCCAAGTTAGCCACTTTCTTTTTTGGGAGATATAGCGCCGGAAAGAACGTAGCAGCGATGGGACAACCCACCCATATAGATAGCCTGCAGGGAGGATGACACTACATGCAAAGACCGTCTGGCGAAAATGCCGAAGGTGCGAAGCGTGGTAGGCCTGCGCCGGGGGAGCATAGGGAGGAAAGGGAGCCTGGACGGTGGAAGAGCCAAGGGAGGCTGGGTCATTTGACGGAAATGGCAGGTCCGAGCAGCTCATTCATTCGGAAGAAAATGAGGGAGGGAGCGAGCCAATGGATCGTAGGAATATATCGAGTCAATGGTAGACACACAATGCTACCTACATGCGACTCCGCTTCCGAGGGCGAGCAGTCTCAATTTTTACAAAGGATTTACGAATTAATGCTGGGCTGGGCCACCTCGAATGGCGTGAGCCACATGCGGGGAGACCCGTATGAACGGTTTTCAGGGGGTCCGGCAGAAAGACCGGTCGGCGTCCACCCGACTAGAGGGACTGAGAAATTAATAGAGTACAAAACTTATCTTCAAGCTTTACCTTATTCTTATTGTTCAGAGGGCGATCGCGGTGTCACTGAATGAAGTCCTCCTTCACTTTCGGAGGTGCTGACCCGCAGTGAGGTAGATATGACTAAGTGACACTTTGAATATGGCGATGACAACAGCATGTCGTATAAGGAGATAACAGGTGGAGCTAATGACCCACTGACGACTCACGTATCTACAACTACATCCCCGAGCGGCAGTCAAATGGGGGCGTGAATACGAGATGCCAGCGGAATGATTGGCCGGACAGAAGCTAGGGCGGCTTCCTTCCCACCGCATCCTTCCGTCGTGTGTTGGAGATACAAAGTGAGTGCACCGGAAAAGAACGAGAACTGGGTTGATCGGAAACATGGCGAGGCATCCGAAGCATAACTGCACACACACACGATCTTTGCCGATCGCTCGGAGCATTCGGTGGAACCGGTGAACTACACTTGCATCGTCGATAGATGTGTGGGACAGAGGGCTCGTGGTACCTGCTGCCCACCCTTCCTCCACTTTGATAACCGTGTGAACGGAGAGTGGGCAGAGCAAAAGGGAAGGAGGTCTCCATAGGGAGTCGCACATGTCGAGCAGTCCGAGATCCCGTAGAATGGGTCGAGTAAACTCCCGTCGGTGCCGAGAAAATCACAGACAAAGTCTTCCTTTTTTTTCATTTCACAGTCTTTCTTTTTTCGTCAGTGAAAATCTCGGAAAGGAGGGTGCTGTCGGTATTTCCTAAAAAAGGGAAGGCAGAGGTGACGGTACTCGAATGGCGAAGAGAGGCGGCTTGGTAGGGAATGAATGGTCAATCATTGACGGATGACTTCTTTGTTGGCAAAACGATGGGGAGGGGGAAACCACACCAGTGATTCTCTGAGCCGGTTGTCTATTTCCATTTCCAACACCTCAGGAAACTGGTCTCGCTCGATGACGGCACCTTTTTCTCCTCTTCCGTCACCGGGAAGGCGCACTTCTCTGCTTCTTCTGGCCTTTATCTCCCGCGCCTGGCCTGAAAATTGAACCCAGCCCCCTTTTTGATCCATTCATTTTTGCAAGTAGGCGGGATCCAGAGCTGACGCCCCCTCCAATTCGAGGTCGGATGGCCTCGCCCCACGATGCACCAAACCTTCCTTTTGCTCTTCCATCGGTTTGGCTCCACAAACACGCCACCTAGGAGCCCCACTCATATTCAAAACGTGCCACTTAAATTCAAGCGTGACGTCCCCCACGACGTCACTATGACGAAGCAAAGTACCGATAGTGGCTGCGGGAATGAGACTCTCGTTTAGTTTCTATGTTTATAGATGTCTTCCTCACTTCGCTTTCCTCACTCCTTCCTTTTGAAAAGTGATGCTTTGGGTCTTCGTGAATATACCGTCGCAATTCCCGTCGACCCTATCGACGGGCCGTTTTGAGCGACGCTTTTGCTTTTTCTCCTGGATCTCAATGAGCGACGCTTTCGCTTTAGCTTCTGACAGGAATTGCGACCATATGACGTTTCCGTCATTGAAGTAGCCTTTCCTCGCCCTACCGTCGAAAAGACGAAAGAAGTGACGAGGAAATTGTCCTACTGAAGTACCGACAAGTGTGCTCCGCCCTTTCACTCGAGAGATGTTTGCTACTGAAGGAAGTAGCGCTCTTATTGAAACGCTTTCCCTCCATATCCCGACAGCTCTTCTTTCGACGATGATTATAATAGACATGTTACGCTGCCATTTTTCCAATATCATGGAATAGCATGGCCCAGGGCTAAGGTAACTCCAGTGGGAGAGCCGTGTTATGGGTGACCTTATTGCTTGGTTCAGAGAGCACGTCGTGTATGTGATGCAAGTGAATGTGTACAAAAAAGCTGTCGTAAAGTTTCGTTGTTTGTTCCGTCGTTTAACCTATCTATATTTCTACGATGGCCCAAGAACACGCTCATTCTTCTGCCGTAGAGAGACTTTTGAATTGCGAGGTACCATTACGAGCTCAATATATACGAGTGTTATTTCGTGAAATCACTTGAATTTCAAATCATTCACTTGCTTCAACTACTCATGATATGGATGTGGGAGCATCAACTCCGTTCCTTTGGGCTTTTGAGTGGGAGAAATTGTTGGAATTCTATGAAAGAGTCCCGGGAGCCTGAATGCATGCTAGTTTCATACGACCTGGTGGAGTGGCACAAGATCCGCCTCTTGGCTTATGTCGAGATATTGATTCCTCAACACAATAAGTTGCTTCTCATATCGACGAATTAGAAGAGATGTCTACCAACAACATATCTGTAACCAACGATTAGTGGATATTGGTACTGTCACTGCATAGCAAGCAAAGGATGGGGGATAAAGTGGTGTAATGTTAAAATGTTGTGCGACATGAAGACATTAATAGCAATATGGGGGAAGTTTCCATCAGGCAACAATGGTTCTGCTTGACCCTACTCAAGCATGCATATGTTGTCAGTGAAGATTTTTTGTGAAGCCTTGGAGATGACATACCCGGGGCTCGGGTGAGCTGAGGGGGGACAATGTGACGTGAGCGAATGTGTGCAAGCCCAGTCAAAGATTCCTATTCTAGGTGGGGTGGGCCATCCACCTTCGAATGGTGTTGGTCCGTAGGACCGTGAACGGATTTGCCTCTGGCCTTTGGGCATGTCGGAATCGTATGAGTTCACCTAGGTGGAGCACGGTCCGCCAAAATCGGCATAGGTTAGGTGCTATTTATGGAACATAGTGAGCCCATCTTTCTCCATATGGAAGTGCTGCGGGCACTTAGAGATGTGGGTAGAGGAAGTCTCAAAAAGCGAAGGTTGAGCTGTAGGTCACGTGACCTGCACCGAAGATGGTGGCTGACTGGGCTTTCTCCTAGATCAAAGCAGATCAGCTTGCCAAATTCATCGATCGAATTGGGCGCCCCGAAACGTCGAATGAAAATAGGTGGCTGGGTTCTCTTTCTACAACCCTTGTCTATATGATAGGCCTAGCCCCCTTCTCTCTATCCCTTCCTTCATGTTTAGGAGTGGGATCGGCCCGATGAACGACCTGTGGTGGTACGGAAGGCATGGACTCCACGAGCGTCCCGCACCCTCATTCCGATGAAACTCCTCAACCATCACAAGAAAAAAGAAGTATGACACTCTGTGTCTAACTCTATTGGTCATAGTTCCTTGCTATTGCGGCCGGTGCTCGTTTGCACGTGCGTGAACCACCCCTAAAGGGAATTGGCAGAAAGGATGCCTCTTGGGGCATCTGAGAATGATTCGAGCCATATGAGGGGAAACTACCACTTACGGTTTGTTTTTTTGGAGGGGAAGGAGCCCGATAGGGTCCCCTCACTGACGTCAGGCCCGGGCCTAACGTGAAAGTGAAGTGGTGGGCCTACCCATCCCAACCTGGGGTATGCTGGGATTCACGAAGAGCAGCACCTTACGATGGTCATGACCAATCGGATTCTGACGTACCAGTAGGTAGCAGAGGAGATCGCTATGATCGTTACTGTATCTATATTGAAGAGATGCGACAAAGTGTTCAGATTATTATTCAATGTCCTAATCAAATGCCTAGTGGATGATCAAAGCTGATGATCGTAAGCTATGTCCTCCATCACAATGTCAAATGAAACTATCCATGGAATTGTGCGCCGTGTGAAACTCCGATCATCGCCGTTCTTATCCGAGACTCAGGTTAAGCTCTGTCTTGGAACCGTCGTGGGGTTAGGAGTAAAGCATCCTGAAGTTGGCGCATCTCGTTGGGCGTGGAGAATCATTGGGAACCCCAATCTCTTTCTTCGGAGCAGTTTCTTTTCCCGTCCCATCACCTCGGTTGGGAGCGTCAGCTTTCGGTTCTTTAGAAGAATCAACTGAGTTCTCCCTTCTTCATTGATTTGTGGTAAAAGGAACCGTCTACTAGTTGGGAAGCTAGACATCGACAGTTGTGGCTTGATGAGGATAACTAAGATGACACGCCGGAGTTGGCTACTGGCACATTAGGGTGGTGCCTTACTGCACCGCAGGTGAACGCATGGTAGCGTTCATGGTGGTGCTTTAGGATTCCAATGTACTGCGTCCGACGATGAGAACGAGCTTGCCGGTGGACCACTGCCGTCCCATTCGTCGAGTGAGCTGGAGCTAAATAGTTTTAGGCTCTACATTACTGCCAAAAGGCGGTTGTTGCCGCCAATTGGTGACAAAATAGTAAAATAATGGCCTCCTATTTTTTCTTCGTGAAGCACTTATTTTCTTTGATCTGCATGAATGTATCTGACTTTGTTTATCTAAAACTTCATGTTCTTATAGCTTTAACCTCTTTTATTGAATCAAAAGTTTACGCTAAACTACATGAAACCCTAATATGCAAGGATGCAGCTAATATATAGGCCTTGGAATATCAAACCCTAAAATGATTATAACTGAATAGTAGAAAGTTACAACAATACTCCTGTAAAAATTTCAACAGTTTTAAGCTCTCTACATTTTTGCCAAATGGCAGCTATTGCCCCAATTGGCAATAAAACATAAAATTATGGCCTCTGATTTCTTATTCATGAAGCTTTGGCAAATTTCCTCTTATCTGCATGACTGTATTTGACATTGCTTCTCTAAAACTTAGTGTTCATGTAGCTTCATCTGCTTTTATTCAATTAAAAATGTATGATAAATTATATGAAACCCTTATTTATAAGGATACGGCTAATATATAGGCCTCAGAATACCAAATCCTAATCTGATTAGAACTGAATAGATGAAAAGTTACAATGATACTCTTGTAAAAATTTAAATAATTTTAGGCTCTACATTACCACCAATTGGTAGCAAAACCGCAAAATTGTGGCCTTTGATTTCACCTTCATGAAACTCTGACAATTTTTTTTGATCTTCATGACTGTATTTGACTATGCTTCTCAAAAATTTTGAGTTCTTGTAGCTTTATCCTCTTTTATTCAATTGAGAGTGTACGATAAATTACATGAAATCCTAATATACAAGAATACGGCTAATATATAGGCATCAGAATACCGAACCATAATCTGATTCTAGCTAAATATTTAAAAAATTGTAATGACGCCCTTGTAAAAATTTAACACTTTCAAGCTCTACCTTACAGCCAAACGGTGGTTATTCCCATCAATTTATGGCAAAATAGTAAAATTATTGCATTTGATTTATTCTTATGAAGCTCTGGTATTTTTTCTTTAATTTACATGACTGTATTTGACTTTGTTTCTTGAAAGCTTCGTGTTCTTGTAGTTTTGTCCTCTTTGATTCGGTCAAAAGTGTATGAAAAATTACATGAAACCCTAATTTAAAAGGATACAGCAAATATATAGGCCTCATAATACTAAATCCTAATTCAATGATAATTGAATAGCTAAAATATTACAATGAATTCTTTATTAAAATTTCAACAATTTCAAGCTCTACCTTGCCGCCAAATGGCGGCTATTACTGCTAATTGGTGGCAAAACAGTAAATTATATCCTCCAATTTCTTCTTCATAATACTCTGGAATTTTTTTGATTTGCATAATAGTATTTGGCATTGCTTCTCTAAAGCTTAGTGTTCTTTTACATTTATCATCTTTTATTCAGTCAAAAGTGTACGATAAATTACATGAAACCCTAATTTACAAAGATACAGCTAATATATAGGCCTCAGAATACCAAACATTAGCTTGATTATAGCTGAATAGTTTAAAATTTACAATGAAGTCCCAATAAAAATTTCAACATTTTTAGGCTCGACATTGCCTCTAGAAGGTGGTTGTTGCCGCCAAATGGCCGTAAAACAGTAAAATAATGGCCTCTGGTTTCTACTTCATGAAGCACTTGCATTTTTTCTTTGATCTGCATGACTGTATTTGACTTTGCTTCTCTGGAGCTTCATGTTCTTGTAGCTTTATCCTCATTTTTCAATCAAAATTGCATGCTAAATTACATGAAACCCAAATTTACAAGGAAACGGCTAATATATAGGCCTCAGAATACCAAACCCTAATCTGATTATAACAGAATAGCTAGAAAGTTACGATGATACTCCTGTAAAAATTTGAACAGTTTTAGGCTCTCTACATTTCCACCAAATAGTGTCTATTGCCACCAATTGACGGCAAAACCGTAAAATTGTGGCCTCTGATTTCTTCTTCAAGAGGCTCTAGCCTTTTTTCTTTGATCTACATGACTGTATTTGACTTTGCTTTTCTGAAGCTTCATGTTCATGTAGCTTTATTCTCTTTTACTCAATAAAAAGTGTATGATAAATAACATTAAATAATAATTTACAAGGATATGGCTAATATATAGGTATTAGAGTACCAAACCCTAATCTGATTACAACTGAATAACTATAAAGTTGCAATGAAACTCCTATAAAAATTTCAATAGTTTTAGGATTTACATTGCCGACAAAAGGTGACTATTGCCGCCAATTGGTGGCAAAATTGCAAAATCATGACCTCTGTGTGAAACTCTTGACATTTTTTATTTGAACTGCATGACTGCATTTGACTTTGTTTTTCTGAAGCTTCATGTTTTTGTAGCTTATCCTCCTTTAATCTATCAAAAGTGTACGATAAATTACACTAAATCCTAATCCAATTATAATTGAATAGATAAAAATCTCAACACTTTCGATCCAATTATAATTGAAGCCCCAATAAAAATTTCAACACTTCCGATTCCTGCCTTGCCACCAAATAGCTGCTATTGCCGCCAATTGGCGGTAAAACAGTAAAATTATGTCCTCTGATTTCTTTTTTATGAAGCTCCACCATTTTTAGGCCTCAAAAAACCAAACTCTAATTAGATTATAATTGAATACCTAAAAACTTTCAATGAAGCCCTATAAAAATTTCAATACTTTTGAGCTCTACCTTGCCACCAATCGCGGGAAAACAGTAAAATTATGTCATCGGATTTCTAATTCATGAAACTATGGCATTTTTTATTTGATCTGAATAATAGTATTTGATTTTGCTTCTCTAAACCTTTGTGTTCTTGAACTTTTATCCTCTTTTATTCAATCAAAAGTGTACGATAAATTACATGAAATCCTAATTTATGCGAATACGGCTAACATATAGTCCTCGGACTACCAAACCCTAATCTGATTACAACTGAATAGCTAAAAAGTTACAACGAAGTCCCGGTAAAAGTTTCAACTCTTTTGATCTCTACCTTACTGCCAAATGGCAGTCATTGCCGCCAATTAGCAGCAAACCAGTAAAATTATTGTCTCTGATTTCTTTTTCATGAAGTTCTGACATTTTTTTTTTATCTGCATGACTGTATTTGATTTTACTTCTTGGTAACTTTGTATTCTTGTAGCTTTATACTCTTTTATTCAATCAAAAGTGCATGATAAATTACATGAAATCCAAATTTAAAAGGATATGGCTAATATATAAGCCTCGGAATACCGAACCCTAATCTGATTATAATTGAATAGTTAAAAACTTACAATGAAGTCGCTATAAAAATATTAAAACTTTTGAGCTCTACCATACCTCCAAATTGTGGCTATTGAAGCCAATCAAAATTATGGCCTCTTATTTTTTCTTCATGAAGCTCTACCATTTTTTCTTTGATCTGCATGACTGTATTTGACTTTGCTTCTCTAAATCTTTGTATTCATAGAGCTTTATCCATTTTTATTCAATCAAAAGTGTACGATAAATTACATAAAACCCAAATTTACAAGGATACGGCTAGTATAGAGGCCTCGAAACACCATAACTTAATATGATTACAACTGAATAGCTAATAAGTTGCAACGACACTCTTATAAAAATTTCAATAGTTGCAGGCTCTACATTGCCATCAAATGCAGCTATTGCTGCCAATTGGCAGCAAAACCGTAAAATTATGGCCTCTGATTTCTTCTTCATGAAGCCGTGGCATTTTTTTTTATCTGCATGACTGTATTTGACTTTGTTTCTCGGAAGCTTCATATTCTTGTAGCTTTATACTCTTTTATTCAATCAAAATTGTACGGTAAATTAGATGAAACCCTAATTTATATGGATATGGCTAATATATAGGTCTCAAAATACCAAACCCTAAACCAATCATAATTGAATAGCTAAAAACTTATAATGAAATACCCTATAAAAATTTCAACACTTTCAAGTTTTATCTTGCCGCCAATTGGTGACAAAACAATAAAATTATGTCCTCTTATTTATTCTTCATGTAACTATGACATTTTTCTTTGATCTGCATAACAGTATTTAACTTTGCTTCTCGAAAGCCTTGTGCTCTTATACTTTTATCCTCTTTTATTCAATCAAAGTGTACGATAAATTACGTAAAACCCAAATTTAAAAGGATACGGCTAATATATAGGCCTCGGAATACCAAATCCTATCAGATTACAACGGAATAGCTAAAATGTTTCAACAAAGCCCCTGTAAATTTTCATCACTTTCGTGCACTACCTTGCTGCTACATTGCGGCTATTGCCGCCAATTAACTATAAAACAGTAAAATTATGCCTCTGATTTCTTCTTCATGAAGTTCTGCTATTTTTTCTTTAATCTGCGTGACTGTATTTGACTTTGCTCCTAGGCAGGTTCATTTTCTTGGTGCTTTATACTCTTTTATTCAAAGTGCGTGATAAATTACATGAAAGCATAATTTACAAGGATACGACCAATATATAGTCCTTGGAACACCAATCCCTAATCAGATTATAATTGAATAGTTAAAAACTTACAATGAAGCCTCTATGAAAATTTTAACACTTTTGAGATTTATCTTGCCGCCAAATGATGGATATTGCCACCAATTAGCAGCAAAACCATAAAATTATGGCCTCTGATCGTTATCATGAAGCTCTTCCATTTTTTATTTGATCTGCATGACTATATTTTGCTTTCCTTTTCCGAATCTTCGTGTTCATGTAGTTTTATCCTCTTTTATTCAATCCAAAGTGTTTGATAACTTACAAAAAACCTAATTTACAATGATACGGCTAATATACAAGGAATATTAAACCCGAATGTTATTACATCTAAATAGCTAAAAAAATACAACGAAGCCCCTATAGAAATTTTAACACTTTCGAGCTCTACATTACCGCAAAATGGCGGTTATTGCCACCAATTAGCAGCAAAACAGTAAAATTTTAGACTATGATTTCTTCTTCATGAAGTTCAGACTTTTTTTGTTTGATTTGCATGATTATATTTGACTTTGCTTCTCGGAAGTTTCGTGTTCTTATAGCTTTATACTCTTTTATTCAAAGTATATGATAAATTACATGAAACCCTAATTTTTAAAGATACGGTTAATATATAAGCCTTGCGATACCAAACCCTAATTTGATTAAAATTGAGTAGAAGAAACTTACAATGAAATCCCTATGAAAATTTCAACACTTTCGATCTCTACTTTGCCGTGAAATGGCGGCTTTTGCCACCAATTGGCAGCAACACCATAAAATTATGGCCTCTGATTTCTTCTTTATGAAGATCTAGTATTTTTTCTTTGATATGCATGACTGTATTTGACTTTGCTTCTCTGAATCTTCGTATTCATATAGCTTTATCCTCTTTTATTCAATCAAAAGTGTGATTAAATTGCAAGAAACCCTAATTTACAAGGATATGACTAATATATAGGGCTCAGAATATCAAAACCTAATCTGATTACATCTAAATAGCTAAAAAAAATAACAAAGCCCCTATAAAAATTTTAACACTTTCGTGCTCTACCTTGCTGCCAAATGATAGTTATTCTCGCCAATTAGCAGCAAAACAGTAAAATTATGACCTCTGGTTTTTTTTCATTAAGCTCTAATATTTTTTATTCAATCTAAATGGTTGTATTTAACTTTGCTTCTCGGAAGCTTCATGTTCTTCTACTTTATACTCTTTTATTCAATCAAAAGTGTACGATAAATTACATGAAACACTAATTTACTTGGATACGGCTAATATATAGGCCTTAGAAAACCCTAATCCAATTATCATTGAATCGCTAAAAACTTACAATGAAGCCCCTTTAAAAATTTTGATACTTTCAAGCTCTATCTTGCCGCCAAATGGTGGCAATTGCTGCCAATTAGCGGTAAAATAGTAAAATTATGTTCTCTGATTTCTTCTTCATGAAACTATGGTATTTTTTTTCTTTGATATGCATAATAACATTTGACTTTGCTTCTCTAAAGCTTTGTGTTCTTGTACTTTTATTCTCTTTTATTCAATCAAAAGTGTACGATAAATTGCATGGAACCCTAATTAACAAGGATATGGCTCACATATAGTTCTTGAAATACCAAACCCTAATCTTATTACATCTGGGTAGCTAAAAAGTTACAACCAAGCCCCTATAAAACTTTCAACACTTTCGAGCTAACCCTTGTCGCCAAATAGAAGCTATTTCTACCAGTTGCCGCAAATCAGTAAAATTATAACCTCTGATTTCATTTTCATTAAGTTCTGGAATTTTTTTTTATCTCCATGACTGCATTTGACTTTGCTTCTCGATACGTTCAATAGCTTTATACTCTTTTATTCAATCAAAGTGTATGATAATTTACATAAAACCCTAATTTACAAGGACACGACTAATATATAGGTATCAGAATACTAAACCCTAATCCGATTAAAATTGAATAGTTAAAAACTTACAAGGAAGCTTCTAAAAGTTTTAAAACTTTCGAGCTCTATCTTGCAGCCAAATGGCGGCTATTGCCGCCAATTGGCGGTAAAACCATAAAATTATGGCCTCTGATTTCTTCTTCATGAAGCTCCGCCTTTTTTTCTTTGATCTGCATGACTGAATTTGTCTTTGCTTCTCTGAAGCTTTGTGTTCATTAGTTCTATCATATTTTATTCAATAAAAAGTGCTTGATAAATTACATGAAACCTAATTTACAAGGATACGACTAATATATAAGCCTTGAAATACAAAATACTAATCTGATTACAACTAAATAGATAAAAAGTTGCAATGATACTTCTATAAAATTTCAATCGTCGTGGGCTCTACATTGCCGCCAAATGGTAGCCATTGCTGCCATTTGGTAGCAAGACCGTAAAATTATGACCTCTGATTTCTTCTGTATGAAGCTCTAACATTTTCCTTTTGATCTACATGATTGTATTTGACTTTGTTTCTCAGAAGCTTCGTGTTCGTTTTGCTTTATTCTCTTTTATTCAATCAAAAGTGTATGATAAATTATATAAAATACTAATTTACTTGGATACGACTAATATATAGGCCTTAGAAAATCAAACCCTAATTCGATTATAATTGAATAGCTAAAAACTTAAAATGAAGCACCTGTAAATTTTCAATATTTTCAAGCTCTATCTTGCCGCCAAATGGTGGCAATTACCGCGAATTGGCAGCAAAGCAGTAAAATTATGTCCACTAATTTCTTCTTCATGAAACTATGGTATTTTTTCTTTGATATGCATAAAAATATTTGGTTTTGCTTCTCTAAAGCTTTGTGTTCATGTACTTTTATCCTCTTTTATTCAATCAAAAGTGCACGATAAATTACATGAAACCCTAATTAACAAGGATATAACTAACATATAGTTCTCAGAATACCAAACCATAATCTCATTACATCTGAGTAGCTAAAAAGTTACAACAAAGCCCCTATAAAAATTTCAACACTTTCGAGCTCACCCTTGTCGCCATATAGTAACTATTGCTACAAATTACTGCAAAACAATAAAATTATAACCTTTGATTTCTTCTTCATTAAGTTTTGGAATTTTTTCTTTGATCTGCATAACTGTATTTTGCTTTCCTTCTCAATAGGTTTAGTAGCTTTATACTCTTTTATTCAATCAAAAGTGTATGATAGTTTACATGAAACCATAATTTACAAGGATACGACTAATATATAGGCCTCAAAAAACCAAATCCTAATCCGACTATAATTGAATAGTTAAAAACTTACAATGAAGCTCCTAAAAGTTTTAAAACTTTCGAGCTCTACCTTGCAGCCAAATGGCGGGTATTGCCGCCAATTGGCAGCAAAACCATAAAATTATAGCCTCTGATTCCTTGTAATTTTTGCAGAGGCATTGTAATAACTTTAGCTAGTCACTTGTAATCAGATTAGGGTTTAGTATTTCAAGTTCTACACATTAGCCGTATCCCAGTAAATCAGGGTTTCCTGTAATTTATCGTACACTTTTGATTGAATAAAAAAGGATAAAGCTACAAGAACATGAAGCTTCAGAGAAGCAAAGTCAATATAGTCGTGCAGATGAAGGAAAAAATGCCAGAGATTCTTGAAGAAGAAATCAGAGGACATAATTTTATTGGTTTGCCACCAAATGGTGGCAATGGCCGCCATTTGGTTACAAGGTAGAACTCAAAACTGATGAAATTTTTACAGGGCTTCATTATAACTTTTTGGATATTCAGTTATAATCATATTGGAGTTTGATATTCCGAGTCCTGTATGTTAACTGTATCTTTGTGAATTAGGATTTTATCTAATTTATTGTACAGTTTTGATATAATAATAGATGATAAAACTATAAAAACACAAAGCTTCATATTAGCAAAGTCATAGATAGCCATGCAGATCAGAGAAAAATGTCAGAGCTTCATGAAGAAAAAAGTAGAAGCCATAATTTTGTTGTTTTGCTCCCCAATTGGCGGTAATAACCACCATCTTTAGGCAAGGTAGAGCTCGAAAGTTTTGAAATTTTTATAGGGGTTTCATTTTAACTTTTTAACTATTCAATTATAATCATATTAGAGTTTGGTATTCCGGGGCATATATATTAGTTGTATCCTTATATATTAGGATTTCATGTAATTTATCGTAAACTTTTGATTGAACAATAGAGGATAAAGATACAGAGAAAAAATTCAAATACCATCATTCAGATCAAACAAAAAATGCCAGAGTTTCATTAAGAAGTAATTTGAGGCAATAGTTTTACTATTTTGCAGCCAATTGGCGTCAATAGGCACAATTTGGCGGCAAGGTAGAGCTCCAAAATGTTGAAAGTTTTATGGGGACTTCGATGTAAATTTTAAGCTACTCAATTGTAATTAGATTAGAGTTTGGTATTCTGAGGCCTATATATAATCCGTATCCTTGTAAATTAGGGTTTCATGTAATTTATCGTACACTTTGGATTCAATAAAAGAGGATAAAACTATAAGAACATGAAGCTTTAGAAGAGCAAAGTCAAAAACAGTCATGCAGATAAAAGAAATAATACCAGAGGTTCATGAAAAAGAAATTAGAGGCAATAATTTTACTGTTTTGCTGCCAATTGCCAATAATGGCCTCCATTTGGCGGCAAGATAGAGCTCGAAAATGTTGAATTTTTCTTTGTTTTAAATTTTCAGTTACCTAGTTGTAATTTGATTAGAGTTTGGTATTACAAGGTATTATATAAACTGTATCCTTGTAAATTAGGGTTTCATGGAATTTATTGTACACTTTTGATTGAATAAAAGAGGATGAAGCTACATGAACACGAAACTTAGGGAAGCAAAGTCAATACGATCATGCAAATGAAAGAAAAAATGGCAGAGATTCATAAAGAGGAAATCAGAGGCCATAATGTAACTATTTTACTGCCAATTGGTGGCAATTGTCGTCATTTGGTAGCAATCTAGAGTTCGAATGTGTTGAAATTTTTATAGCAGCTTTATTGTTACTTTTTGGCTATTCTCTTATAATTAGATTAGACTTTGCTATTTTGAGACCTATATATTAGCTGTATCCTTAAAAATTAGGGTTTTATTCGTACGCTTTTGACTGAATAAGAGAGGATAATGTTACAAAAACACGAAGTTCAAAGAAGCAAAGTCAAACTAAGTTATGCATATCAAAGAATAAATGCTAGAGCTTCATGGAGAAGAAATCAGAGGCCATAATTATACTGTATTACCGCCAATTGGAGGCAATCGCTGCCGTTTTGCAGCAAAGAGCACGAAAGTGTTGAAAATTTTATAGGGGCTTCATTAGAATTTTTAAACTATTTGTACATAATCAGATTAGGGTTTGGCATTCTGAGGCCTATATATTAGCCATATCCTTATAAATTAGGGTTTCATGTAAGTTATCTTACACTTTTGAATGAACAAAAGAGAATAAAGTTAGAAGAACACGAAGGTTTAGAGAAGCAAAGTCAAATCAGTCATGCAAATAAAACAAAAAATGTCATAACTTCATGTAATAGAATTCAGAGGCCATAATTATATAGTTGTGCCAACAATTGGAGGCAAAGGCTGCCATTTGGTGGCAAAATAGAGCTCGAAAGTGTTCAAATTTTTATAGAGTTTCATCAAAACTTTTTAGCAATTCAAGTACAATCAGATTAGGGTTTGGTATCCCAAGGCCTATATATTGGCCATGTTCTTGTAAATTAGGGGGTTTCATATAATTCATCGTACACTTTTGATTGAATAAAAGAGGATAAATCTACAAGAACACGAAGCTTCAGAGAAGCAAAGTCAAAAACAACCATGCAGATCAAAGAAAAAAATACCAGAGCTTCATAAAAAAGAAATTAGAGGCAATAATTTTACTGTTTTCCTACCAATTGCCAATAATGGTTGCCATTTGGCGGCAAGGTAGAGCTCGAAAGTGTTGATTTTTTTAACGGGGCTTTGTTTTAAAATTTTAGTTACTCAGTTGTAAGTAGATTAGGGTTTGGTATGACAAGGCCTATATATAAATTGTATCCTTGTAAATTAGGATTTCATGGAATTTATCGTATACTTTTGATTGAATAAAAGAGGATGAAGCTACAAGACCACAAAGCTTTAGGGAAGCAAAGTCAATACAGTCATGTAGATGAAAAAAAAAATGGTAGAGATTCATCAAGAAAAAATCAGAGATCATAATTTTACTGTTCTACTTCCAATTGGCGGAAATTGCCGTCATTTAGCAGCAATGTAGAATTCAAAAGTATTGAAATTTTTACAGTGGCTTTATTATTACATTTTAGCTATTCTATCAAAATCAAATTAGGCTTTGGTATTTCGAGACATATATATTAGTCGTATCCTTATAGATTAGGGTTTCATTCGTACAATTTTGACTGAATAAGATAGGATAATGCTACAAAAACATGCAGTTCAAAGAAGCAAAGTCAAATAAACTCATGTAGATCAAAGAATAAATGCCAGAGCTTCATGAAGAAGAAATTAGAGGCTATAATTTTACTATATTGCCGCCAACTGGAGGTAATTGCCGCCGTTTTGTGGCAAAGAGCGCGAAAGTGTTGAAATTCTATAAGGGCTTCATTAGAATTTTTAAGCTATTCATGCATAATCAGATTAGGGTTTGGTATTCTGAGGCCTATATATTAGCTACATTCCTTGTAAATTAGGGTTTCATGCAAGTTATCGTACACTTTTAATTGAACAAAAAAGAATGAAGCTACAAGAACACGAAGCTGCAGAGAAGAAAAATCAAATCAATCATACAGAAAAAACAAAAAATGTTAGCACTTCATGAAAAAAATCAGAGGCCATAATTTTACGGTTTTGGCGACAATTGGAGGCAATGGCCGCCATTTGGTGGTGAGGTACAGCTCAAAAGTATTAAAATTTTTTACAGTGTTTCGTCATAACTATTTAGCAATTCAGGTTTAGTTAGATTAGGGTTTGGTATCTTAAAGCCTATATATTTGCCGTATCCTTGTAAATTAGGGTTTCATATAATTCATCGTACACTTTTGATTGAATAAAAGATGATAAACCTACAAGAACACGAAGGTTCAGAGAACCAAGTCAAAAACAGTCATGCAGATCAAAGAAAAAAATACCAGAGCTTCATGAAAAAGAAATTAGAGGCAATAATTTTACTATTTTGCTGCTAATTACCGACAATGGCTGCCATTTGGCAGAAAGGTAGAGCTCGAAAGTGTTAAATTTTTTACTGGGGCTTTGTTTTAAATTTTTAGTTACTCAGTTGAAATTAGATAAGGGTTTGGTGTTACAAGGCCTATATGTAAATTGTATCCTTGTAAATTAAGGTTTTATTTAATTTATCGTACACTTTTGATTAAATAAAAGAGAATTAAGCTACAAGAACATGAAGTTTCAGAGAAGCAAAGTCAATACAGTCATGCAGATAAAAAAATGACAGAGATTGATGAAGAAAAAAATCAGTGGCCAAAATTTTACTATTTTACTGTCATTGATGGCAATTGCCATCATTTGGCAGCAATTTAGAGTTCAAAAGTGTTGAAATTTTTACAGTGGCATTATTGTTACTTAGCTATTCTGTCATAATCAGATTAGGCTTTGGTATCCGAGACCTATATATTTGCTGTATTCTTAAAAATTTGGGTTTCATTCGTAAAATTTTGACTGGATAAGAGAGGATAATGCTACAAAAACACGAAGTTCAGAGAAGCAAAGTCAAATAAAGTTATGTAGATCAAACAATAAATGTCAGAGTATCATGAAGAAGAAATTAGAGGCTATAATTTTACTATATTGCCACCAATTGGAGGCAATCGCCATCGTTTTGAGGCAAAGAGCGCGAAAGTGTTGAAATTTTATAAGGGCTTCAGTAGAATTTTTAAGCTATTCACATATAATTAGATTAGGGTTTAGTATATCAAGGCCTATATATTAGTCATATCCTTTTAAATTAGGATTTCATATAAGTTAATGTACACTTTTGATTCAACAAAAGAGAATAAACCTACAAGAACACGAAGTTTCAAAGAACCAAAGTCAAATCAGTCATGTAGATAAAACAAAAAATGTTAGCACTTTGCGAAGAAAAAATCAGAGGCCATAATTTTACAATTTTACCGACAATTGGAGGCAATGGCTGACATTTGGTGGCGAGGTAGAGCTCAAAGTGTTGAAATTTTTACAGGGTTTCGTCATAACGTTTTAGCAATTCAAGAAAAATTCAGAGGCCATAATATTACTGTTTTACTGCCTATTGGCAGCAATTACCATCATTTGGCAGTAATGTAGAGTTCAAAAGTGTTGAAATTTTTACAGTGGCTTTATTTTTCCTTTTTAGCTATTCTGTCATAATCAGGTTAGGTTTTGGTATTCTGAAACCTATATATTAATCGTATTTTTATAAATTAGGGTTTTATTCGTACACTTTTGACTGAATAAGAGAGGATAATCTACAAAAACATGAAGTTCATTTAAGCAAAGTCAAATAAAGTCATGTAGATCAAAGAATAAATATCAGAGCTTCATAAAAAAGAAATCAGAAACTATAATTTTACTATATTTCCTCCAATTGGAGGCAATTGCCACCGTTTTGTGGCAAAAAGTGCTAAAGTGTTGAAATTTTTACAGGTGCTTCATTAGAATTTATTAACAATTCAGTTATAATCAGACTGGGATTTGGTATTCTGAGGCCTATATATCAGCTGTATCCATGTAAATTAGGGTTTCATATACGTTATCATACACTTTTGATTGAACCAAGGAGAATAAAGTTAGAAGAACATGAAGCTTCATTGAAGCAAAGTCAAATACGGTCATGCAGATCAAACAAAATATGTTAGTGTTTCATGAAGAAGAAATCAGAGGCCATAATTTTACTGCTTTGCCAACAATTGGTGGCAATGGCTGCCACTTGGTTGCAAGGTAGAGCTCGAAAGTGTTGAAATTTATATAGGGGTATCATCATAACTTTTTAGCAATTTGGTTATAATTAGATTATGGTTTGGCATCCTGAAGCCTATATATTGGCCTTATCCATGTAAATTAGGATCTCATGTAATTTATCGTACACTTTTGATTGAATAAAAGTGGATAAAGCTCCAAGAACACGAAGCTTTAGAGAAACAAAGTCAAACGCAGTCATGCAGATTAAAAAAAAATGCTAGAACTTTATGAAAAAGAAATCAGATGTCATAATTTTACTATTTTTCTTCCAATTAGCAACAAAATCTACCATTTGGAAGCAAGGTAGAACCCAAAAGTTTAGAAATTTTTGCACGGCTTTGTTATAACTTTTAGCTACTCATTTGTAATTAAATTAGGGTTTAGTATTATGAGTCCTATATATTGGCCATATCCATGTAAATTAGAGTTTCATATAATTTATCATACACTTTTAATTGAACAAAAGAGGATAAAGCTACAAGAACACAAAACTTCAGAGAAGCGAAGTCAATACAGTCATGCAGATGAAAGAAAAAATGCCAAAGATTCATGAAGAAGAAATCAGAAGCTATAATTTCATCGTTTTTCCGCCAATTTGAGGCAATAGCCGCCATTCGGAGCTTGAAAGTATTGAAATTTTTATAGGAGTTTCATTGTAAAATTTTAGCTATTCAGTTAAAATCAGATAATGGTTTGGTATTCTGAGATATATATATTATCCGTATCCCTTTAAATTAGGGTTTTTTGTAATTTATCATACACTTTTGATTGAAAAAGTGAGAATAAAGCTACAAAATATGAAGCTTCCAAGAAATAAAATCAATACGGTCATGCATAATAAAGAAAAATGACAGAGCTTCATGAAGAAGAAATCAGAGGCCATAATTTTACTATTTTGCCGCCGATCGGCGGCAAGGTAGAGCTCGAAAGTGTTGAAATTTTTTCAAGGGCTTCATTGTAGCTTTTTAGCTATCAGTTATAATTAAATTAGGGTTCGGTAATCCGAAACCAATATATTAGCCGTATCCTTATAAATTAGGGCCTTATACAATTTATCGTGCATTTTTTATTGAACAGAAGAGGATAATGCCACAATAAAATGATGCTTCAGAGCAGCAAAGTCAAATAAAGTCATGCAGATCAAACAAAAAGTGCCAGAGTTACATGAAGAAGAAACAAGAGGATATAATTTTATTGTTTGCTGCCAATTAGCAGTAATAGCCGACATTTGACGGCATGATAGCGCTCGAAAGTGTTGAATTTTTTACAGGGGCTTCGATTTAATTTTTCGCTATTAAGTTATGATCATATTAGGGTTGGATAGTCCGAGGCCTATATATAAGTCGTATCTTTGAAAATTATGGTTTTATGCAATTTATCGTACATTTTTTATTGAAAAAAGAGGATAAAGCATAAAGAACACGAAGTTTCAAAGAATCAAAGTCAAATATAGTCATGTGAATCAAAGAAAAAAAGTCAGAGCTTCATGAAGAAGAAATCAGAGACAATAATTTTGTTGTTTTTTTGCCAATTGGTGACAATAGATGCCATTTGGCAGCAAAGTAGAGCTCGAAAGTATTGAAATTTTTATAGGATTTTTTGTAACTATTTTAGTATCCAATTATAATAATATTAGGGTTTGGTATTCTGATGCCTATGTATAGCCATATCCTTATAAATTAGGATTTTATGTAATTTATCAAATTCTTTTGATTGAATAAAAGAGGATAATGCAACAAGAACATGAAGAATCTGAGATGCAAAATCAAATATAGTAAAGCAGATCGAAGAAAAATGGTCATAGCTTAATGAAGAAGAAATCAGAGACTACAATTTTACTTTTTTGCCTCCAATTGGCGACAATATCCACCATTTGCCAGCAAAGTAGAGCCAAAAAGTGTTGAAATTTTTACAGCGAATTTGTTGCAACTTTTTTGCTATTCATATAATCAAATTAGGGTTTGGTATTTCAAAACATATATCTTAGCCGTATCCTTTTAAATTAGGGTTTTATCTAATTTATTATAAACTTTTGATTGAGTAAAAATATGATAAAGTTAAATGAACACAAAGTTTCAGAGAAGCAAAGTCAAATTCAGTCATGCAAACCAAAAAAATGCCACAGCTTCATGATGAAATCAAAGGCCATAATTTCACAGTTTTTGCTGCCAATTAGTAGCGATAACGGCCATTTTGCGGCAAGGTAGAGCTCGAAAGTGTTGAAATTTTTACAGGGGCTTCATTTTAACTTTTTCGCTGTTCAGTTATAATTAGATTACAGTTTAGTATTTCGAGACCTATATATTAGCCATATCTTTATAAATTAGGATTTCATGTATTTTATAGTACACTTTTGGTTGAACAAAAGAGGATAAAGCTATAAGAATACAGAGCTTCAGAGAAACAAAGTCAAATACAGTCAAGCATATCAAATAAAAAATGCCAAAGCTTTGTGAAGAAGAAATTAGAGAACAAAATTTTACTGTTTTGCTGCCAATTGGCGGCAATAATCAACATTTGGCGGCAAGGTAGAGCTTGAAAGTGTTGAAGTTTATATTGGGGTTTCGTCGTAACTTTTTAACTATTCAGTTATTATGAGATTAGAGTTTAGTATTTTGAAGTCTATATATTAGCCGTATCCTTATAAATTAGGGTTTAATATAACTTATCATACACTTTTTATTGAATATACAAGGATAATGCTACAAGAACACGAACCATTAGAGAAACAAAGTAAAATAAAGTCAGCAGATCAAAGAAAAAATGTCAGAGTCTTAATGAAGACGAAATCAGAGGCCATAATTTTACTGTTTTTCTGCCAATTGGTGGCGATAACCGCCATTTTGTAGCAAGGTGGAGCTAGAAAGTTTTGTATTTTTTAGGCAGGCTTCATTGTATCTTTTTAGAAATTTAATCATAATGAGATTAGGGTTTGGTGTTCTGAGGTATATACATTGGCAGTATCCTTGAAAATTAGGATTTCATGTAATTTATATGAAAATTTTTATTGAACAGAAGAGGATAAAGTTATAAGAACACGAAGCTTTAGAGAAGAAAAGTTAAATACAATCATGCAGATTAAAGAAAAAATATCAAAGTTTCATGAAAAAGAAATCAGAGGCCATACTTTTACTGTTTTGCTGCCAATTGGCGGCAATGACTACCATTTAGCAGTAAGGTAGAACCCGAAAGTTTGAAATTTTGTGAGGGACTTTGTTATAACTTTTTAGCTGCTCACTTATAATCATATTAGGGTTTGTTATTTCGAGTCATATATATTAGCGGTATCCTTGTAAACTAGAATTTCTTGTAATTTATCGTGCACTTTGGATTGAATAAACGAGGATAAAGTGACAAGAATAAGATGTTTTAGAAAAGCAAAGTCAATGCAGTTATGTATATGAAAAAAATACCAGAGATTCATGAAGAAGAAATTAGAGACCATAATTTTATTGTTTTGTTGTTGATTGGTGGCAATAGCCGCCATTTGGAGGTAAGGTAGAGCTCGAAAGTGTTGAAATTTTTACAGGGGTTTCATTATAATTTTTAGCTATTCAGTTATAATCAGACTAGGGTTTGGTATTCTGAAGTCTATATATTAACTGTATCATTTTAAATTAGGTTTACATGTAATTTATCATACACTTTTGATTGACTTAGAGAGGATAAAGCTACAAAAACACGAAGTTTCAGAGAAGTAAAGTCAAATACAATAATGCAGATCAAAGAAAAATGCCAGAGTTTCGAGATGAAGAAATTAGAGGCCATAATTTTACAGTTTTGCTGCCAATTGGCGGCAATAGCCACAATCTGGCAGCAAGGTAGAGCTCGAAAGTGTTAAAGTTTTTGTAGGAGCTTCATTATAACTTTTTAGCTATTCAGTTATAATCATATTAGGTTTTGTTATTCCGGGACCTATATATTAGTCTATCATTAGAAATTAGGGTTTCATGTAATTTATCATACACTTTTGATAGAATAAAAGAGGATATAGCTACCAAAATATGAAGCTTCGGAGAAGTAAAGTCAAATACAGTCATACAGATCAAGGAAAAAATTCAGTGTTTCATGAAAAAGAAATTAGAGGCTACAATTTTACTTTTTGTCACCAATTGGTAGCAATGGCGACCATCTTGCAACAATGTAGATCACGAATTTGTTGAAATTTTTGCTGGGGTTTCATTGTAACTTTCTAACTTTTCAATTATAATCATATTAGGGTTTAGTGTTCTGAGGCTTATATATTAGATGGATCCTTGTAAGTTAGGGTTTCATGTAGTTTATCTTATACTTTTGATTGAACTAAAGAGAATAAAGCATCAAGAACACGAAGTTTCAAAGAAGTAAAGTCAGATGCAATCATGCTGATCAAACAAAAAATGACAGAGCTTCTTAAAGAAGAAATCAAAGGCCATAATTTTACTGATTTGTCGCCATATGGCGGCAATAGCCATCATTTAACGGCAAGATAGAGCTTAAAAGTATTGAAATTTTTACAGGTGCTTGTAAGTAAATATTTAGCTATTCAATTGTAATCAAATTAGGGCCTTGTATTCCGAGGCCTGTATATAAACTGTATCTTTGTAAATTAGGGTTTCATGAAATTTTTCATACAGTTTTGATTAAATAAAAGAGGTTATAGCTACAAGAACATGAAGCTTCAGAGAAGTAAAGTCAAAAACAGCCATGCAGATTAAAGAAAAAAATTGCCAAAACATCATGGAGAAGAAATCAGGGACAATAATTTTAATATTTTATTTGGCAGTAAAGTAGCGCTCGAAAGTGTTGAAATTTTTACTGGACTTTGTTTTACATTTTTGGCTACTCACTTGTAATCAGATTAGAGTTTAGTATTCCGAGTCCTATATATTAGTTGTATTCCTATAAATTAGGATTTCATGTAATTCATCTTACACTTTTCATTGAATAAAAAAGGATAAAGCTGTAGGACATGAAGCCTCATAGAAGCAAAGTCAATACAGACATGCAGATGAAAAAATAAGGCTAGAGATTCATGAAGAAAAAATCAAAGGCCATAATTTTACTAGCCATATCAAATATATATTAGCCATATCCTTGTAAATTTGGATTTCATGTAATTTATCATATACTTTTTGATTGAATAAAGAAGATAAAATTCAAGAGCACGATGCTTCTAAGAAGCAAAATCAAATATAGTCATGCAGATCAAAGAAAAAATATTATAGATTCATGAAGAAGAAATCAGAGGTCATAATTTTAATATTTTGCCACCAATTGGTGGCAATAGCTAGCATTCAGCGGTAATATAGAGTCTAAACCTGTTAAAAGATTTATAGAAGCTTCTTTATAACTTTTAAACTATTCATTTGTGATTAGATTAGGGTTTAGTATTTAGAGGCCTGTATACTATCCATATCCTTGTAAATTAGGGTTTTATGTAGTTTATCATACACTTTTGGTTAAATAAAAGACGATAAAGGTACAAGAACACGAAGCTTCAGAGAAGCAAAGTCAAATATAGTCATTTAGATCAAAGAAAAAATTTCAGAGCTCCATGAAAAAGAAATCAGATGCCATAATTTTACTGTATGGCCACCAATTGCTAGCAATAGCCGCTATTTTGTGGCAAGGTTGAGCTCAAAAGTATTTAAAATTTTTACAGGGGCTTCATTGTAACTTTTTGGCAATTCAATTATAATTTGATTAGGGTTTGGTATTTTGAGCCCTATATATTTCTCGTATCCTTGTAAATTAGGATTTAATGTAATTTATCATGCACATTTGATTGAAAAAAGAGGGTAAGGCTACAAGAACACGAAGTTTTAAAGCAAAGTGAAATGCTGTTATGTAGATCATAGAAAAAATGATAGTGCTTCATGAAAAAGAAGTCAGAGGCCATGCATAACTTTACTGTTTTGCTGAAATTTGTGTCAATAGCCGCCATTTGGCGGCAACATAGAGAATTAAGTTGTTGAAATTTTTACAGAAGTTTCGTTGTAACGTTTTAGCTATACAGTTGTAATCAGATTAGAATTTGGTATTCCAAGGCCTATATATTAGCCGTATCCTTATAAATTAGTATTTCATATAATTTATCATACACTTCTGATTGATTAAAAAAGGATAAAACTACAAGAACATGAAGTTTAAGAGAAGCAATGTCAAATACAATCATGCAAATCAAAGAAAAAATGTTAGAGAATCTTGAAGAAGATATTAGCGGCCATAATTTGACTGTTTTACTGCCAATTAGCGGCAATAGCTACCATTTGGCGGCACAGTGGAGCACAAAAGGGTTGAAATTTTTAAAGGGGTTTTGTTGTAACTCTTTAGCTATTAAGTTATAATCAGATTAGGGTTTAGTATTCCGAAGCCTATATATTAACCGTATCCTTGTAAATTAGGGTTTAATTTAATTTATCATACACTTTTAATTGAGTAAAAGAGGATAAAGCTAGAAGAACATAAAGTTTTAGAGAAACAAAGCCAAATATAGTCATGCAGATCAAAGAAAAACTGTCAAAACTTCATGAAGAAGAAATCAAAGGCCATAATTTTACTGTTTTGCTGCCAACTGGCGGCAATAGCCACCATTAGGTGGGAAGGTAAAGCCTAAAACTATTAAAATTTTAAAGGAGCCTTGTTGCAAATTTTTAGCTATTAACATGTAATCAGATTAGGGTTTGTTATTTCAAGATATATATGTTAGTCGTATCCATGTAATATAGGGTTTCATGTAATTTAGCGTACACTTTTGATTGAATAAATGAGGATAAAACAACAAGAACATGAAACTTCGTGTAATTTATCATATAACTTTGATTGAATAAAAGAGGATAAAGCCACAAGAACATGAAATTTAAGAGAAGTAAAGCCAAATATAGTCATGCAGATAAAGAAAAAAATGCCAGAGTTTCATGAAGAAGAAATCAGATGCCATAATTTTACTGTTTTGCTGCCAACTAGCTGCAATAGCCACCATTTGGTGGCAAGATAGAGCCTAAAACTGTTAAAGTTTTAAAGGAGTTTCGTTGTAACTTTTTAATTATTAAGTTGTAATCAAATTAGGGTTTGATATTCCTAGGTCTATATGTTAGTCGTATCCTTGTACTATAGGGTTTCATATAATTTATCGTACACTTTCGATTGTATAAAAGAGGTTAAAACTATAAGAACATGAAAATTCAGAGAAGCAAAGTCAAATATAGTCATGCAGATCAAAGAAAAATGCAAAAGGTTCATGAAGAAGAAATCAGAGGCCATAATTTCGTTATTTTGCTGTTTGGCGGCAAGGTAGAGCTCGAATGTATTAAATGTTTACATGGGCTTCGTTGTTACTTTTTAACTATTCATTATAATCAGATTAGGATTTTGTATTATTAGGCCTATATATTAGCCATGTCCTTATAAGTTAGAGTTTCAAATAATTTATCGTGCACTTTCGATTGAATAAAAGAGGATAAAGCTACAAGAACACGAATCTTCAAAGAAGCAAAGTTAAATAAAGTCATGCCAATCAAAGAAAAAATGCCAAAGCTTTAAAAAGAAGAAATCAAAGGCCATAATTTTACTGTTCTGTCGCCAATTGGCGGCAATAATTAGCATTTAGTGGCAATGTAGAGCCTAGAACTGTTGCAAATTTTATAGAAACTTCTTTGTAACTTTTTAGTTATTCAGTTGTAATCAGATTAGGTTTTTGTATTCTGAGGCCTATATATTAGCCTCCTTATAAATTAGGATTTCATGTAATTTATCGTAAATTTTTGATTAAGTAAAAAGAGAATAAAGCTATAAGAACATGAAGCTTCAGATAAACAAAGACAAATACAATCATGTAGATCAAAGAAAAACTGCTAGAACTTCATAAATAAAAAATCAGAGGCATAATTTTACTGTTTTGCCACCAACTAACGGCAATAGCGGCCATTTGGTGGCAAGAAAGAGTCTAAAACTGTTAAAATTTTTACAGGAGCATTGTTATAATGTTTTAGCAATTAAGTTTTAATCATATTTGGATTTAATATTCCAAGGCTTATTTTAGCTGTATCTTTGTAAATTAGTGTTTCATGCAATTTATTATACACTTTTGATTGAATAAAAGAGGATAAAGCTACAAGAACTTGAAGCTTAAGAGAAGTAAAGTCAATTATAGCTATGCAGATAAAAAAATGCCAGAGATTCATGAAGAAGAAATTTAAGGTCGTAATTTTACTGTTTTGCTACCAATTAGTGGCACTAGTTGCCATTTAGCAGCAAGATAGAGCTCAAAATTGTTGAACTTTTATAGGGGCTTCGTATTAACTTTTCGCTATTTAGTTAATTAGATTAGGGTTTAGTATTATGAGACCTATATATTAGCCGTATACTTGAAAATTAGAGTTTTATGTAATTTATCGTATACTTTTGATTGAATAAAAGAGGATAAAACTACAATAACACGAAGTTTCGGAGTAGAAAAGTCAAATACTGTCATGTAGATCAAAGAAAAATTGCCAAAGATTCATGAAGAAAAAATCAATGGTCATAACTTTACTATTTGGCTGCCAAATGGCAACAATAGATTTCATTTGGCGGCAAGATAGAGCTCGAAAGTTTTGAAATTTTTTACAGGAACTTCATTGTAACTTTTAGCTATTTAGTTACAATCATATTAGGATTTGGTATTCTAAGCCTATATACTTGCTATATCCTTGTAAATTAGAGTTTCATGTAATCTATCGTACACATTTTATTGAATAAAAGAGTATAAAGCTAAAAGAACACGAAGTTTCGGAGAAGCAAAGTCAAATACAGTCATGCGGATCAAAGAAAATGTGCAAATACTTTATGAAGAAGAAATTAGAGGCTATAATTTTACTGTTTTGCGCCAATTGGCAGCAATAACCGCCATTTGACTGTAATTTACAGCCTAAAACCGTTATAATTTTTACAAGAGCTTCATTATAACTTTTTAGCTATTCAACTATAATCAAAGTAGGATTTGGTATACTGAAGCCCATATATTAGTCGTATTCTTGTAAATTAGGGTTTTATATAATTTATCGTACACTTTCGATTGTATAAAAGAGGGTAAAGCTACTAGAACACGAAGATTTAGAGAAGCAAAACCGAATACAGTCATGAAGATCAAAGAAAAATACCAGACTTTCATGAAGAATAAATCAAAGGTCATAATTTTACTGCTTCGTCGTTTATTAGAGGTAATAGCCGCCATTTGGCGGCAAGATAGAGCCTAAAATTGTTAAAGTTTTTACAAGAATTTCATTATAACTTTTTAGCTATTAAGCTGTAATCAGATTAAGATTTGGTATTCCGAGGCCAATAACTTAGCCATATCCTTATAAATGAGGATTTTATGTAATTTATCGTACACTTTTGATTGAATAAAAGAGGATAAAGCTACAAAAATATGAAGATTCAGATAAGCAAAGTCAAATCAGCCATGCAGATCTAAGAAAAAATGCTAGAGATTCATTAAGAAGAAATAAGAGGCCATAATTTTACTGTTTTGCCACAAGTTGGTTGCAAAAGCTGCTATTTAGCGGCACCGTTAAGCTCAAAAGTGTTAAAATTTTTACATGGGCTTCGTTATAACTTTTTAGCTATTCCATTATAATTAGATTAGGATTCTGCATTTTGATACTTATATATTAGCCTTGTCCTTGTAAATTAGAGTTTCATATAATTTATCGTACACTTTTGATTAAATCAAGGAGGATAAAGCTACAAGAACGTGAACCTTTAAAGAAGCAAAGTCAAATAAAGTTATGTAGATCAAAGAAAAAATACTAGGCTTTAAGGAGAAAAAATCAGAGACCATAATTTTACTATTTTGCCACAAAGAGACCATAATTTTACTATTTTGCCACAAATTAGCAATGGCTGGCATTTGGAGGCAATGTAGAACCTAAAACTGTTAAAAATTTTACATAAGCTTCTTTGTATCTTTTTAACTCTTCAGTTATAATCAGATTAGGGTTTGGTATTTCGAGGCCTATGCATTAGTCGTATCCTTGTAAATTAGGGTTTCATGTAATTTATCGTACTTTTTTTTATTGAATTAAAGAGGATAAAGTTACAAGAACACGATTCTTCAGATAAGAAAAGTGAAATACAGTCATGCAGATCAACGAAAAAATGTCTGAAATTCATGAAGAAGAAATTAGATGTCATAATTTTTTTTACAGCCAATTGGCGGCAATTACTGGCATTTGGGGGGAATGTAGAGCCTAAAACTGTTGAAATTTTTACGGAAGTTTTGTTGTAACTTTTTTATTATTTAGTTCTAATCTTATTAGCGTTTGATATTTCGAGACAAATATATTAGCCGTACCCTTATAAATTAGGGTTTCATGTAATTATCATACACTTTTGATTGAATAAAAGCAGATAAAGCTACAATAACACGAAGCTTCAAAGAAGCAAAGTCAAATACAGTCATATAGATCCAAAAAAATGCTAGAACTTCATGAAGAAGAAATCAGTGGCCATAATTTTACTGTTTTGCTGTCCATTTACGGCAATAGCCACAATTTAGCAGCAAGGTAGAGCTCGAAGGTGTTGAAATTATTTCAGAGATTTCATTGTAACTTTTTAGCTATTTAGTTATAATCTGATTAGGTTTGGCATTCTAAGGCTGATATATTTGCAATATCCTTGTAAATTAGGGTTTTATGCAATTTATCGTACACTTTTGATTGAATAAAAGAGAATAAAGCCATAATAACACGAAGTTTCAGTCAAGCAAAGTCAAATACAGTTATGCAGATTAAAGCAAAAATGACAATGCTTCATAAAGAAGAAATCAGAGCCCATAATTTTACTATTTTGATGCCAGTTGGCAGCAATAGCTGCCATTTGACAGCAAGGTGGAGCTCAAAATTATTAAAATTTTAAAGGACCTTCATTGTAACTTTGTAGCCACATAGTTCTAATTAGATTAGAGTGTGGTATTCCAATGTGTATATATTAGCCGTATCCTTGTAAATTATTATTTCATGTAATTTATCATACACATTTGATTGAATAATAGAGGAAAGTAGTGTTGGAAACTGTTAAAATTTTTACAGGGCTTCATTGCAACTTTTACTGGTCAGTTATAATCAGATTAGGGTTTGTTATTTCGAGGCCTATATATTAGCCGTATCCTTGTAAATTAGGGTTTCATTTAATTTATTCTACACGTCTGCTTGAATAAAAAAGGATTAATTTTCAAGAACATGAAGTTTCAGAGAAGTAAAGTCAAGTATAGTCATGTAGATCAAAGAAAAAATATCAGTGCTTCATAAAGAAGAAATACGAGACCATAAATTTTCTGCTTCGCCGCAATTTGGTGGCAATGGCTGCCACTTGCAGCAAGGTAGAGCCTAAAACTGTTAAAATTTTTACAGGAGTTTCGTTGTAACTTTTTAGCGATTCAGTTGTAATCAAATTAAGGTTTGGTATTTTGAGGCATATCTAGTAGCCGTATCCTTATAAATTAGGGTTTCATACAATTTATCATACACTTTTGATTGAAATAAAAGAGGATATAGTTACAAGAATATGAAGCTTCAAACAAGCTCAAACACTGTCATGCAGATCAAAGAAAAAATTTAGTGTTTTATGAAGAAGAAATTAGAGACAATAGTTTTACTATTTTGCCGCCAATTGGCTGCAATAGCCGCCACTTGGCAGCAAGATAGAACTAAAACTGTTAAAATTTTTACAGGAGCTTGTCTTACTTATTAACTATTCAGTTATAATCAAATTAGGATTTGGTATTCCGAGACCATATATTAGCTGTATCCTTAAAAATTAGGGTTTCATGTAATTTATCACACAATTTTGATAGCATAAAAGAGGATAAAGTTACAAGAACGCAAAGCTTCGGAGATGCAAAGTCCAGTACAGTCATGCAAAATAAAGAAAAATGTTAGAGATTAATAATGAAAAAATCAGAGGCTATAATTTTACTGTTTTGCCGCCAATTTGCGGCAGTGGCCACATTTGGCAGCAAGGTAGAGCTGGAAAGTATTAAAATTTTTATAGGAGATTCGTTGTAACTTTTACTAGTTAGTTATAATCATATTAGGATTTGGTATTCTTAGGATTATATATTAGCTGTATCCTTATAAATTATGATTTCATGTAATTTATCGTACACTTTTGATTAAATATAAGAGGATAAAACTATAAGAACACGAAGTTTTAGAAAAATAAAGTCAAATATAGTCATGCAGATAAAAAAAGATGTTATTGATTCATAAAGAAGAAATCAGAGAGCACAATTTTACTGTTTTGCTTCCAATTGATAGTAATAGCTGCTATTTGGTGGCAATGTAGAGCCTAAAACTATTGAAACCTTACATGAGCTTCGTTGTAAATTTTTAGCTATTCAGTTGTAATCAAACTATGATTTGGTACTCTGACACTTATATATTAGCCGTTTCCTTATAAATTAGGGTTTCAAGTAATTTATCGTACACTTTTGACTGAATAAAAGAGGATATAGGTACAAGAACATGAAGTTTCTGAGAAGCAAAGTCAAATAGAGTCATAGGTCAAAAAAATGCTAGTGCTTCATGAATAAGAAATCAAATGCCATAAGTTAACTATTCTGCCACCAATTGGCGACAATAGCTGCCATATGGAAATAAGGTAGAGCTCAAAATTGTTGAAATTTTTACATGAGCTTCGTTGAAGCTTTTTAGTTTTCAGTTATAATCAGATTAGAATTGTATATTCTGAGGCCTATATATTAGCCATATCCTTGTACAGTAGGGTTTCATTAAATTAATCGTACACTTTTGATTGAATAAAAGAAGATAAAGCTACAAGAACATGAAGCTTCAAAGAAGCAAAGACAAATAAAGTCATGCAAATCAAAGAAAAAATGTCAGAGCTTCATGAAGAAGAAATCAGAGGCCATAATTTTACTATATTGCCGTTAATTATCAACAATAGCTGGCATTTGGCGGCATTATAGAGCGTAAAACTATTAAAATTTTTACAAGAGTTTTGTTGTAACTTTTTAGCTATTCAGTTGTAATCGCATTAGGGTTTGGTATTCCAAAGACTATATAGCCGTATCCTTATAAATTAGGACTTCATGTAATTTATCGTACACTTTTGATTGTATAAAAGATGATATAGTTATAAAAACATGAAGCTTCAGAGAAGTAAAGTAAAATATAGTCATGTAGATCAAAGAAAAAATGCCAAAGCTTCATAATAAAAAAATTAGAGGCCATAATTTTACTATTTGCCACTAATTGTTGTCAATAGCTGCCATTTGGTGGCAATATAGAGCCTAAAACTATTAAAAATTTTACAGGAGTTTCGTTGTAACTTTTAGCTATTCAATTGTAATTAGATTATGGTTTGGTATTCCGAAGCCTATATGTTAGTTGTATTTTTATAAATTAGGGTTTCATGTAATTATCGTACACTTCTGATTGAATAAAAAAGGATAAACCAACAAGAACACGAAGCTTTAGGAAAGCAAAGTCAAATAGAATTATGCAGATCAATGAAAAATGCTAGAGATTCATGAAGAAGAAATCAGAGGTCAAAATTTTGTCACCAATTAGCGGCAATAACCACCATTTGGTGGCAATGTAGAGCTCGAAAGTGTTAAATTTTTACAGGGGTTTCATTGTAAGTTTTAGCTATTTAGTTATAATCAGATTAAGGGTTATTATTCCAAGATCTATATATTAGTCGTATCTTTATAAATTAGTGTTTCATATAATTTATCGTATACTTTTGATTGAGTAAAAGAAGATAAAGCTACAAGAATATGAAGATTCAGATAAGACGTATACTGCCATGCAGATCAAAGAAAAATTGTCAGTGCTTCATGAAGATAGAAATTAGAGGACATAATTTTACGTATTGCCGCCAATTCGCGGTAGTAGCCGCCATTTGGCAGCAATGTAGAACTTAAAACTATTGAAATTTTTACAGGTATTTCGTTGTAACTTTTTACCTATTCTGTTGAAATCATATTAGAATTTGGTTTTTCAAGGCCTATTTATTAGCCATATCCTTCTAAATTAGGGTTTAATGTAATTTATCGTACACTTTTAATTGAATAAAAGAGGATAACGCTGCAAGAACACGAAGTTTCAGAGAAGCAAAGTTAAAGACAGTTATGCAGATCAAAAAAGTTATGAAGAAGAAATCAGAGGCCGTAATTTAACTATTTTGCTTCCAATTGGCGGCAATATCCACCATTTGGCGGGAAGCGTAACACCCACATTTTTCACGTTGGATTTTCAAATTTTACAATTTATTAAAAAAATATTTTCTTTTTAAAATATATTTTGATCATATGATAACCACCCCACACCCAAATCAAGTTATCTAATCAAGTAATTACGATTGAGAAAACAAGATGGATTAACTAAATTAGATTAATTCTTATCTAGAAAAAATTAAGATAAGAATTTATTTGATTTTCTTTAACAATTAGATTTTAATTGGACTAGATATTGAATCTAAATATTAACCAATCCAAATCCTAGTTGAGGTATAAAATATACTAGCCTAATTAATGTAGAATTTAACTCTCATCTAATTAATTGGATGTAATTTAATTTGATTCCTATACCTATTAGGATTCGAATTCAATTTTGTTTCCTATATCTTTAAGGATTTCTATTAAAATTTGAATTCCATATCTTTTAGGATTCCTATTTAAATTTGGGTTCACAACTTTTGGGATTCCATCTTTAATTAGGATAGTAAATTCGATTAGAATTCATATTAAACTTTTCTACTATGAGTAGGAATATGACACTTACTTCCTTATAAATAGGCCTCTCAAGCCAATTTTTCTTAAACAAAAAAAAGAAAAGAAAAGTAAGAGAGCAAAATATAGGAGAAAGAAGATAAATAGAAAAAGAAAGAAAATAGGGTTCAACCAAGGAGAGTTTTTGAGAACCTTGGAGATTTCCTCATTTAGACCAGAGACTTCATCCGAAATCAAGGCCAAGGTGGGTCCTTTTACTCATTATAAACATGCTAATGATTATATTTTATTTTAATGTGAGTTTTATAACTTACTATAACATGCTACTATTTATATTGTATCTTAAAGTGAGTCTAACTTATTCAAAGACATGCTATTAATTATACTTTATTTTCTATGTTCTTTGTTTTATTTTATTAAAGATTTAATTATATACATGAAAACTAAATGAATACCGAACAAGACATGATAAAACATGATTGCTATAATATGTGATAGGTGATAGAATATTTTCTTAATGTTACTACTACTGTTACTGAATACTGAATTTTATTAATGATCACAAATTCATATAATGAACTGAATTTACTGAACTAAGCAACTGACATTGAAAATGATATGAAATTGACATACATTGGGTTTATGGGGAAAATTGAGGATCCATATGATTTGATGGCTAAACGTAACTGCACCACTGTTTCCCATTTTTTGGAGGATCGGGATAGGCTCCAATCAAAACTGTCATTTGTTTCTCTTTTAGGAGGATCGAGATAAGCTCCGATCAACTTACTGTTAATTTCCTGAGAGTACACGGGGATACGTTCAGATCAGCCAAATTCATATTTTTCTAAACTTCTAAATACCATAATTAAAATACATTAACTGAAAGATTAATGATAAACCACCTAATATGTTAAGATTTGAGATTTCTTACTTATTTTAATTGTACTGACTTTTTTGTTTTGCTAAGATATTTTCATTTCATATGTTTCTATTATATATTTTTGGCCAATATTTTCGCTGTAACATGACTGTAATATTTACTGAGAGTTGTCGAGTTATAATTCGACGCTGAACGTTTCCAACTTTCTACACTATGGAAAGTGGGGCGTTACAAGTGGTTTCAAAGCCTAGACTCTTTAAATTTGTTCAAATGATCTGAATAGATTTAGATATCATTACAGTCAATAGACTAAAATCGGTTTAATTTGTTAGACCGTTTTGGATTAAATACAGCTATATATATATATATATATGATTTTTCTATATAAATTGTTTACTTTATTATTATTATTATCAAAATAATGTGATTTTACCCTATAAATAATGTTTTAAATGTTAAATTGAATATAAGTACAAGGTGTAGGGATATCCTTTCTAGTTAAATATTTAAAATTGATCCAATAGAAGTTCTAAGAGAAAGGTATCTAGGAGTGATTCCTATATCGATTATGGTATAATCCACTTTTCCATCTTATAGGTCTTAAAAAATTTTGAGGATGAAATTTTTGCTTAAGGAGAGTAGAATGTAACACCCATTTTTTTCACGTTGGATTTTCAAATTTTACAATTTATTAAAAATAATATTTTGTTTTAAAAACATATTTTGATCATATGACACCCACCCTGCACCAAAATCAAGTTATCTAATCAAGTAATTACGATTGAGAAAACAAGTTGGATTAACTACATTAGATTAATTCTTATCTAGAAAAAAATAAGATAAGAATTTATTTGATTTTCTTTAACAATTAGATTCTAATTTGACTAGATATTGAATCTAAATATTAACCAATCCAAATCCTAGTTGAGGTATAAAATATACTAGTCTAATTAATGTAGGATTCAACTCTCATCCAATTAATTGGATGTAATTTAATTTGGTTCCTATACCTATTAGGATTTGGATTCAAATTTGTTTCCTATATCTTTTAGTATTTCTATTAAAATTTGATTTCCATATCTTTTAGGATTCCTATTTAAATTTGGGTTCACAACTTTTGGAATTCCATCTTTAATTAGGATAGTGAATTCGATTAGAATTCATATTAGACTTTTTTACTATGAGTAGGAATATGACTCTTACTTCCTTATAAATAGGCCTCTCAAGCCCACTTTTCCTAAACAAAAAAAAAAAAAAAAAAGAGAGCAAAATATAGGAGAAAGAAGAGAAATAGAGAAAGAAAGATAATATGGCTCAACCAAGGAGAGTTTTTGAGAACCTTGGAGATTTTCTCGCTTAGGCCAAAAACTTCATCCAAAATCAAGACCAAGGTGAGTCATTTGACTCACTATAAACATACTAATGGCTATATTTTATTTTAATGTGAGTTTTATAACTCACTATAATATACTACTGCTTATATTTTATCTTAAAGTGAGTCCAACTCATTCAAAGACATGTTATTAATTATACTTTATTTTCTATATTCTCTGTTTTATTTTATTAAATATTTAATTATATACATGAAAACTTAATGAATACCGAACAAGACATGATAAGACATGATTGCTATAATATGTGATATGTGATAGAATATTAATCACTAAACTATTTCTTAATGTTACTACTACTGTTACTGAATACTGAATTTTATTAATGATCTCAAATCTATATAATGAACTGAATTTACTGAATTGAGCAACTCACACTAAAATTGATATGAAATTGATATACACTGGGTTTATGAGGAAAATTAAGGATCTATATGATTTGATGGCTGAACGTAACTGCGCCACTGTTTTCCATTTTTGGGAGGATCAGGATAGACTCCGATCAAAACCCCCACTGTTTTCCTTTTGGAAGGATTGGGATAGGCTCCAATCAACTTACTGTTCCGTTTTCCCGGGGGAATACGGGGATGCGTTCAGACCAGCCAAGTTCATATTTTTCTAAATTTCTAAATACCGTAATTAAAAGATATTAACTAAAAGATTAATGATAAACCACCTAATATGTTAAGATTTGAGATTTCTTACTTATTTTAATTGTACTGACTTTTTTGTATTGCCGAGATATTTTCATTTCATATGTTTCTATTATATATTTTTGGATCACTTTACTGACGATCTTGGTTATGTATGGCCAGACGCAGATTATTACGTACAGGTAGACTCGCCAAAGAGAGTAAGACTTATTATATTTTAGGAACAGACAGAGCTACAAGATTGACGACCTTTCTAGTTTATTATTTTCTTATTGAATATTATGTAAGGAGGAAAAAATATTATTATTTTAAACAAAAAATTATTGTTTATTTTTATATTTTGCCCATATTTCTATTGTAATATGATTGAAATATTTATTGAGACTTGTCGAGTTATCATTCGACGCCGAACATTTCTAGCTTTCCATACTATGGAAAGTGGAGCGTTACAGGAAGGTGGAGCCTAAAACTGTTGAAATTTTTGCCAGAGCTCCGTTGTATCATTTTAACTATTCAATTGTAATTAGACTAGGGTTTGGAGTTTTGAGATCTATATATTAGTCGTATCCTTATAAATTAGAGTTTCATATAATTTATTGTATACTTTTAATTGAATAAAAGAGGATAAAGCTACAAGAATACGAAGCTTCTGAGAAGCAAAGTCAAGTACAGTAATGAATATTAAAGAAAAAATACTAGAGATTCATGAAGAAGAAATCAGAGGCTATATTGTCACCATTTGGTGGTAAGGTATAGGTCAAAAGTGTTGAAATTTTTACAGGGAATTTGTTATAATTTTTAGCTATACAGTTATAGTCATATCAGGGTTTGGTATTCCAAGGCCTATATATTTTTCGTATCCTTGTAAATTAGAGTTTCATGTAATTTACCATACACTTTTGATTGAATAAATGTGGATAAAGCTACAAGAATACGATGCTTCAGAGAAGCAAAATCAAATACAGTCATGAAAATCAAAAAAAAATCATAAAGAAGAAATCAGAGGCCATAGTTTCAATGTTTTGCCTCCAATTAGCAGCACTATCTGCCATTTGGAAGCAAGGAAAAGCCTAAAACTATTTACATTTTTACTGGAGCTTTATTATATCTTTTAGTTATTCAGTTGTAATCAGAATAGGGTTTGGAATTTCGAGGCCTATATATTAGACGTATCCTTGTAAATTTGGGTTCCATGTAATTTATCATATACTTTTGATTGAATAAAAGAGTAAAATTACAAGAACACAAAGCCTCAGAGAAGCAAAGTCAAATACACTCATGCAAATCAAAGAGAAAATACAAGAGATTCATGAGGCCTATATATTAGCCGTATTCCTGAAATTTGAGGCTATAATTTTACTATTTTGACGTTAATTGGCTACAAGGTAAAGCTTGAAAGCGTTAAAATTTTTACAGGAGCTTCATTGTAACTTTTAGTTATTCAGTTATAGTCAATTTCAGGTTTAGTATTTCGAGGCCTATATATTAGCCGTATTCCTATAAATTATGGTTTCATTTAATTTATCGTACACCTTTGATTGAATAAAAGTGAAAAAAAGGTACAAGAATGCAAAGCTTCAAAGAAACAAAGTCAAATACAGTCATATAGATCAAAGAAATCATGAAAAGAAATTAAAGGCCATAATTTTACTGTTTTGCCTCCAATTGGTGACAATAGCTACCATTTGGCGACAAGAAAGAGTCTAAAATTGTTGACATTTTTACCAGAGCTTTGTTGTATCTTTTTAGCTATTTAATTGTAATCAGATTTGGGTTTAGAATTCTGAGGCCTATATATTAGACGTATCCTTGTAAATTAGGGTTTCTTGTAATTTATCATACACGTTCGATTGAATAAAAGAATAAAATTAAAAGAACACGAAGTCTCAGAGAAGCAAAATCAAATATAGTTATGCAGATCAAAGAAAAAATGCCAGAGATTCACGAAGAAGAAATCAGAGACCATGCTTTTACTGTTTTGCTGGAAATTGGCGGCAAAGTAGAGGTCGAAAGTGTTGAAATTTTCACAGGAACTTTATTGTAACTTTTAGCTATTGAGTTACAGTCAGATTAGGAATCTAGTATTCTGAAGCCTATATATTTGTCGTATCCTTATAATTTAAGGTTTCATATAATTTATTGTACACTTTTAATTGAATAAAAGAGGATGAAGCTACAAGAACATAAAGTTTCAGAGAATCAAAGTCAAATACAGTCATGCAAATCAAAGAAAAATGCCAGTACCTCACGAAGAAGAAATCTGAGGCCATAATATTACTATTTTGCCGCCAATTGGCGGCAAGGTAGAGCCTTAAATAGTTAAAAAATTTATAGAAGTTTTATTGCAACTTTTTAACTATTTAGTTGTAATCAGAGTAGGGTTCGGTATTCTGAGGCCTATATATTATCATATATATTAGCCTATATATTAGTTGTATTCCGAGGCCTATATATTTACCGTACACTTTTGATTGAAAAAGAGGATATGCTTAAAGAACATGAAACTTCAAAGAAGCAAAGTCAAATACAGTTATGCAGATCAAAGAAAAAATGCAAGTGCTTCATAAAGAAAAAATTAGAGACCATAATTTTTCTGTTCTATCCCCAATTGGCAGCAATAGCTATCATTTTGCGGCAAAGTAGAGCTCGAAAGTGTTGAAATTTTTACAATAGCTTTTTTTAACTTTTTAGTATTCTAGTACTTTTTAGCATTTCAGTTATAATCAGATCAGAGTTTGGTATTCTGAGCCCTATGTATTATCCATATCCTTGTAATTTAGGGTTTTCTGTAATTTATCATACATTTTAGACTTAATAAAAGATGATAAAGCTACAGAAACATGAAGCTTCAAAGAAGTCAAATACTGGCATGTAGATCAAAGAAAAAATGCCAGTGCTTCTTAAAGGAAAAATTGAAGTACATAATTTTATTGTTTTGTAGCAAATTAGCGGTAATAGCCACCTTTTGGCGGCAATGTCAAGCCTAAAATTGTTGAAATTTTTAAAGGAGCCTTGTTGTAACTTTTTCACTATTCTGTTATAATCAAATTAGGGTTTGGTATTCCAATACCTATATTGGTATTCCAAGACCTATATATTAGCCGCATCCTTGTAAATTAGGTTTTGATGTAATTTATCGCACCTTTTTGATTGAATAAATGAGGATAAAACTATAATAACATGAAGTATCGAAAAAGCAACATCAAATGCAGTCATGCAGATCAAAGAAAAAATACCAGAGATTTATATAGAAGAAATCAGAGTTAATAATTTTATAATTTTACTGCCAATTGGCAGGAAGGTGAGCTTAAAAGTGTTGAAATTTTTATAGGGGCTTAATTGTAACTTTTAGCTATTCAATTATAATCAGATCAGGGTTCAGTATTTCGAGGCCAATATATTAGCCATAACCTTATAAATTAGGTTTTCATGTAATTTATAATACATTTTGATTGGATATAAGAGGCTAAAGCCACAAGAACACAAAGTTTCAAAGAAGTAATGTCAAATACAGTCATGCAGATCAAAAAAAATATCATTGCTTCATGAAGAAGAAATAGAGGCCATATTTTTATTGTTTTGCTTCCAATTGGCAGCGATAGCCACCATCTGGCAGAAATGGAGAGCCTAAAACTGTTAAAATTTTTACAGAAGATACATTGTAACTTTTATCTATTTAGTTGTAATCAAATTAGGGTTTGACAATTCGAGACCTATATATTAACTGTATCCTTGTAAATTAGGGTTTCATGTAATTTATCATACACTTTTAATTGAATATAAGGGGATATAGTTACAAGAACACGAAACTTCTAAGAGCAAAATCAAATACTGTCATATAGATCAAAGAAAAATGTAAGTTCTTCATGAAGAAGAAATCAGAGGCCATAATTTTACTGTTTTACCACCAATTAGCAGCAATAGTCACCATTTGGTGGCACTGGACAACTTGAATATGTTGAAATTTTATAGGGGCTTTGTTGTAACTTATTGCTTTTCATTTATAATAAGATTAGGATTTGGTATTCTAAGACCTATATATTAGCCGTATTCAAGTAAATTAGGGTTTTATGTAATTTATAATATACTTTTGATTGAATAAAAGAGAATAAAGCTAAAAAATCATAAAGCTTCGGAGAAGTCAAATACAGTCAAGCATATCAAAGAAAAGATGCTAGTGCTTCATGAAGAAGAAATCGGAGGCCATAATTTTACTATTTTGCCGATAATTGGCATCAATAGCTATCATTTGGCAGCAATATAAAGCCTAAAACTGTTAAAATCTTTACAATAGCTTCATTGTAACTTTATAGCTATTTAGTTGAAATTAGATAAGGGTTCGATATTCCGAGATGTATATATTAGCCATATCCTTGTAAATTAAGGTTTTATATAATTTATCGTACACTTTTAATTGAATAAAGGCAGATAAAGCAACAAGAACACGAAGCTTTGGAGAAACAAAGTCAAATACAGTGTTGTAGATCATAAAAAATTGTCAGTGATTTATGAAGAAGAAATCAGAAGCAATAATTTTACTGTTTTGCCGCCAGTTGGCAGCAATAGCTGCCACATGACTATAACATAGAGTTTAAAACTGTTAAATTTTTTACAGAAGCTTCGTTATAACATTTTAGTTATTAAGTTGTAACCAGATTAGGGATTGGCATTCCTAGGCCTATATGTTATTTGTATCCCTGTATATTAGGATTTTATGTCATTTATCATACACTTTTCATTTAATAAATTATGATAAAACTACAAGAACGCGAAGCTTCAGAAAAGCAAAATCAAATACTATAATTAAAATCAAAAAAAAATGTCAGAGATTCATGAAGAAGAAATCAGAGACCATAATTTTATTGTTTTGCTGCCAATTAGCGCCAATAGACTCCATTTGGCGACAATTTAGAGCGTAAAATTGTTAAAATTTTTATAGGATATTCATTGTAGCTTTCTAACTATTCAGTTGTAATCAGAATAGGGTTCGGTACTCCAAGGCCTATTTATTATCCTACATATTAGCCTACATATTACCTGTACTTCGAGGCCTATATATTTTTCGCGCACTTTTGATTGAAAAAAAGAGGATATAGCTAAAAGAACACAAAGTTGAAGAGAAAAAAAGTCAAATACAGTCATGAAGATCAAAGGAAAAAATGCAAGTACTTCATGAAGAAGAAATCAAAGGCCATAATTTTCTATTCTGACGCCAATTGGGAGTAATAGCTGCCATTTTGCGGCAAGATAGAACTTGAAAGTATTGAAATTTTTACAGAAAATTTGTTGTAACTTTTTAGCATTTCAGTTATAATCAGATCAGGGTTTGGTATTCTAAGACCTATATATTAGCCATATTCTTGTAAATTAGGACTTCATGTAATTTATCATACAATTTTGATTGAATAAAAGATGATAAAGCTACAGAAACACAAAGTTTCAAAGAAGTCAAATACTTTCATGCAAATCAAAGAAAAAATGTTAGTACTTCATGAAGAAGAAATAAGATGACAAAATTTTACTGTTTTGCTGCCAATTGGTGGCAATTGTCACCATTTGGCGTAATGTCAAGCCTAAAACTGTTGAAATTTTTATAGGAACTTCGTTGTAACTTTTTAACATTCTATTGTAATCAAATTATGGTTTGGTATTTTGAGGCCAATATATTTTCCGTATCCATGTAAATTAGGATTTAATGTAATTTATCACACACTTTTGATAGAATAAACGAGGATAAAGCTACAAGAACACGAAACTTCGAAAAAGCAAAGTCAAATGCAGTCATGCAGATTAAAGAAAAATTACAGATTAATGTAGAAGAAATCAGAGGCCATAATTTTAAAATTTTGCTGCCAATTGGCAGCCCGGTAGAGCTCAAAAGTGTTAAAATTTTTACAGTACTTTTTTATAACTTTTATCTATTCAGTTATAATCAGATTAAGGTTCGGTATTTCGATGCCTATATATTAGCTATAACATTTTAAATTAGGGTTTTATGTAATTTATCATACATTTTGATTGAATATAAGAGGCTAAAGTTATAAGAACACAAAGCTTCAGAGAAGAAAGGTCAATTGCAGTCTTGCAGATCGAAGAAAAAATGTTATTGTTTCATGAAAAAGAAACTAGAGGCCATAACTTTACTGTTTTGCCTCCAATTGGCAATAGTAGCCACCATCTAGCAAAAATGTAGAGCCTGAAACTGTTAAAATTTTTACAGGAGGTTCGTTATAACTTTTAGCTATTTAGTTGCAATCAAATTAGGGTTTGACACTCTGAGCCTTATAAATTAGCCGTATTCTTATAAATTAGGCTTTCATGTAATTTATCATATATACTTTTGATTGAAAATAAGATAATATAACTACAAGAACACGAAAATTCTAAGAAGCAAAGTCAAATACTATCATGCATATCAAAAAAATGCAAGTGCTTCATGAAGAAGAAATCAGAGGCCATAATTTTACTGTTTTGCCACCAATTGGCAGCAATAACAACCATTTGGCAGCACGGTAGAGCTCGAATATGTTGAAAATTTTATAGGGGCTTTGTTATAATTTATATCTTTTTAGTTATAATCAAATTAGAATTTGGTTTTTCGAGACCTATATACTAGCTAGTGAATTAGGGTTTAATGTAATTTATTATACACTTTTGATTGAATAAAAGAGAATAAAGTTACAAGAACACGAAGTTTCAGATAAGTTCAATACAGTCAGGTAGATCAAAGAAAAGTTGCCAGTACTTCATGAAGAAGAAATTAGAGGCCATAATTTTACTATTTTGCCACCAATTGGTAGCAATAACTACCATCTGGCGGCAACATAGAGCCTAAAACTGTAAACGTTTTTACAATAGCTTCGTTTTACCTTTACCACTATTGATCCAAGACATATATATTAGCATGTCTTTGTAATTTAGAGTTTCATATAATTTCTCGTATACTTTTGATTGAATAAAAGCAGATAAAGCAACAAGAACGCGAAGCTTCAGAGAAACAATGTCAAATATAGTGATGTAAACCAAAGAAAAAATGTTAGTGATTCATAAAGAAGAAATATGAGGCGATAATTTTACTGTTTTAGTGTCAGTTGGGGCAATAGTTGCCACTTGGCTGCAAATAAAACTATTGAAATTTTTATAGGAGTTTCGTTATTACATTTTAGCTATTAAATAGTAATTAGATCAGGAATTGCATTCCTAGGCCTATATGGTAACTGTATCCATGTAAATTAGGATCTCATGTCATTTATCATACACTTTTCATTGAATAAATGATGGTAAAAAACTACAAGAACACGAAGCCTCAGAGAAGTAACATCAAATACTATAATGCAAATCAAAGAAAAAATACCAGAAATTCATGAAGAAGAAATCAGAGACCAAAATTTTACTGTTTCCTGCCAATTGGCGGCAATAGACTTCATTTGGCGACAATGTATAACATAGAATTATTGAAACTTTTATAGGAGCTTCATTGTAACTTTTTATCTATTCAGTTGTAATAATATTAGGGTTTTGCATTCCAAAGCATATATATTAGTTATGTCTTTGTAAATTAGGGTTTCATGTAATTTATCGCATACTTTTGATTGAATAAAGGAGGATATAGCTATAAAAAACGAAGCTGTAGCGAAGCAAAGTCAAATACAATCATGCAGATCAAAGAAAAAATGCATGTGCTTCATGAAGAAAAAACCAGAGGTCATAATTTTACTGTTTTGCTGCCAATTGACAGTAATAGCTACCTTTGGCAGCAAGGTAGAGATCGAAAGTATTGAAATTTTTCAAGGGCTTTATTGTAACTTTTAGCTTTTCAATTATAATCATATTAGGATTAGGTATTCCGAGACCTATATATTAGCCGTATCCTGGTAATTAGAGTTTCATGTAATATATCATACACTTTGGATTGAATAAAAGAGGATAATGCTACAGGAGCATGAATCTTCAGAGAAGTCAAATATAGTCTGGTTGATCAAAGAAAAAGGCCTATGCATCATGAAGAAGAAATCAGAGGCCATAATTTTACTATTTTGCCGCTAATTAGTGGCAATAGTTGCCATTTGGCAACAATGTAAAGTCTAAAATGGTTGAAATTTTTACAGGAGTTTCGTTGTGACTTTCTAGCTATTCAGTTGAAATTAGATTAGGGTTTGTTATTTCAAGTTCTATATATTAGCCATATCCTTATAAATTAGGATTTCGTACAATTTATCATTCATTTTTGATTGAATAAAAGAGGATAAAGCAATAAGAACACGAAGTTTCAGAGAAATAAAGTCAAATACAGTCATAAAGATCAAAGAAAAAATATTCGTGCATCATGACGAAGAAATTAGAAACCATAATTTTACTATTTTGTCGCCTACTGGTGGCAATAACCGCCATTTGCCTCCAAGTTAGAGCCTAAAACTGTGGAAATTTTTACAGGAGTTTCATTGTAACTTTTTAGCTACTAAGTTGTAATCAGATCAGGAGTTGGTATTCTAAGGCTTGTATATTACCCTTATCCTTGAAAGTTAGGGTTTCATGCAATTTATCATACACTTTTGATTGAATAAAAGAGGGTAAAACTACAATAACATGAAACTTCAGAGAAGCAAAGTTAAATGCAGTCATGCCAATCAAAGATAAAAAATGAAAGATTCATGAAGAAGAAATCTGAGGCCATTTTACTATTTTGCAGCTAATTGATTGAATAACAACCATTTGGCAGTAAAGTAGAGCCTAAAATTTAAGAAATTTTTATAGGAGTTTCGTTGTAACTTTTAACAATTCAGTTGTAATCAGATTCGGGTTTGGTATTCTGAGTCATATATAGTATCTGTATCCTTATAAATTAGGGTTTCATGTAATTTATCGTATATTTTTTTTGAATAAAAGAGGATAAAACTACACGAGTACGAAGCTTCAAAGAAGCAAAATCAAATACAGTCACGCAAATCCAAGAAAAAATGATAGAGATTCATGAAATAGAAATGAGAGGCCATAATTTTACTAGTTTTGCCACCAATTTTCCCTGCACTTTTGATTGAATACAAGAGGGTAAAGCTACAATAACAGAAGCTTCAGAGAAGTCAAATACAGTTAGACAGATCGAAGAAAAAATGCTAGTACTTCATAATGAAGAAATAAAAGGCTATAATTTTACTATTTTGTTGCCAATTTGGCAGCAATACCCCCCAAACTGGCGGCAATACCCGCATTTGGCGGCAATGTAGAGCCTAAAAAAGTTGAAATTTTTACAGTAGGTTCGTTGTAACTTTTTAACTATTTAGTTGAATTAGATTAGAGTTTGGTATTCCGAGTCCAATGTATTAGTCATATCCTTATAAATAAGGGTTTCATATAATTTATTGTACTCATTTGATTAAGTAAAAGAGGATAAAGCAATAAGAACATGAATCTTCATAGAAACAAAATCAAATACAGTCATACATATCATAAAAAAATGTCAGTGCTTCATGAAGCCATAATTTTATTGCTTTACTACCAATTAGTGGCAATAGCTACCATTTGGCTGCAAGGTAGAGCCTAAAGTTATTGAAATTTTTACAGGAGTTTCATTGTAAATTTTTAGTTATTAAGTTGTAATCAGATCAGGAATTGACATTTCGAGGCATATATATTAATTGTATCCTTGTAATTAGGGTTTTATGTAATTTATCGTATATTTTTTATTAAATAAATAAGGATAAAACTACAAGAACACGAAGCCTCGGAGAGGCAAAGTCAGATATAATCATGCAAATCTAAGAAAAAATGCCAGAGATTCATGAAGAGGAAATCAAAGGCCATAATTTTCTATTTTGCTGCTAATTGGTGGTAATAGACTCCATTTGGCGGCAAGGTGAGGTCGAAAGTGTTGAGAATTTTACAGGAATTTCGTTGTGACTCTTTAGCTATTAAATTATAATTAGAATAGGGTTTGGTATTTCAAAACCTATATATTAGCCTTATACTTGAAAATTAGTATTTCATGTAATTTACTGTACACTTTTGATTGAATAAAAGAGGATAAAGCTGCAAAAACACGAAGTTTCAGAGAAACAAAGTCAAATACAGTTATGCAGAACAAAGAAAAAATGTCAGAGATTCATGAAGAAGAAATAAGAGCTAAAATTTTAATGTTTTGCTACCAATTGACGGTAAGAGCCGCCATTTGATGGCAAGGTAAACCTAAAAATGTTCAAATTTTACAGGAGCTTCGGTGTAACTTTTTAACTATTCAGCTATGATCAGTTAGGGTTTGGCATTTTGAGAACTATATATTATCTGTATTCTCGTAAATTAGGGTTTCATGTAATTAATCATACACTTTTGTTTGAATAAAAGAGGATAAACCTACAAGAACACAAAGCTTTAGAGAAGCGAAGTAAAATAAAGTCATGCTAATCAAAGAAAAATGGCTTGAGATTCATGAAGAAAAAATCAGAGGGCAAAATTTTACTGTTTTGCGGCCAGTTGGCTGTAATGTAGAGCCTAAAACTAATAAAATTTTTACTGGAGTTCCATTGTAACATTTTAGTTGTTCTATTGTATTCAGTTTAGAGTTTTGTATTACGAGACCTATATACTAGTCGTATCCTTGTGAATCAGGATTTCATGTAATTTATCATAAACTTTTGATTGAATAAAAGAGGATAAAGTTGCTAGAACACAGCTTCAGAGAAGCTAAAACATGCAGATCAAAGAAAAAATGCCAGAGCTTCATGAAGAAGTGATCAAAGGCCATAATTTTGTTGTTTTGTCGCCAATTGGCAGCAAGTTAGAGCTTGAAAGTGTTAAAATTTTTACAGGGTCTTCATTGTAAATTTTTAGCTATTCAGTTATAATCAGATTAAGCTTTAGTATCATGAGCTATATATATTAGCCGTAGTCTTGTAAATTAGGATTTCATGTAATTTATTGTACTCTTTTGATTGAATAAAAAGAATAAAGTTCTAAGAACAAGGAACTTCATATAGTAAAATAAAATACAATCATATAGATCAAAGAAAAAATGGTAGAGATTCATGATGAAGAAAGAAGAGGCCTTAATTTTACTATTTTACCGCCAATTTGCGGTAAAAACCGCTATTGGGCGATAATGTAGAGCCAAAACTATTAAAATTTTTACAGAAGATTCATTGTAACTTTTTAGCAATTTAGTTGTAATTAGATTAGGATTTGGCATTCCGAACCTATATATTAGCCATATCATTGAAAATTAGGGTTTCATGTTATTTATCTACAGTTTTGATTGAATATAAAATGATAAAACTAAAAGAACACAGAGATTTAGAGAAGCAAAGTAAAATATAGTCATGCAGATCCAAGAAAAAATGTCAGAGATTCATGAAAAAGAAATCAAAGAATATAATTTTACTGTTTTGCCACCAATTGCCGGCAATGCCTGCCATTTGGTGATAAGGAAGAGCTTGAAAGTATTAAAATTTTTAAAGCGGCTTTGTTGTTACTTTTTAGCTATTTAGTTATAATCAGATTATGGTTTGGTATTCCTTGGTCTATATATTAGCCATATCATTTTAAATTAAGGTTTCATGTAATTTATCATATAATTTTGATTGATAAAAGGGGATAAAGCTACAAGAACATGAAGCTTTAAAGGAGCAAAGTCAAATACGGTCATGCCGAACCAAGAAAAATTGTTAGAGATTCATAAAGAAGAAATAAAAGGCTAAAATTTTACTATTTTGTAGCTAATAGGCAGCAATAGCCACTGTTTGGTGGCAAGATGGAGCTCAAAAGTGTTGAAAATTTTACTGGGGTTTCCTTGTAATTTTTAACTATTCAATTATAGGGTTTGGTATTCTGAGGACTATATATTAGCTATCTCTTTACAAATTAGGATTTCATATAATCTATCGATTGATTAAAAGAGGATTAAGGTACAAGAATACGATGCTACAGAGAAGTAAAGTCAAAAAAATCATTCAGATAAAAAAATGACAAAAAATCATGAACAAGAAATTAGAGACCATAATCTTACTATTTAGCTTCCAATTGGTGGCAAAATAGAGAACAAAAGTGTTAAAATTTTTACTAGAGCTTCGTTTTAATTTTTTGTTAATCTGTTGCAATCAGATTAGAGTTTAGTATTCTGAAACTATATATTAGCTGTATCCTTATAAATTAGGATTTCATGTAATTTATCGTACCCTTGTGATTAAAAAAAAGAGGACAAAACTACAAGAACACGAAGGTTCAGAGAAGTAAAGTCAAATAAATTCATACAAATCAAAGGAAAATGTCAGTGCTTCATGAAGAGGAAATCGGAGGCCATAATTTTACTATTTTGCTGCCAATTGGTGGCAATAGCCACCATTTGGTGGCAAGATTGAGCTCGAAAATGTTAAAATTTTTACAAGGCTTCGTTGTTACTTTTTAGCTATTCAGTGGTAATTATATTAGAGTTTGATATTTCGACTCCTATATATTAACCGTGTCCTGGTAAATTAGGCTTTCATATAATTTATCGTACATTTTTAATTGAATAAAAGAGGATAAAATTACAAGAACACGAAGATTCAGAGAAACAAAGTCAAATACAGTCATGTAGATCAAAGAAAAAATGCATGAGCTTAATGAAAAAGAAATCAAAGGCAATAATTTTACTAATTTGCTGCCAAATGGTGGTAATAGCCACCATTTCGCGGCAAGGTAGAGCCCAAAATGTTGAAATTTTTACAGAAGCTTTTTTATTTGCTATTCAGTTGTAATCAGATTACGGTTTGGCATTCCGGGACCCATATATTTGTCATATCCTTATAAATTAGGGTTTCATACAATTTATCGTACCTTATATTCCTTGTAAATTAGGCGCTTTGTTATAACTTTTTAATTTTTGAGTTATAATCAGATTAGGATTAGGTATTCTGAAGCCTATATATTACCAGTATCCTTGTAAATTAGGGTTTCATGTAATTTATCATATACTTTTGATTGAATAAAAGAGGATAAAGTTACAAAAACACGAATCTTCTAAGAAGTTAAATATAGTCAAGCATATCAAAGAAAAAACGATAGTGCACCATGAAGAAAAATCAGAGAGCATAATTTTAATGTTTTGGCTCCAATTTGCAGCAATAGCCTCCATTTTGATACAATGTAAAGCCTAAAACTATTGAAATTTTTACAGGATCTTTGTTATAATTTTTTAGCTATTCAGTTAAAATTAAATTAGGATTTGGCATTCTGAGGCTTATATATTAGCCAATATTCTTGTAAATTATGGTTTCATATAATTTATTATAAACTTTTGATTGAATAAAAGAGGATAAAGCAATAAGAATACAAAGTTTTAGAGAAGTAAAGTCAAATATAGTCATGCGATCAAAGAAAAAATGTCAGTGCATCATGAATAAGAAATCAGAATCCATAATTTTACTGTTTTGCTGCCAATTAGTAGTAGCCGCAATTTGGCTGCAATGTCGAGCCTAAAACTGTTAAAATTTTTATAAGAGCGTCATTGTAACTTTTAGTTATTCAGTTATAATCATATTAGGATTTGGTTTTCCTAGATGTATATATTAAGCTTATCCTTGTAAATTAGGGTTTCATGTAATTTATTGTACACTTTTGATTGAATAAATAAGGATAAAACTACAAAAATATGAAACTTCAGAGAAGCAAAGTCAAATACAATCATGCAGATCTAAGAAAAAATGCTAGAACTTCATGAATAAAAAATAAGAGGCAATAGTTTTACTGTTTTGCTGCCAATTGGCAGAAGCTAGAGCCTAAAAGTATTGAAATTTTTACAAGAGATTCGTTGTAACTTTTTATCTAAGTTGTAATCATATTATGGTTTGGTATTCTGAGGCATATATATTAGCCATATCCATATAAATTAAAGTTTTATGTAATTTATTGTACACATTTGATTGAATAAAAAAAGATAAAGATACAAGAAAACAAAGCTTCAGAAAAACAAAGTCAGTTACAGTCATGCAAATCAAAGAAGAAATGGTAGGGCTTCATGAAAATGAAATCATATGCCATAATTTTACTATTTTCCTGTATATTGGCAGCAATAGTTGCCATTTGGCGGCAAAGTATAGTTAGAAAGTGTTGAAATTTTTAAAGGCACTTCATTGTAACTTTTAGCTATTCAGTTATAATCAGATTAGGGTTTGGTATTTCGAGACTTATATATTAGTCGTATCCTTATAAATTAGGGTTTCATATAGTTTAACATATACTTTTGATTAAATAAAAGAGAATAAAGCTATAAGAACAAGAAGCTTCAGAAAAAAAAGTCAAATACAGTTATGCAGTTTGAAGAAAAAATGCTAGAGCCTCACAAAAAAGTAATCAGAGACAATAATTTTACTGTTTTGCTGCTAATTGGTGGTAATAGCTGCCATTTGGAGGTAGTGTAGAGCCCAAAAGCGTTGAAATATTTATAGGAGCTTCGTTGTAACTTTTTATCTATTCATTTATAATCAAACTAGGATTCGGTATTCTGAGGCCTATATATTTGGCGTATCCTTAAAAATTAGGGTTTCGTGTAACTTATTGTACACTTTTGATGGAATAAATGAGGATAAAACTACAAGAACACAAAGCTTCAAAATAGTAAAGTCAAATATAGTCATGCAGATCAAAAAAACTACCAAGGCTTCATGAATAAGAAATCCGAGGCCATAAATTTACTGTTGTACTGCCAATTGGCGGCCAGGTAGAGCCTAAAAGTGTAATCAGAGGCAATAATTTTACCGTTGTACTGCTAATCAGAGTCCATAATTTTACTATTGTACTGCCAATTGGCGGTAAGGTAGAGCCAATTGAAGTTTTTACAAGAGTTCCATTGTAACTTTTTAGCTATTCAGTTGTAATCATATTAGAATTTGGTATTCCGAGTTCTATATATTAGCCGTATTCTTGTAAATTAAAGTTTTATGTAATTTATCGTACACTTTTGATTGAATAAAAGAGGATAAAGCTATAATAACACAACGCTTCTGAGAAGCAAAGTCAAATACAGTCATGGAGATCAATGAAAAAAATGTTAGAGTTTCATAAATAAGAAATTAGAGGCCAAAATTTTACTATTTTGCTACCTATTAGCGGCAAGGTAGAGTCCAGAAGTTTGGCAAATTTTACAGGAGGTTGTTGTAACTTTTAACTATTCAGTTGTTATCAAATAGGGATTTGGTATTCCAAGACCTATATATTTGGTGTACCCTTTCAAATTTGGTTTCATGTAATTTATCATACAAAGTAGATTGAATAAAAGAGGATAAAGCTACAGGAACATGAAGCTTCAGAGAAGTAGAATCAAATACACTAATGCAAATGGAAGAAAAAATGTCAGAGATTCATGAAAAAGAAATCAGAGACAATAATTTTACTGTTTCGCCGCCAATTGGTGATAATAGCAGCCATTTGCTGCCAATTGATGATAATAACAGCCATTTTATAGGGGCATCATTGTAACATTTTAGCTATTCAGTTATAGTCAGATTAGAGTTTGGTATTCCGAGTCCTATAAATTAGCCGTATTCTAGTAAATTATGGCTTCATTTAATTTATCGTACACTTTTGATTTAATAAAATAGGATAAAGCTAGAAGAACACAAAGCTTCAGAGAAGCAAAGATAAATAAAGTCATGTAGATCAAAGAAAAATGGTAGAGCTTCATGAAGAAGTAATCAAAGGCAATAAGTTAACATTTTGCCGCCAAATGGTGGCAATAGCCGCCATTTGGCGGCGAGGTAGAGCCCAAAGGTGTTGAAATTTTTACAAGAGGTTCGTTATAACTTTTTAGCTATTCAGTTGTAATCAAATTAGGATTTGATATTCTAAAGCCTATATATTTGCCATATGTTGTAAATTAGGGTTTCATTTAATTTATCGTACACTTTTGATTGAATAAAAGAGGGTAAAACTACAAGAACATGAAGCTTCAAAAAATCAAAGTCAAATACAGTCATATAGATGTGAGAAAAAATGCCAGAGATTCATTAAGAAAAAATTAGAGGCCATAATATTATTGTTTTGCTACCAATTGGCAGCAATGGCAGCCATTAGGTGACAATGGCCGCTCAAAAGCGTTGAAATTTTTACAGGGGCTTTGTCATAACTTTTTTGCACTTCAGTTATAGTCAGATTAGATATTGGTACTCCGAGACCTATATATTAGTCGTATCCTTATAAATTAGGGTTTAATGTAATTTATAGTACACTTTTGATTAAAGACAAGAGAATAAAGCTACAAGAACATGAAGCTTCAGAGAAGCAAAAATAAATACAATCATGTAGATGGAAGAAAAAATGCCAGAGATTTATGTAGAAGTAATCAAAGGCCATAATTTTCCTGTTTTGCTGCCAATTGTCGATAATCGCCAGCATCTGGCAGCTGGTTAGAACTCGACAGTATTGAAATTTTTACAGGGACTTCATTGTAACATTTTAGGTATTCAGTTAAAGTCAGATTAGGGTTTGATATTCCGAGACCTATAGATTAGCCGTATTCTTGTACATTATAGTTTTATGTAATTTATCTACACTTTTGATTCAATGAAATAGGATAAAGCTACAAGAAAATGAAGTTTCAGAGAAGCAAAGTCAAATAAAGTCATGCAGATCAAAGAAAAATGCTAGGGCTACATAAAGAAGAAATTAGAGGTAATAATTTTACTATTTTTCTGCCAACTGGTGGCAATAGCCACCATTCGGCGGCGAGGTAGAGCCCAAAGGTGTTGAAATTTTTACAGGAGCTTCATTATAACTTTTTAGCTATTCAGTTGTAATCAGATTAGGATTTGATATTTCAAGGCTTATATATTTGCCACATCTTGTAAGTTACAGTTTCATTTAATTAATCGTACACTTTTTGTTGAATAAAAGAGGATAAAAGTACAAGAACAGGAAGTTTTAGAGATGCAGAGTCAAATACAAATGAAATAAAATGCTAGAGATTCATGAAGAAAAAACAGAGGCCTAATATTACTATTTTGCTGCCAATTGGCGGTGGTGGTCACCATTCGGCGGTAAGGCAGAACTCGAATGTGTTAAAATTTTAACAGGGGCTTCATTGTAACTTTTGAGCACTTCAGTTATAGTCAGATTAGGGTTTGATATTCTGAGACCTATATAATTTTTATATCCTTAAAAATTAGGGTTTCATGTAATTTATCATGCACTCTTTATTGAATAAAAGAGGATAAAACTATAAGAACATAAAGCTTCAGAGAAGTAAAGTCAAATACAGTAATGTAGATCAAAGAAAAGTGCTAGTGCTTCATAAAATATAATCAAAGGTCATAATTTTACTGTTTTGCCACCAATTGGCAGCAAGCTAGAGCCTAAAACTGTTGAAATTTTTATAAGAGATTCATTATAACTTTTTACCAACTAAGTTGTAATCAGATTAGAGTTTGATATTTCAAGGCCTATATATTACCATATCCATGTAAATTAGGGTTTCATGTAATTTATCGTATGCTTTTGATTGAATAAAATTTGATAAAGCTACAAGAACACAAGACTTCAGCTAAGTAAAGTCAAATACAGTCAAGCAGATGAAAGAGAAAATGACAGAGATTCATGTAGAAGAAATCAGAGGCCATAATTTTACTCTTTTGCCACCAATTGGCAGTAAATGTAGCCATTTGGCTGCAAGATAGAGCTCTAAAGTGTTGAAACTTTTACAGGAGATTTGTTGTAACTTTGTTGCTATTCAGTTATAATCAAATTTGGGTTTGGTATTTCGAGACATATATATTAGCCGTATCTGTTTACATTAGGGCTTCATGTAATTTATCGAACATTTTTGATTGAATAAAAGAGGATAAAACTATAAGATCATGAAGCTTCAGAGAAGTAAAGACAAATACAGTCATGCAGATCAAAGAAAAAATCCCAGAGCTTCATGAAGAAGAATTTAGAGGTCATAATTTTACTATTTTGCTGTCAATCGTGACAATAGCTGTCATTTGGCGGCAAGGTAGAGCTTGGAAGTGTTGAATTTCTTATAGGGATTTAGTTGTAACTTTTTAGCTATTCAGTTATACTCTGATTAGGGTTTGGTATTCCGAGGCCTATATATTAGCCATACTCTTATAAATTAGGCTTTAATGTAATTTATCATTTACTTTTGATTGAATAAAAATGAATAAAGTGACAAGTAAATAAAGCTTCAGATAAGTAAAGTCAAATACAGTCATGCAGATCAAAGAAAAAATATCAGTGCTTCATAAAGAAGAAATCAGAGGTCATAATTTTACTGTTTTGCCGTCAATTAGTGGCAATGTAAAGCTCGAAAGTATTGAAATTTTTATAGGGGCTTTGTTGTAACTTTTATCTATTCAGTTGTAATCAAATTGGGGTTTGGCATTCCATGACCAATATATTAGCTGTATCTTTATAAATTAGGGTTTCATGTAATTTATTGTACACTTTTGATTGAAAAAAAGAAAATAAAACTACAAGAACACAAATCTTCAGAGACGCAAAGTTAAATACAGTCATGCAAATCAAAGAAAAAATATCATTACTTCATGAAGAAGAAATAGGAGGCCTAGTTTTACTGTATTGCCATCAATTAGCTGCAATAGCTGCAATCTAGAAACAATGTCATATACTTCAGAGAAGTAAAGTCAAATATAGTCATGCAGATCAATGAAAAAAATCAAAAGTATCATGGAGAAGAAATCAGAGGCCAAAATTTTATTGTTTTGTCACCAATAGGTAGCAATAGCCACCATTTAGCGATAAGTTAGAGCTCAAAAGTGTTGAAATTTTTACAGAGGCTTCGTTGTAACTTTTTAGCTATTCAAGTGTAATCATATTAGAATTTGATATTCCGAGGCTTATATATTAGTCATATCCTTGTAAATTAGGGTATCATGTAATTTATCGTACACTTTAGATTGAATAAAAGAAGATAAAATTACACGAACACGAAGCTCTAGAGAAGCAAAGTAAAATACAATTATGCAGATAAAAAAATGTCAGTGCTTCATTGGAGGCAATAACCGCTATTTGGTAGCATGGTAAAGCTCGAAAGTGTTGAAATTTTTGCAGGCTTTGATGTTACTTTTTAGCTATTCAGCCAAAATCAGACTAGAGTTTGGCATTCCGAGGCCTATATATTAGCCGTTTTCTTGTTAATTAGAATTTCATGTAATTTATCGTACACTTTAGATTGAATAAAAAAGGATAGATCTTTCTACTGTTGAGCGATCCACATATCACACATTTAACATTTGTTTTAGACTACTAGAAAAGTTTTTATACTTTTTTTGATTCATCTCATGTTTAAGCATGAAAAATGGACAGGGTCTGCTCTACTCCTTTTACAAATCCAAAGAAGTTACTGTATAACTTAACTCCGCGGATCATCCGTTAATTGTTCAATCAATGACTTCTTGAGATGGGAAATCAAACTAAAAGAAATAGAGTGCTATCTATATGTACATCTAATATATGTACATACATATTGTAATTTGATCTATATATAATAATAATAAAAACAATACTATAGCTGGTGTGGTAGAAAGAACTATATATATAGTTCTTTCTACCACACCAGCTAACACAAACTCTCAGATATGCAAAATCAAATAAAGTTATGCAGATCAAAAAAATGCTAGAGTTTCATGATAAAGACATCAAAGGCCATAATTTTATTGTTTTTCGCCATTTGGCAGCAAGGTAGAGCCCGAAAGTGTTAAAATTTTACAGGTGCTTCATTATAACTTTTTAGCTCTTCAGTTATAATCATATTAGAGTTTAATATTTCAAGACCTATATATTAGCCGTATTCTTATAAATTAGGGTTTCATGTAATTTATCATACACTTTTGATTGAATAAAAGAGAATAAAACTATAAGAACACTAAGTTTTAGAGAAGTAAAGTCAAATACAGTCATACAGATCAAAGAAAAAATACCTGAGATTCATGTAGAAGAAATTTTATGTAATAATCTTACTGTTTTGCTGCAATTGGCAAAAATAGCCACCATTTGGCTGCAAGGTAGAGCTCGAAAGTGTTAAAATTTTTACAAGGGTTTCGTTGTAAATTTTTAGCTAAATTATAACCAGATAAGGGTTTAGTATTCTAAGGCCTATATATTAGTCGTATCCATGTAAATTAGGATTTCATTTAATTTATCAAATATGTTTGATTGAATAAAAGAAGATAAAATTGCAAGAACATTAAGTTTCAAAGAAGCAATGTCAAGTACAATCATAGAGATCAAAGAAAAAATGCCATAACTTCATGAAGAAGAATTCACGTGTCAAAATTTTACTGTTTTGCAGCCAAATGGCGGCAATAGTTGTCATTTGGCAGCATGGTAGAGCTCGAAAGTGTTGAAATTTTTACAAGGATTTCATTGTAACTTGTAAGCTATTCAGATGTAATCAAATTAAGGATTGGTATTCCAAGACCTATATATCAGTCGTATTCATGTAAGTAAGAGTTTCATATAATTTATCATACTTTTGTTTGAATAAAGGAGAATAAAACAACAAGAATATGAAGGTTCAAAGAAGCAAAGCCAAGTACAGTCATGCAGATAAAAGAAAATATATCAGAGCTTCATAAAAAAGAAATCAGAGGCCATAACATTACTATTTTGCTACAATTGGTGGTAATAACCGCCATTTGGCAGCACAGTAAAGTTCGAAATTGTTGAAATTTTTACAGGAGCTTTATGGTAACATTTTAGCTATTCAGTTATAATCAGATCAGGGTTTGGTATTTTGAAGCCTATATACTAGCCGTTTCTTTGAAAATTAGGGTTTCGTGTAATTTATCATATAACTTTGATTGAATAAAAGAGGATAAACCTACAAGAACACGAAACTTCATAGAAGCAAAGACAAATACAGCCATGCAGATCAAAGAAAAAATGTCAATAATTCATGAAGAAAAATCAAAGGCCATAATTTTACTATTTTGATGTCAATTGGCAGCAATAGCCGCCATTCGGCTACAGAGTAGAGCTCGAAAATGTTAAATTTTTTATAGGGGTTTCATTGTAACTTATTAGGTATTCTGTTATAATCAGATTAGGGTTTGGTATTCTGTGGTATATATGTTTGCCGTATCCTCGTAAATTAGGGTTTCATATAATTTATCGTACACTTTTTATTGAATCAAAGAGGATAATGCTACAAGAACATGAAAAATCATAGAAGCAAAGCCAAATACAGTCATGTAAATTAAAGAAAAAATGTCAGTACTTCATGAAGAAGATACTAAAGGCCATAATTTTACTTTTTTGCCACTAATTGGCGGCATAGCGGCCATTTGGCAGCAAAATAGAGCTCGAAAGTGTAGAAACTTTCACAGAAGTTTCGTTGTTACTTTTTAGCTATTCAGTTGTAGTCAGATTAGGGTTTGTTATTCCAACTTCTATATATTAGCCATATTCTTCTAAATTAGAGTTTCATGTATTTTATCATATACTTTTGATTGAATAAAAGAGGATAAAACTACAAGAACACGAAGATTCAGAAAAGCAAAATCAAATACAGTCATATAGATCAAGGAAAAATGTCAGTGTTTCATGAAGAAGAAATCAGATACCATAATTTTACTATTTTGCCACCAGTTGGCTGCAATAGCCGCCATTTGGTAGTAATGTAGAGCCTAAAATTGTTGAAATTTTTATAATAGTTTCATTGCAACTTTTTAGCCATTCTATTTTAATCATATTAAGGTTTGGTATTCCGAGGCCTATATATTTATCGTATCCTTGTAAATTATAATTTCATGTTATTTATCATACACTTTTGATTGAGTAAAAGAGAAAAAACTGCAAGAATATGAAGTCTTAGATAAGTAAAGTCAAATATAGTTATGCATATCAAAGAAAAAATGTGGTGCTTCTTGAAGAAAAAATCAGAGGTAATAATTTTACTATTTTGCTTCAAATTAGCAGCAATAGCCGCCATTTGGCGAAAAGGTTGAGCTCGAAAGTGTTCAAATTTTTTACAGGGACTTCGTTGTAACTTTTAGCTATACAATTATAATCCGATAAAGATTTGGTATTCCGAATCATATATATTAGCCGTATCCTTATAAATTAGGATTTCATTTAATCTATTGTACACTTTAGATTGAATAAAAGAGGATAAAACTACAAGAAAACGAAGCTTCAGAGAAGAAAAATCAAATACAGTCATGTAGATGAAAGAAAAAAATACCAGAGCTACATGAAGAAGAAATAAGAGGTCATATTTTTACTGTTTTGCTACAAATTGACAGCAATAGCTGCCATTTGGCGGCAACGTAGAGCTCAAAAGTATTGAAATTTTTACAAGAGCTTTAACCATTATCATATTAGGTTTTGGTATTCTGAAACATATATATTAGCCGTATCCTTATAAATTAGAGTTTCACGTAATTTACTGTACACTTTTGATTGAATAAAAGATGATAAAGCTTCAAAAAAACAAATCTTCAGAGAAAGAAAATAAAATAAAGTCATGCAAATGAAAGAAAAAATATCAGAGCTTCAAGAAGAAAAAATCAGAGGTCATAAATTTCCTATTTTGCTGCCAATTTCTGGCAATAGTCACCATTTGGTGGCACGGTAGAGCTGGAAAGTGTTGAAATTTTTACGTGGGCTTCATTGTAACTTTTTAGCTATTCAGTTGTAATCATATTAGGGTTTAGTATTCCAAGGCCAATATATTAGTCGTATCCTTATAAACTAGAGTTTCATGTAATTTATCAAACACTTTTGATTGAATAAAAGATAATAAAACAACAACAACACAAGGATTCAGAGAAGTAAAGTCAAATATAGTCATGTAGATGAAAGAAAAAATATCAGAGATTCATGAAGAAGAAATTAAATATTATAATTTTACTAATTGGCGGCGGTAGCTGCCATTTGGACGGCCAGAAGAACTCAAAAGTGTTGAAATTTTTACACCGGCTTCATTGTAACATTTTAGCTATTCAGTTACAATCAGATTATGGATTGTTATTCTGAGGTCTATATATTAGTCGTATTCTTTTAACTTTTGGTTTCATATAATTTATCGTATACTTTTGATTGAATAAAATGGGATAAAACTACAATAATAGAAAGCTTCAGAGAAGCAAAGTCAAATATAGTGATGCAGCTTAAAGAATAAATGTCAGAGCTTTATGAAGAAGAAATCAGAGGCCATAATTTTACTGTTTTGCTACCCACTGCCGGTAATAGCCTCCATTTGGCGGTAAAGGAGAGCTCGAAAGTATTGAAATTTTTACAAGGTCTTTGTTGTAACTTTTTAGCTATTCAGTTATAATTAGATTCAGGTTTGTATTTTGAGACCTATATATTAACTGTATCCTTGTAAGTTAGGGTTTCGTATAATTTATCATATACTTTTAATTGAATAAAAGAGGATAAAGCTATAAGAACACAAAGCGTCGGACAAGCAAAGTCAAATACAATCATCTAGATCAAAGAAAATGCTAGTGTTTCATAAAAAAGAAATCAAAGGTCATAATTTTATAGTTTTGCTGCCAATTGGCGGCGATAGCTGCCATTTGGAGGCAAGATAGAGCTCGAAAGTATTGAAATTTTACAGAGGCTTTGTTGTAACTTTTTAGCAGTTCAGTTGTTAACAGAATTTGTTGGCAAGGTAGAGCTCAAAAGTGTTGAAATTTTTATAGAGGCTTCGTTGTAACTTTCTAGCAATTCAATTGCTATTAGATTAAGGTTTGGTACTTTAAGGCCTATATTTTAGCTGTATTCTTGTAAATTAGGGTTTCATGTAATTTATCGTACACTTTTGATTGAATAAAAGATGATAAAACTACAAAAATATGAAGTTTCAGAGAAGCAAAGTCAAATACAATCATATAAATCAAAGAAAAAATGTAAGTGCTTCATGAAGAAGAAATCAGAGGTTATAATTTTACTGTTTTGCTACCCATTGCTGGTAATAGCCACCATTTGGTGGAAAGGTAGAGCTCGAAAGTTTTGAAATATTATAGGGGCTTCGTTGTAAATTTTTAGCTATTCAGTTATAATCAGATTAGGGTTTGGTATTCTGAGATCTATATATTAACCATATCCTTGTAAATTAGAGTTTCATGTAATTTATTGTATACTTTTGATTGAAGAAAATAGGATTAATCTACAAGAACATGAAGCTTCAGAGAAGTAAAGTCAAATATAGTCATGCAGATCAAAGAAAAAATGTCAGTACATCATAAAGAAGAAATATGAGGTCATAATCTTGTTTTGCCACCAATTGGTGGCAATGGCCACCATTTGTGGCAAGATAGATATCAGAAGTGTTAAAATTTTTACAGAGACTTCGTTGTAACTTTTTTGCAATTTCATTGTAATTAGATTAAGGTTTGGTATTTCGAGGCCTATATATTTGCCATATACTTGTAAATTACGGTTTCACGTAATTTTTCGTACACTTTTGATTGAATAAAAGAGGACAAATCTAACACGAAGCCCCAAAGAAGAAATGTCAAATATAGTCAAGCAGATCGAAGAAAAAATGTCAGTGCTTCTTGAAGAAGAAATCAGAGGCTTGTAAATTACGGTTTCACGTAATTTATCGTACACTTTTGATTGAATAAAAGAAGATAAAGCTAACACGAAGCCCTAAAGAAGCAATGTCAAATATAGTCAAGCAGATCGAAGAAAAAATGTCAGTACTTTCTGAAGAAGAAATCTGAGGCAATAATTTTACGGTGTTGCCGCCAATTAGCTACAATAGCCGCCATTTGGTGATAATATGGAGCCTAAAACTATTAAAATTTTTACAGGATCTTTGTTAGAACTTTTTTGCTATTCGACTGTTATCAGATCAAGGTTTGGTACTCTGAGGCCTATATATACTTGTAAATTAGGGTTTCATGCAATTTATCGTACTCCTTTGATTAAATTAAAGAGGATAAAGTTACAAGAACACGAAGCAATGAAGAAGCACAGTCAAATACAGTCTTGTAGATCAAAGAAAAAATGTCAGTGCTTTTTGAAGAAGAAATCAGAGGGCATAATTTTACTGTTTTGCCGCCAATTAGCGGCAATTGCCGCCATTAGGCGGAAGGTATAGCTCGAATGTGTTAAATTTTTAGAGGAGTTTCATTGTATCTTTTTAGCTATTCAGTTATAATCATATTAGGATTTGGTATTTTGAGTCCTATATATTAATTGTATCTTTGACAATTGGGGTTTCAATTAATTTATCGTATCCTTTTGATTGAATAAAAGAGAATAAAGCTTCAAGAACATGATATTCAGAGAAGCAAAGTCAAATAAATTCATACAGACCAAAAAAAAATAGCATAGCTTCATAAAGAAGAAATCAGAGGCCAAAATTATACTGTTTTGCAGCCAATTGGTGGCAACAGCCCCCACTTCGCAGCAAGATAGAGCTAAAAAATGTTGAAATATTTACAGAGGTTTCGTTGTAACTTTTTATCTATTTAGTTTAAATCAAATTAGGGTTTAGTATTCCAAGACTTTTATATTAGCCGTATCCTAAAAAATTATGGTTTGATATAATTTAACGTACACTATTGATTAAATAAAAGAGGATAAAACTATAATTTAGAGAAACAAAGTCAAATACAGTTATGCAAATGGAAGAAAAAAATGCCAGAGATACATTGTCACCAATTGGCTACAATAGCCGTCATTTGGTGATAATGTAGAGCCTAAAACTGTTAAAATTTTTACAAGAGCTTTGTTTTAACTTTCTAGCTATTCAGTTGTAATAATATTAAGGTTTGGTATTCTGAGACCTATGTATTAGTCGTATCCTTATAAATTAGGGTTTCATGTAATTTATCGTCAATCAAAATCAAATAAAGTCAAGTAGATCAAAGAAAAAATGTCATTGCTTCATGAAGAAGTAATAAGATGCCATACTTTTACTATTTTGCCGCCAATTGATGGTAATAGCCGCCATTAGGTGGTAAGGTAGAGCTCAAAAGTATTAGAATTTTTACAGGGGTTTCATTTTAACTTTTTAGCTATTTAGTTATAATCTAATTAGAGTTTGTCATTCTGAAGCCTATATATTAGCCGTATACTTGAAAATTAGGGTTTAATGTAATTTATCTTATCCTTTTGATTGAATAAAAGAGGATAAACCTTCAAGAACGCGAACCTTCAGAGAAGCAAAGTCAAATAAAATCATGAAGATCAAAGAAAAAATGCTAGAGTTTCATGAAGAAAAATCAGAGGCTGTAATTTTACTGTTTTGCTGCCAATTGCAACAATGGCCACGATTTGGCGGTAAGGTAGAGCTCGAAAGTGCTAACATTTTTATAAGGGTATCATTGTAACTTTTTAGCTATTTAGTTATAACTAGATTAGGGTTTGGTATTCCGAGACCTATATATTAGTCGTATTCCTAAAAATTAGGGTTTCATGTAATTTATCGTATCCTTTTGATTGAATAAAAGAGAATAAAGTTTTAAGAACACAAAGTTTTAGAAAAGAAAAGTCAAATACAGACATGTTGATCAAAGAAAAAAGCCAAAGCTTCATCAAGAAGAAATCAGAGGCCATAATTTTACTATTTTGTCGTCAATTGGCTGCGATAGCCGTCATTTGGCGGAAAGGTAGAGCTCGAAAATGTTGAAATGTTTACAAAGTTTTTGCTGTAAATTTTTAACTATTAAGTTATAATCAAATTAGGGCCGAAGCCTATATATTTGGCGTATCCTTATAAATTAGGGTTTCATGTAATTATTCGTACACTTTTGATTGAATAAAAGAGAATAAAACTATAAGAACATGAAGCTCCAAAGAAGCAAAGTTATAGTCATGCAGATTAAAGAAAAAATGTCAATGCTTCATGAAAAAGAAATCAGAACCCATAATTTTATTGTTTTGCCGCCAGTTGGCTGCAATAGCAGCCATTTGGCGACAATGTTAACCCTGTTAAAATTTTTACAGGAGCTTCATTGTAACTTAGCTATTTAGTTGTAATAAGATTAAGGTTTGGTATTCTAAGACCTATATATCCGTATCCTTGTAAATTAGTGTTTCATATAATTTATCATATATCTTTATATTGAATGAAAAAGGATAAAGCAACAAGAACATAAAGTTTTAGAGAAGCAAAGTCTAATACAGTCATGTAGATCAAAGAAAAAATATCAGAGCTTCATGAAGAAGAAATCAAAGCCAAAATTTTACTGTTTTGCTGCCAATTGGGAGCAATAGCTTCCATTTGGCAGCAAAGTAGAGCTCGAAAGTGTTAAAATTTTTACATGGGCTTCATTTTAACTCTATACACACAATTTCCCTCACCTTGCCTTTAACAACGCCACAACCAACTGCAAGGCTGGGAGCCAAGGAAATTTTGAAGTACCTCATAGCCATTTTAAAGGCAAGTAACTATTCTCTATTCTAGATTTTCAATTTTTATTTTTGGTTCTATGACTAGGGCAAGTATTCTTGCTCCTTTTTCATTTGAATAACTAGATTAGTTTTGTGTGGCGTCCTTGCTCCTTGTTTCTTCCTAATTTTGGGGTAATGGCAAAAACAAAAGGAAAAAAAAAGGAAAAGAAAAATGAGATTGATACATAATTATTACCTTATATGACTTGATATTGTACTACATAGTAAAGAAAAATGAGATTGATACATAATTATTAGCTTATATGACTTGATATTGTACTACATAGTGTTTGTCTTATGTTTCAGTTAAAGACTATGCAAGATTGATTCAGATTTGAATCTGTGGACCACAAAAACAAAGTAAATGTATGTTTCAAGCCAAAAAAAAAAAAAATGCAATTTAAATAGAAACCATTATCCCAGCAAAACTTCTATTAATTAAAAAGAAATAGTTTCCCGAAGTTCACATCTCAAATATTAGAATGTTTCCTTCAACAATGCATATGAATGTTATCTGTAATTATAAGTACAGAGCAAGGAGCATCTAGTGGGCCAATCAGGGGCGACCAACAGTTGCCAAACTAAACTAAAACAAATTAATTAGCCAAGAAAACGAGATAGTAATATGATGATAGGTAAAATAAATATAATGGTAGGTCATTATTAAGTCTCACATATAATGTTGACGATGGTGATGATAATTTATGGGCACTTGGGTCCTCCTCTCTTGGTCTTCCAGTTGTTGTAGCCAGGGCAGACTCCCTTGTCATAAAAACTTGGGGGTACACAAAGGCAGGTTTCACAACACTTGTTGTAGAAGAAGAGGTAGGGCTACTTGTATTGTGCCTTAGAGCACCTCCTCGAGCACTGGCAAGCACATTCTGAGCAACAAAATTAAGCACAAATCAGCTTTAACCTTAATCCTAATTAACAATGCATCTCACATGCTTAGTCCTTTGACTAGCGGCTCAAATGTTCAGGTGATAGTCCTGCAGGATTAAATTAATCATTGTTGCATACTACCATGATGTTTTTGGCAATTCAATTGCATTGACACCTGAGAAAAATGTATAAACTTGTCCTAAACTAAGCTTATGAAAGATTGCAGATTATTTTTTTAAAATAAACTCTGCCAGATCAGTTTTAGTAAAAGGAGAAAAGGCAAGTTGGTAAAAGGTCTGCATACGTGCAGTTCTACGGGAGTGCATATAAGAGCATCTATGCTTTTGTTTGTCCTTTCATGAGACTATTCAATGTCTAGTTATTACAGCTTCCCTAGGTTGTCGAATGATCAGTTCTGAAAATTGTAATCATTAGCTCATTTTTGAAAGTCATGATGTGTTGTAAGTCACTTGATTCAGATTTGGCTAAGCCTTAGTTTATCTAGAAGCCATAATGCCTTTGGTGTAGAGAATTACAGATTTAGAAGTGTAATTGAACCTTTGGGATTGCTTTGAACATGACACGGATAATTGACATGGGACATATTGAAATAAAGTATGCCTTTGGATAAAATAGCTAAGTGTGTGCATGACTTTGGATAAAATAGCCTAGTGTGTGCATGGCATTCTAGTACATGGATGGCTGCATGATACTGGACTATGTAAACATGAAACAAAGCGCACAATTTGTATTGACACTATGATTCATATAAGATGAACATGATATAGTATACTTGAACTAATACATGACATGATGGAATGAATTATTGATACACCATATACAAGATAGTATGATCATTAATGGAAATATAATAAAAGGTCATTATATTTTGATTAGACGAATTAGAGTATCCTCGAGATATGTGTGTAAATGATCTGAGTTATATTGATTCATAGATTTCAGTTTCTAGTAATAATGGATATGTATATGATTTGACTTGACAAACTATGATATATCTATATGCTCATGTGTATCGTATATCATTGATATGAGGATTGGAGAAAACTATATGATAGATAAGAACTGTATCGTATGAGGATCATGTTGGCCATTTCTTGTTAGGTGTTGAACACTTATACTGCAGCAGCACCATGTGGTACTGAGTCACAGTTTGATACATGAGTCCTCATAAGGGTGATATCCGTTACTGTTTTACAGTACGGGATTTGTCTAATGGCATATAGCAGTGCATCATAACTCAACGCCCTGGGTTTGGGCCAGGTTCCAGGTATGTACAGGCACTTGTACAATACGGGAAACAGCCATCATCTTATCCATTATTTAATTTCAAATGTTAACACAAACTTTACCTAGACTTGTCATTTTTACATGATATTTACTTGCTATTTGCAAATGATATATATAGTCTTCTTTATTCTATCTTTCATTATTTACACGACATATTTAATACCAACACAATTCATTTTCATAATTTTATTTCTAGTACTGTGATAGTACACAAATCTTTTTCTTTGTGTTGTTTGTTGGGTTTAATCCCTTAAGTTTCAAACCCTAGATTGCAGATATAAAATGCAGACATAGGCGTTTAGTCCAGAGGTTAATAATGGAGCAGATGGGGTTTGGCATCAGAGTGCAGCTAGGTCAGGCATATATTTAGTCAGTATGATATTTGTGTCATTACCCAGCCCGATGTGCCAAAGGAGGTAGAGTCCGATCAGATCAACCTTGACGTACGGAGGTTAGTGGACACGATTCGCAGTCGACACCCTGTTCACTTTATTCTACCTTTACCCTGAACATTGGTCCTTAGTGGATCCAGGTGATATGTCATCACTATGCCTGATGCTCACATCAGCATAGATTCAGGAAGCCACCTATTATCCACGTCCACCACTGACGATGTCGATAGTTTCGACACGAGACTCAAGTTCTTCTTTTGCCTACTATATCTCCCCTTATTTTGCCATATATCTCCCAATGTTTATTATATAGACCTACACTCTGTCCACTAGGTCATCTTCGTTTTTGTTAGTGGGCCCATTATCGTAAAGGGTAGAGCACAAATTTTGTCGGGGCAGTATTCCTTCTTTTGATTCTTTTATTGCATATAAATAGAACAATGTCCCCTGCCATGTAATCAACCTTAAATTTATAAATATTACTTTAGTTTCAGACATGTTATTTATTCATTTGTTGTGGCAGTAGTTATACTTATTCCAAAATCTTATAACTGTTGGATTGTCTAGTATTATTTTAAGTGGTGCTCTCGTTTTGGAAAGCAGTTGATTTGGCAACAATCTAGAGTTCGAAAGTATTGAAATTTTACTATTTTGCGGCAATAGCCGCCATTTGGCGGCAAGCTAGAGCTCGAATGGATTGAAATTTTTACAGGGGTTTCGTTATAACTTTCTAGCTATACAATTATAATAAGATTAGGGCTCGGTATTTCGAGACCTATATATTAGCAGTATCGTTGTATATTAAGGTTTTATATAATTTATCGTACACTTTTAATTGAATAAAAGAGGATAAAGCTTCCAAAAAACGAACCTTTAGAGATGCAAAATCAAATGAAGTCAGGCAGAACAAAGAAAAAATGCTAGAGCTTCATTATGAAGAAATCAGAGGCCACAATTTTTCTGTTTTGCCACCATTTTGTGGCAATAGCTGCCATTTGGTAGAAAGATAGAGCTCAGAAGTGTTTAAATTTTTTTCTGGGGCTTTCTTGTAACTTCTGAATGATTCAGTTATAATTAGATTAGGATTTGGTATTTCGAGACTTATATATTAATTTTATCCTTATTAATTAGGGTTTCGTATAATTTATCGTACACTTTTTATTGAATAAAAGAGGATAAAATTATAAGAACGCGAAGTTTCAGAGAAGCAAAGTCAAATACAGTCATGCATATCAAAGAAAAAATGTCAGAGCTTCATAAGGAAGAAATCAGATGTCATATTTTTACTGTTTTGCTACCGACTAGTGACAATAGCAGCCATTTGGCGGCAAGATAAACTTGAAAGTATTGAAATTTTTATAGCCTATTCACTGTAACTTTTTTGCTATTCAGTTGAAATCAGATTAGGATTTCGTATTCCAAGGCAATATATTTGTTGTATCCTTAAAAATTAGGATTTTATTTAATTTATCATACACTTTCGATTGAATAAAAGAGGATAAAGTTATAAGAACACCAAACTTCAAAGAAACAAAGTCAAATACAGTCATGCAGATCAAAAAAAAAATGTTAGTTCTTTATGAAGAAGAAATCAGAGGCCATAATTTTACTGTTATGATGCCAATTAATAGCAATAACAGCCATTCAATGGCAAGCTAAAGCTCGATAGTGATGAAATTTTATAGGGCTTCATTGTAACTTTTTAGCCATTTAGATATAATCAGATTAGGGTTTGGTATTTCGAGGCCTATATATTAGCCGTATCCTTGTAAATTACGATCATGTAATTTATTGTACACTTGTGATTGAAAAGAAGAGGATAAAGCTGCCAGAACACGAACCACTAAAGATACAAAATCAAATAGCATCATGCAGATCAAAGAAAAAATGCTAGAGCTTCATGATGAAGAAATCAGAGCCCAAAATTTTACTGTTTTGTCGCTATTTGGCAGCAATAGCCGCCATTTGGTGGCAAGGTAGAGCTCGAAAGTGTTGGAATTTTTACAGAGAATTTGTTGTAACATTTTAGCTATTCAGTTACAATCAGATTAGGATTTGGTATTGATTTCAAGGCCTACATATTAATCGTATCCTTGTAAGTTACGATTTCATATAATTTATCATACACTTTTGATTAAATAAAAGAGGATAAAACTACAAGAACACAAAGCTTCAGAGAAGCAAAGTTAAAGACAGTCATGCAAATCAAAGAAAAATGGCAGTACTTCATGAAGAAGAATTCAGAGGCCATAATTTTATTATTTTGCTGCCAGCTCCCATTTGGAAGCAAAGTCGAGCTCAAAAGTGTTAAAATTTTTACAGGGGTTTTGTTATAATTTTTTAGCAATTCAGCTGTAATCATATTAGGGTTTTGTATTTCGAGGCCAATATATTTGCCGCATCCTTGTAAATTAGGATTTTATGTAATTTATCATACACTTTTAATTTAATAAAAGAGGATAAAGGTATAAGAACATGAAGTTTCAAAGAAACAAAGTCAAATACAGTCATGCAGATTAAAGAAAAAATGTCAGTACTTCGTGAAGAAGATATCAGAGGCCATAAATTTACTGTTTTGTCACCAATTGGTGGTATAGTAGCCATTTGGCTGCATGATAAAACTCAAAAGTGTTGGAATTTTTACAGGGGTTTCATTGTAACTTTTTAACTATTCAATTATAATCAGATTAGAGTTTGGTATTCTGAGACCTATATATTAACAGTATCTTTGATTGAATTAAAGGGGATAAAGCTATAAAAACACGAAACTTTAGAGAAGCAAAGTCAAATACAGTCATGCAGATCAAAAAAATGCCAGAACTTTATAAAGAAGAAAATAGAGGTCATAATTTTACTGTTTTGCTGCAAACTGGCGGTAATAGCTGCCATTTGGCTGTAAGATAGAGCTCGAAAGTGTTGAGATTTTATAGGGGCTTCATTGTAATATTTTAGTTATTCAATTATAGTCATATTAGGGTTTGGTATTTCGAGGACTACATATTAACCGTGTCCTTATAAATTAGGGTCTCATATAATTTATCGTTCACTTTTGATTGAATAAAAGAGGATAAAACTACATGAACACGAAGTTTCAGAGAAGCAAAATTGAATACAGTCATGCAGATGAAAGAAAAAATGATAGAGATTCATGTAGAATACATCTAAGACCATAATTTTACTATTTTGCCACCAATTAGCAACATAGCCTCTATTTTTGCTGCAAAGTAGAGCCAGAAAGTGTTGAATTTTTTGCATAGGCATCACTGTAACTTTTTAGCTATTCAGTTGTAATCAGATTAGGGTTTGGCATTTTGAGTCCAATATATTAGTCGTATCCTTATAAGTTAGGGTTTCATGTAATTTATCGTGCACTTTTGATTGAATAAAAGAGTATAAAACTATAAGAACACGAAGTTTCAGCAAAGCAAAATCAAATACAGTCATACAGATGAAAGATAAAATGCAAGAGATTAATAAAAAGAAATCAGAAGCCATAATTTTACTTTACTTTTCTGTCGCCGATTGGAGGCGATAGCCTCCATTTGGCTAAAAACTGAACTCGAAAACTTATATATTAGCCGTATCCTTGTAAATTAGAGTTTCATGTAATTTATTGTACACTTTTGATTCAATAAAAGAGGATAAAGCTACAAGAATAAGAAGATTCGGAGAAACAAAGTTAAATACAGTCATGCATATCAAAGAAAAAATGTCAAAGATTCATGAAGAAAAATTTAGAGGCCAAAATTTTGTTGTTTTGCCGCCAATTAGTGGCAATAGCCGCCATTTGTCAGCAATGTTGAGCTTGAAAGTGTTGAAATTTGTAAAGGAGCTTCACTGTAACTTTTTAGATATTCAGTTGTAATCAGATAGGGTTTGGTACTCCGAGGCCAATATATTAACCGTATCCTTGAAAATTAGGGTTTCATGTAATTTATGTACACTTTTGATTGAATAAAAATGGATAAAACTACAAGAACACGAAACTTCAGAGAAACAAAGTCAAATACAGTCCTGCAGATCAAAGAAAAAGAGTCAGTGCTTCATTGAGAAGAAATCAGGGGCCATAATTTTAATATTTTGTTACCAATTTGAGGCAATAGCTGCCAGTTGGCGGCAAGATTGAGGTCGAAAGTATTAAAAATTTTACAGGGTCTTCATTGTAACTTTTAACTATTCAGTTATAATCATATTACGGTTTTGTATTCCAAATCCTATATATTAGTTGTATCCTTTTAAATTAGGATTTTATTTAATTTATCGTACACTTTTGATTGAATAAAAGAGGATAAACATTCCAGAACACGAACTTGTAGAGATGCAAAATCAAATAAAGTCATGCAGATAAAAAAAAAATACTAGAACTTCATGATGAAGGAATCAGAGGCCATAATTTAACTGTTTTGCCACAATTTGGCAACAATAGCCACCATTTGGCAGTAAATAGAACTCGAAAGTGTTGAAATTTCTACACAGGTTGTATTGTAACTTTTAAGGTATTCAGATGTAATCAGTTTAGGATTTGGTATTCCGAGGCATATAAATTAGCGGTACCCTTGTAAATTAGGGTTTCATGTAATTTATCGTACATTTTTTTAATAAAATAGGATAAAGTTACAAGAACACGAAGGTTCAAAGAAGTAAAGTCAAATACTGTCATGCAGATCAAAAGAAAAATGTCAAAGCTTCATGAAAAAGAAATCAGAGACCATAATTAGACTATTTTACTGCCAATTGGCGGTAAAGTAGAGCTCGAAAGTGTTAAAAATTTTATAAGCACTACGTTGTAACTTTTTAGCTATTCAGTAATAATTAGGTTAGAGTTTGGTAGTTCGAGGCCTACACATTAGTCATATCCTTGCAAATTAAGGTTTTATGTAATTTATCGTACACTTTAAATTGAATAAAAGAGGATAAAACTACTAAACATAAAACTTCAAGAAAGCAAAGTCGAATACAGTCATGCATATAAAAGAAAAAATTACAGAGATTCTTATAGAAGAAATCTAAGGCCATAATTTTACTGTTTTGCTGCGATAGCCACCATTTGGTGGCAAGGTAGAGCTCAAAAGTGTTGAAATTTTTACAACGATTTCTTTATAACTTTTAAGTTATTCAGATGTACTCATATTAGGGTTTGGTATAACAAGACTTATATATTAGTTGTGTCCTTATAAATTAAGATTTCATATAATTTATCATACACTTTTGTTTGAATAAAAGAAAATAAATTTGCAAGAACACGAAGTTTCAGAGAAGAAAAATCAAATAATGTTATGCAGATCAAAGAAATTTTTTTTGAATTTTATGATGAAATCAGAGGCCATAAATTTATTGTTTTGCTGCCAATAGGCGGTAATAGCTGCCATTTGGCAGAAAGATAGAGCTCGAAAGTGTTTGAAATTTTTACAGGGGCTTCGTTATAACTTTTTAGTTATTCAGTTATAATCAGACAAAGGTTTGGTATTTCAAGACCTGTATATTAGCTGTATCATTATAAATTAGGATTTCATGTAACTTATTATACACTTCTGATTGAATAAAAGAGAATAAAATTACAAAAACACGAAGGTTTAGAGAAGCAAAGTGGAATACAGTTATGCAGATGAAAGAAAAAATGCTATAGAACCATGTAGAAGAAATCTATGGGCATAATTTTACTATTTAGCCACCAGTTGGGGGCAATAGCCACCATTTGGCAGCAAGGTAAGCTCGAAAGTATTGAAATTTGTATAGTAGCTTCGTTGTAATTTTCAGCTATTCAGTTATAATCAGATTATGGTTTGCTATTCCGATACATATATATATTAGTTGTGTCCTTATAAATTAAGGATTCATGCAATTTATCGAACACTTTTGATTGAATAAAAGCGGATAAAACTACAAGAATATGAAGTTTTAGAGAAGCAAAGTCAAATTCAGTTATGCAGATAAAAAAAAACTGCCAAATCTTCATAAAGAATAATTCAGATGCCATAATTTTATTGTTCTGCTACCAATTGGTGGCAATAACCGTCATTTGGCGACCCAAGTTAGAGCTCGAAAATGTTGAAATTTTGATAGGGGCTTCGTATCATAGCTATTTAGTAATAATCAGATTAGGGTTTGGTATTTTTAGTCCAATATATAAGCTGTACCCTAGTAAATTAAGGTTTAATGCAATTTATCATACAATTTAGATTGAATAAAGGAGGATAAAGCTACAAGAATATGAAGTTGTAGAGAAGCAAAGTTAAATACAATCATGCAGATTAAAGAAAAAAGCCAGTGCTTCATGAAGAAGAAATCAGAGGACACAATTTTACTCTTTTGCTGCCAATTAGCAGGTAGGTAGAGCTCGAAAGTGTTGAAATTTTTACAGGGGCTTCATTGTAACTTTTTAGCAATTCTGTTGTAATCATATTATGGTTTGGTATTCCAAGACCTATATATTAGCAGTATCTTAGTAAATTAGGGTTTCATATAATTTATCGTGTACATTTGATTGAATAAAAATAGATAAAGTTATAAGAACACGAAGCTTCAAATAAGCAAAGTCAAATACAGTCATGCACATCAAAGGAAAAATGCCAGTGCTTCATGAAAAAGAAATCAGCGACCATAATTTTACTATTTTGCTGTCAATTAACTGCAATAGCTGCCATTTGGTGGTAATGTAGAGCCAAAAGTGTTGTAATTTTTACAGGAGCTTCACTGTAACTTCTTAGCTATTCAGTTGTAATCAGATTAAGATTTAGTATTTCGAGACCTATATATTAGCTGTATCTTTGTAAATTAGGGTTTCATGTAATTTATCGTATACTTTTGATTGAATAAAAGAGGATAATGCTACAAGAACACGAAGCTTCAAAGAAGGAAATTCAAATATAGTCATGTAGATCAAAGAAAAATATGTCAGTGCTTCATGAAGATGAAATCAGAGACAATTATTTTACTGTTTGCCACCAATTGGCAGCAAGGTAGAGTTGTACCTTCCCTTAATCTGATTACAACTTAATAGCTAAAAAATTATAACAAATCTCCTATAAAAATTTATATGATTTGTCATTTATCTCATATGCATTGTTATAAAGATGTGATTTTTTTCAAAAAAGATTGATAAAAGTAGATTTTGAGTAGATTAACAACAAAGTTAAAATTTTTATCAATGTTAATGCATATATTCATATTTATATCGATGCCTATGATTTTTGTTCTAAGTATATAGACCAATATTATTTCTTAATAATTGAAGAAAATCATTGAAAAAGGTAAGGAACAACCTTTACAGAATTTTTGCTCGGATGACTATTGACAGCCATTTGAGAGCAGTTTCAACTGTAACCCCTTATCCTAATTGCAACTATTATCGCTGAGAGGCACAACCATGATAGCGAAGACTGGCTCGTCGATAATGGATCCCGGTCACTATTTTGCAAAGTATTTTACTTATTATTTTATTGGGAGTGATCCATTATAACTAATAGGAATGATATTGTGTATTTGTATCAACATGTTAGTCGTTAGAATTATGATAGTATATTAGTTTAATTATTGATTTTATGTTTTAACATAACCAGCAAACTTATTAACATGTGATTGGAATCATCAAGCTTAAATTGTCTCATTGGTAAATTTTAATTGAAATAGTAATGTAATTTATTTTATTGATATTGTAATGGTTATTGATATTGAACTTGTATAACATCACCACTGGTATATAAATTAAAATATTGAATCAATATAATTAAAAATGATTGAACATATGGGTTATCGTGGCAAAACCAAGCTTTTTAGGTTTAGATTTCTGTTTGTACTTGTAACGACCATAATTATTAAGCTCTTTTATCAATTTATCTTGTATTATTTGTATCAGCCTGGGAGTGACTACAATCAAAATCGTACACTCCCAAATGTAAGAGATCGTTAAGTAGTAAAAGGATGGTAACTCAAAATCATTCTTTTGAGGATCGTTTTGATTATTGTGTTAAATACTAAAAAATAAATTACGAAATAAAAAGATTGAACTTTAAAATTAAAACTAAAGATTGATGTATTTTAAACTACTTTGTAATGCCTTTAGTCCTTAGGCCCTTTTATTGGTTAATGTTGTGTCACTTGTGTCGACCCGTGAGCCCGAATATTGATATAGGTGGATATTGAGTAAATTGGATTATATCTTTCAATGTAATCTTCAATTTCAAATTCTGCAAAGTGGGATCTCTTATCTTATTATTTTGGATTTTTTTCATATTTTCTTGAACTATTCTGGATCAATCAATTTTTGGGCAAATACCCGATTAAAATTAACAAAGTAAATCAAGAATCTCAATTTTATCCTCCTACAAATTTTAAATATATCTCCAAAATCCTAGCAACCATCCTTGACCAAATTCGACCAAATGATAAACTTGTAATTAAGATAAAGTAAAAGGGATTTTAACACAGCAACATATACACTTTCTAGTAGGTAAAATAAAAAAATCTGAAATAAATCCACATCTTCCTCTTATATTCCTCTTCATTTTCTCTTCAGACTTCCAATCCTAATTTTCCCTCTATTTTTCTCAAATAAATTGCTAAATATTCAGCATGAGAGTAGGCTGAAGATCCACTATATTATTGTAAAAGCTTTGTTCTTGAGTTTTTTTTCTTCAAATCAACTCTAAACTTCTTCACCAATATGGAAAAATATTCTTCAGTATTTTCCTTATTTTTCACTGTGATTATTGAGATATTTCCTCACTTTTGAAGAGTAATCACATCAATTTCAGTTTATTTTTAATTCGGATTCAATAAGCGGCAAAAATACATTTTCAAATCCTTTAAATTTGTGACTTCTTGATGTAATCACCTCATATATGATATCAGAGATATTATCAAATATTTTTTTGATTATAAATGCTTAAATTTGCATTTATCATGAGTTTTATTGTATGTATCACACCATGCATATTATACATGTACAAAAAGATCACTGTCCATACATACATAATAGTCTATTTTAGAGCTGCTATAACTTTTGCATTTTAAATCTGATTGACCTCATTATAGTACTATTAGAAAGATAATTAACTAACAATAATTCTTCCAATTACAGCAGACCCTAATTAGCCTATTTGACCATAATTTTTTCTCTAGAACTCCAAATGAGTTCATTCAATTTTATTGTGAAGCTAATTGAATTATTTAGGATTAACAAAGATTTTTAGGCTCTAAATTTAATTCTATACTGGTCAAAAATATTCTAAAATCTCAGCTATACTAGGTTCATTATAACAGTAGCATGTCCATAGTAAAATAACCATAATTTTTGTTCTACAATTCTAATTAAACTCATTTAAAATTTATTAAAAAGATAATTGAATTTTCTACAGCTGTACAAAATTTTAATCTCTAATTCTATTTTGTGCTAGTCAAACAAGACCTGAAAGTTTAATATGTCCACTGAGTTACAACAATATAAGCACATACATAATGTCTGTGCATATACTACTTGATTAATGATATCATATCCATGTACACATATTAAATCATTCTTGTTGTGCTCTCTATATGGTGATTTCAGATCTATTATACTATATATTTTGGCATACATTCCATGTTTGTGCATATACTACTTGATACAAGATATGATATACATGCACATATATTTAATTATGTATGTTATTACTTGTATATATTATTTTTGCTTGGAAATAATATCTTAGGACACGTGAATATGTTCTGTAACTCTTATACTTGCCAGTATCACTCTTGTACTTACTAGTATTGTCGAGCGTGTCTTTTCATATTTGCTAGACTATTGATACGTATACCCTTATTGCATATATCAAATTAATATTTAGAACATGTGTGATGCCCCAAATCACATTGGTGGGCCTGAATATATGTCCCAATAATGGATAGAGTGTCATCGACAGGCACTCTTAATACCGAAGTGCACGAGACCATTTTTATTTTCTATTTAAATGTTTATACTTGAAAATTGTAGTTATTTTAACAAGCATAATCCAATTTTGTTAATTAATAGAAAAAATTAATGAAAATTTATTTTTATTAATTAAATTGTCTGCTATGATGTTTTGCTAGTGCTTTCTAGTATTTTTGCAGGGGTTATATGCAAAGAAATCCATAATCAAAGCGTATCTCAAGTATCTGCTCAGAACTGTGATTTATAGGTCTGACTGTCCATGACTATCTATTGGTTGTCGATAGCTATTGACTTTAATTCAAATCCAAGAATAGTTGCCGATGGAGCTATCGACATCCACATCTATAGTTAGAGTTTTTGAGATCTTTGAGAGAAAAATAGAGTTTCCTAGTAAATAGAATTCTTATTAGGGTTTTGTAAAAAGATATAAATATCCAATGTAATTGAGAGATAATGAGATATATTATTAAGAAAAGAGAGTGGTTTAGAGATTCAATGTTTTAGTTTTTATACTCTTTCATAGAAATCAATAAAAGAATTTCCTTTTCTTTATTAATGACTATGATGAATATGAATAACTAAGTTCTTGTGTTAGTTCAGATGGGATAACAAACCCTGGGTAATTTACTGGTATTTGATCTTTATGCTAATTGTTTTAAAATAATTTATGTAAAGTTGATATCTTTGATTTACTATTATCTTTTAAAGGATTAAGATTATGATTTTGAGTTTTATATGTTTTATTGTTTGACGATATGATTATTGCTTTGATTGTTATTCATATTACATGTTTAGATAAACTCAAAATTCATGTAGAATTAATTAGGGTAAGCAATCAAAGTATCAAGTTTACAATTTTATTAGATTTTGTAATTCAATGATATATTTTCTAGTTATAGAAAGACTACGTGATCTATCCAACTAAAATACAAAAAGCATAAACATATCCAGTAAATTATTCTACAGGGGAGTAAATCCATCTGTAATAATTTTATTTCAAGTAAATTTACATTCTCTTTAGCTTTAGTTTTAGTTAATAAAATTTAATCTTTATTTTCTTTAGCTCCATAATTTATTCTATTTAAGTGTCACATAATAACAAAACGATCCTTGAGAAAATGATCTTAGATTACTACTTTTATACTACTTGTCAATCTCTTACACTAGGAAGTGTAAGATTTAGATCACAATCAAGTTTTTGTCCCTATTGCCGGAGATCATGCTATTGTGTTGTACTTTAGTATAGACTGCAGTTCCTATGTCATTAATTTTTTTTGCAATTCTGAATTTACATGACTAGTTGGAGGAGAACTTCAAATGGTAGACTAATTCGATCGTACTGAAATCCACACACTTCTAATGCACCAAACACCTCACGGCATGAGTTCTAATAATAATAATAGCATGAATAATAATAATAATAATAATAATAATAATAATAATAATAATAGATTAATAATAGATTTTGAGATGATATTACAAATGATAATCATAGCTATTATAGAGGTAATGGGAGGTTTTTATGAGATTATCTACAATCTGATAGGACAATCTAATCTTCATATATTGTATTTCCTTTGAATATAGGATACTTCGAGATTAAATTTGGAGTAGTTCAACTTTTGCCTAAATTCCATGGGAAGGATTTAGAGAACCCATATTTGCACCTTTGAGAATTTGAAGACGTTTGTTCTATCATTAATCTTCAAAATATTACTGCTGAGCAACTTAAGCTTAAACTCATTCCATAATATATGGCTACATTCTTTACCTCCCAATTCAATGGGAAGATGGAGTAAAATGCAAAGAGAATTCTTAAAGAAATTCTTTTCTTCACATTGAACAAACTATATGCGAATTCAAATTCTCAATTTTTTCCAGAAAGAAGATGAACCATTGTTCGAGTGTCGAGATAGATATAAAGATTTGCTACTCTCACACCCATATTATGGTTTTGAGATATGAAGGACTGTAAGTACCTTCTATCAAGGGCTAAATACTGCAACTAAGTAATTTGTAGAAACTATGTGTAATAATGAATTCTTGAACAAAGATGCTGAGGAAGTATAGAACTATCTTAATTCACTTGCCCAAAATTCATAAATTTGAAAAACTGAGGATACTTCGTATAAACACCAATTAAAAGAGAAACCTCATAATAGAGGCAAACTTCTTAAATTGGGGGAAAAGATATAGCCGCGCGATTAATTTCCATCACTAAGAAATTTAAAGATTTGCTTCCAAAGATAGCTGTTTAGAAGAAATTTCGGAAGTTTATGATATTTGCAAATTACAAAGACACGTAACTCGCAAATATTCAACACTTACCACTTTTAAAGAAGTATTAAATGAACAAGCTAATGTCTTTAACATTGTTCCTCAACCAACAAATAATCTATATTCATAAACATATAACCTTGGTTGGAAAAACCTTCCAAATCTTCAATAAAAACAGAATCCTCAACAACTATTTCATCATCAAAATAAGCCACCTACAATCCATCGCAACAATACATCCAACCTTCTAACAAACCTTTAGTGTAACAACCACCACCGAAGAGAAATTTTGAGAATAACTTTTTACAGGTACAACAAAGAATGGATTAAATGATCTAAGCGCAACAACAGTTTATTTAGTCGCAACAAACAATCAATAGTCAAAATACGACAACCTTCAGTGATATCCGATCACAATTAAGCCACCATAGTTCTACGTTGCAAACAAAGGAAAAAGATAAACTACCATCTCAACGAGAAACCAACACTATAGGTAAAGTCGAAGGTATAAATCTTATTATTTCTTCCGTTAATAATGATATACATCCTGTTGCAATAAGTTTGCGAAGTGGTAATGTACTTGATAAGCCCATTTCAAAAGAAAATACTTAAGAGAAACAGGGAATAATTTAGTATAACAATCTAAAAGACATAATTCTAATTAACCCACTTCCACTAATTACAAGCCCCTGTGTCGTTTCCTCAATGATTGAAAGCCAAAAATATTAATGCATCTTATGCTGATATTTTATAATTTTTCAAACAAGTACATATTAACATATCTCTATTAGAAGCAATCAAACAAGTTCCCTTATATACAAAATTCTTAATGAGCTTGTGCACCAACAAAAGACGCCACAAAGTATAGGAGAAAACATTTCTCACAAAATAAGTAAGTGCATTATTCCATTCTGAAATGCTTCTCAAATACAAGGATTTTGGATGTCCCACTATTTCTTGTGTGAGATCAACATAATATAGGAAACGTTTTCCTAGATTTGGGGGCTAGTGTAAATCTCTTGCCATATTCGATTTATAAATACTTAGGTCTAGAAAAACTTAAATCTACACCAATCATACTACAACTAGCCGTAGGTCAGAAAGGTATTCTAAGGGTATTGTGGAAGATATTTTATTGAAAACTATTATTTTCCAGGGCGTTGTGGAAGACATTTTAGTGCAAATCGAAAGCTATTATTTTCCAGAAAATTTTATATTATCGATACTGCATTTGTAAAGAATTCATGCCTTCATATTCCTATTATCCTCGGACGTCCGTTTTTAGTTACGGCTAATATAGTTATAAATTGCAGAAATAGTATGGTTAAGTTTGCATTTGGAAACATGACCCATGAACTTAATATTTTTAACATTTGCAAACAACCGAATATTAATAATGATGAATTGTAATACATTAATTATATTGAACAAATCTTTGAGGAAGGAGATATCGTATTATTATGCATGTCTAATCTTTCAGAGCTTGCATTAACAATGAATGATGATCTCTTGATAATCTTATATTCTTAAACATGCCAATGAAATTATTAAGCATTTAACTAATGCTTAATGTACGAATATCACAAGATGGATACCAAAAATGAAAATATGTGGAGAGTTACCTAAAATTACAAAGAAATTAATATCATCTTATATCCAAATACCGATATGTGAGCTAAAATCGCTACCTGAAGATCTCAAGTATATGTTTTTGGGACCAAAGTAAAATTTTTCAGTGGTCATCTCAGTGCATCTTGATGAGAATTAGATAGAGCTGATTATGCTTGAAAATGTAATTATTTTAGTTTATTTTATGTAAGTATAATCCAATTTTGTTGATTAATATAAGAAATTAAAAGAAAATTACTTTTATTAATCAAATTCCTCACTATGATATTTTTCTAATGTTCTCTAGTATTTTTGTAGGTTTTATATGCATGAAAATCGAAGTATCGAAGCGTGTCTCAAATATTAGTTCTGAACCTCAAATTTACAGGACTAGCTGTCAATAGCCAGTAGATAGTTGTCGACAGCAGTCGATTGTATGAAGAACCCGAGAGTTGTTGTCGATAGACCTATCGAAGGGAGTGGTCATAGATTGGATTTTCTGAGGATTTTTGAGAGAATTTAGAGTTTTCTTGTATATAGAATTCCTATTAGGGATTTGTAAGGCTATAAATAGCCGATATAACTCAGATTTTTTTTTTAATGCTTTTGTAACATTTTAAGGAGAGAATTTTATAGTTTTAGATTCAAGATTTGGTTTTTATAATCATTCATAGAAATCAATAAAAGAATTCTTTTACTCTTTATTCATGGTTATGATTAGTATGAGTGGTTAAATTCTTTAGTTGGTTCAGACAGAGTAACAACCCCTTAGTGATTTACTAGTATGTATTCTTCTATGCTTATTGATTTTAATTGATTTATGTTAAATTGATATCTTTGATTTTCTGTTATCTTTGAAAGGATAAAGATATGATTTTGAGTTTTTAATATTTTATTATTTAACGATATATTCATTGTTTAGTTTTTGATATAATGTAGACTTTTTAGGCATACTGTATGTTTAAACTTTGAAAGCTTATTTTTGTTAATTATATTGCTGCTTAGATAAACTCAAAATTCATATAGGATTAACTGGCTGAAACTATTCAAAGTATCAAGTTTGCAACTTCATATATTTTGTGCTTCAATAATTTATTTTTCGATTATAGAAAGACCAATTAATCTATGCAACTGAGATAAAAAATAAATAAATATATCCAATATATTATCCTATAGGAAAGTTACATCCATCAGACCCCAATTTTAATTAAAGTAAATTTATATCCTTGTTAATTTAGTTTTAATTTTTAGTTAATAAAAATCCCATCTTTATTTTCCTTTCGCTCTATAATTATTTTCGTTCCGTAATTTATTTTTAGTGTCACACAATAACAAAACAATGCTCGACAAAATGATCTTGCATTACTACTCTTATACTACTTATTGATCTCATGCACTTGAAAGTGTATAATTTAGATCGCAGTCAAGTTTTTGGCACTGTTGCCGGAAATCATATTGTTGTGTTACACTTTAGTATAAATAACGGTTTTTACATCATTAATTTTTTTGGGATTCTAAATTTGCATGACCAGTTGGAGGAGAATTTTTAATAGTAGATTTATTCGATCATACTCAAATCCACACACTTCCAATCCACCAAACACCTCACGACATTAGCACTAATTATAATAATAACAATATGAACAATAATAATAACCATAGTTATCATGGATGTAATGGGAGGACTTTACGGGATTATAATACAAATGATAATAATGGGATTTGGAGATGATAATGCAAATGATAACCATAACTATCATGGATGTAATGGGAAGACTTTACAAGATTATCTACAACCTGATAGGACAGCCCAGCCCTCATATATTGCATTTCCTTTGAATATGGACATTTCGAGTTTAAATATGAAATATTTCAACTTTTGCCTAACTTTCATGGGGTGGATTCAGAGAATCCATATTTGCACCTTCGAGAATTCAAAAAAGTTTACTCTACCATTAATGTTCAAAATATTATTGCAGAACAACTTAACTTTAAACTTTTTCCATTCTCCTTAAAGGATAAAATAAAGACATGGCTATTTCTTCAAGTCCCAATTTAATAGAAAGATGGAATGTGATGCAAAGAGAATTCTTAAAGAAATTCTTTCCTTCACATCGAATAAATTATATGCGAAACTAAATTCTTAACTTTCGACAGAAAGAAGATAAACTATTGTTTGAGTGTTGTGATAGATTTAAAGATTTACTACTCTCATGCCCACATCATGGTTTCCAAATATGGAGAACTATAAGTCTCTTCTATCAAGGACTAAATACTGTAATTAGGCAATTTGTAGAAACTATGTGCAATACTGAATTCTTAAGCAAAGATGCTGAGGGAGCATGGGACTCTCTTGATTCATTTGACGAAAATTCACAAGCCTAGGAAACTAAAGATACTTTGTATAAACACCAATTAAAAGAGAAACCTCATAATAGAGGCGGACTTTTTAAATTGGAGGAAACCGAAGACATATTTACGCGATTAATTTCCATCACTAAGAAATTTGAAGATTTTCTTGTAAAGAAAACTGAAATAGTTAAGGTAATAAAAGAAGTTTCAAAAGTTTGTGATATTTGTGAATTATAAGGGTACGTGACTCGCAAATGTCGAACACTTTCCACTTTTAAGAAAGTATTAAACAAACAAGCTAATGCCTTTAATATTGCTCCTCAACCAACAAACAATCATATTCACAAATATATAGCCCTAGTTGGAGTAACCATCTACATCTCTAATGGAAATAGAATTTTCAATAACAATTCCATCATCAAAATAAGCCACTCACAATCCATCACAACAATACATCCAACCTTCTAACCAACCTTGGTGTACCAACCACCATTGAAGAGAAAATTTAAAGATAACTTTTTGCAGATATAGTAGAGAATAGATCGGATGATCCAAGCACAATAACAGTTTATTCAGTAGCAACAAATGATCAATAGTCAGAATACAATAGGCTTCAGTGATATCCAATCACAAATAAGCCACCATAGTTATGCGTTACAAACAAAGGAAAAAGGTAAGCTCCATCTCACCCGGAAGCCAGCACTATAGGTAAAGTCAAAGGTATAAACGCTATTACTTCTTCCATTAATAATGATATACCGAAGATAACTATTGTAATAAGTTTGCGAAGTAGTAAAATATTTGATGAGCCCATTTTAAAGGAAAATAATAAAAAGAAATAGTGCAATATTTCAGTACAATAATCTAAAAATGATAATTCTAAAGAACTCACTTCCACAAATTATAAGCCCCTGCATCGTTTCCTCAATGATTGAAAGCTAAAAATATTAATGCATCTTATGTTGATATTTTAAAAATTTTCAAATAGGTACAGATCAACATATCTCTGCTAGAAACAATCAAACAGGTTCCCTTGTATGCAATATTCTTAAATGACTTGTGCACCATCAAAAAATGTCACAACATATAGAAGAAAGCATTTCTCATAGAACAGACATGTGCATTATTCCATTCTGAAATGCCTCTTAAATACAAGGATTCTGCCTGTCCCACTATTTCTTGTGTGATAGGTCAACATAATATAGAAAAAGCTTTACTAGATTTGGGGGCTAGTGTAAATCTCTTACCATATTCCGTTTACAAACACTTAGGTCAAGGAGAACTTAAACCTACATCGGTCACACTGCAACTAGCCGATTGGTCAGAAAGCCATCCTAAGAGCGTTGTGAAAAATATTTTAGTGTAAATCAAAAACTTTTACTTTCCAATAAATTTTATATTATCGATACTGCACTGTAAACAATTCATGTTTTCATATTCCTGTTATTCTTGGACATCCATTTTTAGCTGTGCGGTTATAAATTGCAGAAATGGTGTGGTGAAGTTTTCATTTGGAAATATGACCCATGAACTTAATATTTTTAACGTTTGCAGACAACCGAATATTGATAATGATGAATTATAAGACATTAATGATATTGAACAAATCTGTGAGAAAGGAGATATTTATTACTATGCATGTCTGACCTTTTGGAGATTGAATTAATAATCAACGATGATCTCCTCGATTATGTTAAATCTGAACATGCTAATGAAATTATTAAGCATTTAACTGATGCTCAATGTTCGAATATCATAAGATGGATCCAAAAATTAAATGTATGAAGAGTTAGTTTAAATTATAAAGAAATTAATACCATCTTATATTTAAGCACCGATACTTGAGCTAAAACCGCTACATGAGAATCTCAAGTATATGTTTTGGGACCAAAGGAAAATTTTCCAGTGGCCATCTAAGTGCATCTTGATGAGAATCATAAGGAGCTGATTAGGCTTGAAAAATATAATTATTTTAGTTTATTTTATATAAACGTAATACAATTTTGTTGATTAATGCAAGAAATTAATAGAAAATTATTTTTATTAATAAAATTCGTCACTATGATGTTTTCAAGTGTTTTCTAGTATTTTGCAGGAAGGAAATTGAAGTATCGAAGCTATCTCAAAATCAGTTCAGACTGTAAATTTACAGGACTAGCTGTCGACAGCCAGCAAATAGTTGTCGTCGATTGTATGCAAAACTTGAGAGTTGCTGCCGATAGACCTATCGAAGGGAGTGATCACAAATTGAATTTTCTAAGGATTTTTTGAGTGTCCCGATTTTTGTGTGTCCCGATTATTATATCAAACTGAGACACACGATTTAAATTAGCTTTGGAAGAAGTTTTAGAATAGCCTGAGATCAAAATTGGAGTTCAACACAATATATCACCTAGAAATAAATAGCCAGTCATAAAGGATGATCCAGACATTGAAATATATACTGAAGATTTGTATGCTTGATTTTGGAGGATCGTGGAAAGATTACCTACATTTAGTGAAATTCGCCTACATTAACAGTTACCAAGCAACAATCAAGATGACTCCGTTCGAGGCTCTATATGAAAGAAAATGTACATCATTAATATATTTGATAGCTCAAGACCGATAGAAGAAGTGAGCAGATATCCGACAACGGTTTTTGGAATCTTAAATTGGAGAATCTTTTCTTGAAGATTTTGCCTATGCAAGAAGTAGTTCATTTTAGTAACTGCAGAAAGTTAACCCAAGGTTTATTGGATCATGAGATCTTAGAATGAATAGGCAAGATTTCCTATCACTTAGTATTACACCCCACTTTGGAGGGTGTACGCAATATTTTTCACATATTAGAACTAAAGCAATATGTACGTGATGAAACTCATATCATGAATTATTCGGTACTTGAGATCAAACTAGATCTTTCCTATTCAAAACAATAGTAGGCATAATTAATTGCAGAGAAAAAACATTAATGAACAAGGTAATTCCACTTGTATTGGTTTTTTGGAACTAATATTCAATCCAAGAGATGACATGAGAGTAAGAGGAAAACATATGGGAGCGATTTACGCATATTTGAGTAATGGTATAGCTCTTTTTTACAACACAAGTTTTAAGAAATTTCGAGGACGAAATTTTTATTTAAGGGAATAAAATGTAACACCTTTTTTATCATGTGATTTTTTTTTCAATTTGATGTATGGTTTTGAAGAGGAGCCTTTCTAGCAATGGGATAAATGCAAGAATAAAATGTGTTGCTTCTAATTTATTTGAAATAAAATTTTGTTTAAAATTGTAATTAAGAGAAAAGGAGTAAAAGAGAAGAAAATTAATAAACTTTACTAATGGGTGGAAACCTAGAACTGAATACTTGACCCTATAGCACCCAAATAGCACTCAAACCAAGTATAGACTAATCAAGTAATTGTAATTAATAAAACAAATAGGATCAATTAAATTAAATCTAACAATTAAGATAAGAATTGATTTAGTTTCTTTTAACCAATGGGATTTAATTGATAAGATATTAACCTAAGTAGAAACCAACTCATATGAAAAGGGGTAGCCAACCAGCCCTCTCTTTCCAAATGCAATAAATAAGAGAGAAAACACGAGAAAAAAGAAGATAAATAGAGGAAGGAAGAGAAGAGAGTTCATCCAAAGAATTTTGAAGCATTCATAGAGATTTCAACATCCTTTTAAGCCAAAAATCTAAATTATATTAGATTAAGATCAAAGTGAGTCCAACTCACTCAGAAAACATGATATTATATATTTATTTTATAGTTTATCTTATTTTATTGTTGAAGCAAATACTAGAGTTTTAAAAAATGCCTTCATTGAGTCATGCATGAAAATTTATATATTGATTGATTTGTGGATCAAGTTAGGATTTTATTGATGAGGGACTTTTGATCCATTACGTTTTATAATAAAAATCATATCTTTATATTATATAACTAATGTTTATATATGATCTATCACTATAACGAGTGTTTATTATAAAGATGAGATTTTTGTCAGTAAGTGATTGATAAATAATATATTTGATAGATCAAAGTAAAGATTGGATTTCTATTTGTTTAAAAGTTTTATATCATGCTCCTATTCATATTCTACAATTTTTAGTGCTAAGAACAGATCTCAAAACTATGTCTCTATTGAAGAGAATCTTCAAAAAATGGACCAAGAATAGCCCTACTATACTATTCAGCCAAAATACTATTACCAGTCCCTTCGATAGGAGCTTTGACAATCATGTTTTGGGATATTGTATAAAGGATTTCTGTCAATAGTCCTCTTGACATGGCCTCGACAGCCCTGCTCTGGACAACACATACTGACAATTGTTTCGATAGTAGCTGCAACAACAACTCTCTATCTATACTAAGATAGCAACAACTGAGGGTTGTTGTTGATAGTGGCCAAACCCTATCAATAGTGGTCCCAAACAACAAAATATTTTAATTGAGAAAAGGTGAATCGAAATTAATGTAAACGACATGATGAGAGTATTAAACCATCGTAATCGACAACTACACTATTGTTATATGCTTTGAAACTTAAAGAACACGGAAATGTGACAAGTTAAAACATTGACTGTATACTTAACTGTTATAATATATGATTGGTGATAAATATTAACTACTATACTATTATACTGATCCTTATTGTTATTGTTAATGCTATTATTACTGTTACTAAATATCAACTTTAGTGATTATTACCAATCCACATACTGAACTGAATAAATGATAATAAAATTGATAAGCACTGGGTTTTGAAAGAAATTGGGAGTTTATGACTTGATGACTGAATATTACTATGTCACTACTTCCCTTTTTGTAAGGATCGGGAAAGGCTCCATTAGAAATTGTCGCTCTTTTCTATACAAGAGGATTGGGATAGACTCCAGATAAAAATTACTATACTATTTTTTCTGGGAGTAGACAAAGATGCGTTCAAACCAGCCTAGCTTAAAGTATCCTATATTTCCAAATACCGTATTAAAAGTTGTTAACTTAAAGATTAAGGTTGAGGCACATAATTTGATAAGATATGAGATTTTTTACTAATTTAATCACATGATTATGCATGTCATCATGATATTATTGTTTAACCTATTTTTACTATATTTTATTGGAGCCTTTTATTGATGATCCTGATTATGAATGAATATATGCAAATCTTTATCTGGAGGTAGGCTCGCTAGAGACAGAACATAACGTACTTTAAGGAGTAGGCAGAGGCATAAGATTGATGGACATTTAGTTTGCTATTTTTTTAAGTGGACTATTTCTTATTAGAAAATGTAATAAGTATATATGACACATTTTTAGTTTTGTTTTGAGATCTTTCCATTGTTTTAGAAATAATTATCATATCTTCTTCTAATTGGATTTTATTTGAAGAAAAAATTATATTATTATTTTGACTAGAAATATTATTGTTTATTGTTGCTAATATTCATATTTTCGCTATAATGTGATTGTAATGCTTATTGAGTCTCGTCGAGTTATCACGCATAATCGAATATATCAACTATCTACATTCCGAATAATGAGGCGTTATAAATGTCCTGACTTTAGTATGTATGTGTGCATAGGAGCCCCTGTCATCGACTTCACAGAGTCTATCTAATAACCATGAGATCTGAGATGAAACTTTGCCTTTCATATAAAGTTTTTTATTTGCATCGGCTTCATTGACTCCTAGTAATTACACCAATAAATTATCTGGCTCAATCATCTAAGCAGAGTGGCTAATAGTACGACTAGTCATGGGTAAGCCAAGACTAGTTAACATCGTCAAGTATGATTGTCATCTATTTAAAAGGTAAGTGAAAGGTGTTAGTTTCTTATTGTCACCTCTTTACATAGACTGAAATCTCATTTTTTTTGTTGACGTACCACAGCGAATAGGAGACCAAGGAATAAAAGGAAGACTGACATATGAGCACCATGAAAGTGTATTCAGATGTCGAGACTCCAATGACCAATCTCTGATCGCCTGAGTGTGATTTATGTGCTTGAGGGGCTCTTGTTCCTGCATGACAATATGGAAATAGTATACATCATATTTGACCATATCTCAAATATTTTTAGTTAATTATTTTGATTTCTAAATTATAATTACCACTTTTTATATATAAAGGCTACAACATGTGTTCTAAATCTCTTGAGAATGGACATGGGCGCTCCTGGAATAGGCATACTAGCATCACCACTAGACCCTATGTGAGGATCCAAATTATACTTGTGGGCTCGAGTGTGTCCCAATAATTAATATAGTGTCACCAGTGAGTACTCTCAATACTGGAGTGTTCAAGATCTTTTTTATATAATCATGGGCAAGAGATATGGAAATATAAAAATATGAGATATATATATATATATATATATATATATATATATATATATATATATATATATATATATATATATATATATATATATATATATATATATATATATATATATATATATATATATATACACCATAAGTTTAAATCTATCTGCATCAACATTACATACATGTATGAATATAACAATGTCTTAAAAAAATAAGTATATTGGAATGATAAGCAACAGGTACACAAAAATGTTGCTCATATAGAATCAAGTGCAATATTAGAACATAGTAACATAAGTACTGAATATATACACGAGTGTCCAGATACCACAGACAGATCTAGGAAGTAGGATACATAGCACATACAGGCAAAATGATATATATATATATATATATATATATATATATATATATATATATATATATATATATATATATATATATATATATATATATATATATATATTAAGAGATAAAGATCTTATGAGAGACTGAATACTGGTAATCGACCTATTCTACGTAATGCGGATCCTCGAGGGGTTGGTCCTCCTCTACTACCATTACTTAGCTGGTAGAACTAGGGTTGATAATTCCAGAGATCAGAACCCAAATAAGAATATAAATCCAAACTCATTTTATATTATAGAAACCATATCAGTATGGTATGCTAGTAGAAACAATATAAAAGATGTACACATATGAATCATAAAATATATGATATGCATAAGATAACATAAATCATGGAGCACATAGTACATGCAGTATAATGTGATAAAGTAATAAGGTATGCAAAATATAACATGGATCATGAGGTGCATGGTATGTATAGTATAACATAAATTATGGAGTATATTATATATAATGTAAGATAATCATGTATATGGGTTATGAAGTAAAAGATATGCATATAAAAATATGAATCATATAGTAAATGGTATATATAGCATAATATCATCATACAAATGGATTCATATTCTATTTTATTAGTTTGGAATTGAATGATGGGAGCGTCACGTGTTCTAGGAATGTACCTTGTATACCCGATACCACGACCCCAAACCCAGTCTTCACACGACTGGATGTGCGGCTAGGCGCATTGGATATCTTATGTATACCAGGGATCACAACCCAAACATCGATCTCCAAATGAGCTGGTAGTACCACTAGGCACAACTAGAAAACCGATAGTGCTAGTGCACAGATCGGCAGATACATACCAAGTAAGATAAGAGACTCTCACAATTCATGTTTCATTCCACCTATTATTTTTCTTATACCACAATATAGTAAATGCTATGTATCAAGGTATCATATGTAATAGTATGCAGGTATCAATAGCTATATAAATATGAAACGATATGCACAACAATATTGGCAAGTATAAAAGTGATATTGACAGGTACAAGAATTATAAAATATGTTCAGATGCATGAGATACCATTTCCAAGCAAAAATAATATGTACTAGTGATAACATGTATAAATAAATATATGTACATATATATCATATCTTAAATCAAGTGATATATGCACGAACATGGCATGCATGCCTAGACATAAGTTATGACAGGCCTGAACTCACCATATGCAAATAATATCAAGAATGATTAAACTTGTATATATGTGTATCATATCATGAGTCAAGCAGGACATATACGGACATAACATATATGTCTCTGTTGCTGTAATTTGGCAGACAGTCAAATTTTCAGTTCATGTTTGACTAGAATAAAATGGAATTTAAAACTAAATTTTTTGTACAGTTATAGAAAATTTAATTATCTTTCAATAAACCTTAAATGATCTTAATTGGAGTTTCAAAACAAAAGTTATGGTTGTTTTGTCATGGACGTGCTGCTATTGACCTGATATAGCAGTAAGGGAACTTCCAGATTTGATTAATCAGGATAAAAATTAAATTATAACCTAATATTTAGAATAATTATAAATAATTTAATTAGCTTTTAAATAAACTTGAATGAGTTCACTTAAAGCAAAATTTATGGTCATTTATCATGGCTTGCTATTACTGAGTTGCTAATCTGGGACAATAGTAAGTATTAATCTTCTAGGCTATTGTTGGCTAGGGATATGGCTAAATTAGAATCCGATATAGTTGAATAAATTGTAGATTAATAAATCATCTTTCTAATGGTACTAGAATAAAATCAACCACAGCTAAAATGCAAAGATTATAGCAGTTCTAAGATGAACTGGTGTGTATGTGTGGACAGCGATACGTTTTGTGTATATATAATATGGACGGGGTGACACATACAATGAAACTCAAGATAAATGTAAATTTAAATATCTATAATCTTGAAAAGGGATTGATAATAACTCTGGTATCATAAATGAGGTGATTGCATTAAAAAATTACAAATTTAATGGATTTGAGAGTTTATTCTAGCTTCTTCTTGAGCCAAAATCAGAAAGAAACTGATGTCGATGCGATTGCCCTTCAAAAGTTGATAAATCTCCTAAGAATCACACTAGGGAATAAATATAGATGCTGGAGAAGATGTTTTCTACGTTGGAGAAGAAGTTTAGAGTTTAGTTGTGGAAGGAAAATTCAATAACAAAGCTCATAGAGTAATATAGTAGATTTTCAGCCCATCTTCAAACTGATTATTTGGTGATTTATTTGAGGGAATTTGAGAAAGAATTAGGATTAAAGGTCTAAATAGAAAATAAAGAGAAATAGGAGAGGAAGAAACTTGACTTTTCCCATATTTTCTGAATTGATTAGAGGGGTCAAACGCGGGAAATTCTATTTGCACACGACATTTTACTCTTGACGCACGGTTTTAAAACTTATAAATAATTACAAGTTTGTCATTATTTTTTTTGACTAAATTACCCTTATAAATTCCAAACTAAGACTTTTTAAAATTTGGAACGACTCATCTTCCTCCTCTATTTTCACTCTAAAACCGTAAATGATTTTTTTGGTATTTAATAAAAACACATCTCCTACAAAATCATCTATTTGATTTTTTGACCCCTTAAAATTTTTTACATTAATATTCTTGAAAAGATTAAAAGAATTTTAAATTCTTCAATTTCACCGTGACAAGTAAAATTTGAGTTTGGAATTTGCATTTGAGTTTTTTTATGCAAATGGAAAATCCCAACATGCAGTTGATGTCAGAGAACAAATCTAAGATATGATTTGAAATTTTTTTTAGGTTTTATACGTATTTGTTTGAAATTTATCGTTAATTAGTTTTTTTTTGAGACCTCGCTTGCTAGTCGGGTATGAATACCCGACCAACATGTTTCTTGGTCGGGTATTAATACCCGACCAAAATATTTTTTTGCTAAATGAAATTGGACGGTTGAGGAGTTAGAGAAAAAGAGGAGGGGTATTTTTGGAAAAACATTGGGCGTAGAAAGTAAAATGGCAGTATTTCAAAATATGAGTTTGGTGTAAAGAGAAATCACAGCTCCAAGAGTAAAATGCCATGCGCAAATAGAATTTTCCATCAAACGCTACTTGAAGATAGGCATGTTGTTATGTTAAAAACCATTAAAGTTCATCTTAATTACCATTTGCTATTGAGTCAACTCCTATCCAAAATTATCCAAAATTGATCAAATAAAAATGCTAGGCTTCTGGAGATAAATATGAGATGGAAAAAAAAGTTAAAATTATAATTTTAGATTTAGTTTGATTATTTTAATTGGATATTTGTCAGTAAATCGGTCGATTCGAAGTAATTCAAGAGAAATATGAAAAAATCCAAAATAATAAGATAAGAGGTTTCGCCCTGTGGAATTTGAAATTGAAGGCTAGATTAAGAGATAAAACTCAATTTACTCAGGACTATGTCAGTGTCCAAGCTCCCTGACTAGTACAAATTATATGAAATAAACTGATACAAAGATTTAAGAATTAGGATCGTCACACTCTTCCACTACCATGCTAGTGATATCTTCGCCCTATTGAGCTTCATTATCTCTGCCATTTTGTTCTTCATTTCCCTCATGAGTCAGAGCCATCATCTCGAAGTATAAGAGCCTGAGACCGCCGTTGTTGCAATCCAGCCTCCGCAATATGTTGCTTTTGTCCCTTCTGATTATTCCTGTTTGATGTCGTAGGACAAGTACAATCTACCTTAACCTATTTATCTTTGTAATACAAATAAATTCACTCAATTGCCATAACATGTAAGATTAATTCTTGAAATTATAATTAACTTCATAATTATCCACCTTGTTGCTAATAGAGCCTATTGCCGCAGCGGGTTTTGGTATACCGAAACGGGTCCAAAACCGGCCCAAACTTGTTATGATATAATATAAATATGGGGTTGTGTGCTAGGGTTTTGGATTGAGAGCCGGAAAAAAAGAAGTTGAAAAACAAAAGAAAAAAATAAAGTGGCGGCTGCTGAAAATAATTGTGGTGGGTAGCAATTATTTTTTGCCAAAGAAAAAGGGTAGTTGCTGCTCTTGTTTGCTGCTGTTGTTGCGGCAAAGTAGGCGGCTTGGATTTTTTCTTTCGTGGTTTCGAAACAAATAAAGAAGCTGCTATTTTGTGTGTTCGGTGGCTGTAGAGTTCGACATAACAAGAAAACAAAAGGCAGGGGCTTTCTTTGGGTTTCTTCGGTGGCCGAAGTAAAGAGGAAAATCACTGCAATAAGAGATTATGATTTGATCTCAAAATCTTGTGTGATTTCTTTGTCAATTCTCTTGTGGTTGAGAATTAGAAAGTTGTAATTCTCTTTTGATATAGTGGAAGATTTTCGATCGTGTCCCTGTGGACGTAGACATATTGTCGAACCACGTTAAAATCTGCATGTTCTCTGTCTTTGCTATTTTTCTCTTCGGTTAACTATTTGATTTCGCTGGTTGTTGCATTAGTATTATTCCACTATTTTTGCTAACAATTGGTATCAGAACCCTGGTTCGGGTCAAATTTCACTCATATCAGTGTTGATTTTGAGTGGGAGTTATGGCGGAAGATAGGAAGGGAAAAATTAAAAAATTTGATGGGACAGATTTCCAATGGTAGAAGTTGCAGATAGAAGATTATTTATATCAAAAGAATTTACATCAACCACTGTTTGGAGGAAAGCTAGAAAAGATGACAGATGAGGGGTGGGAATTATTAGACAGGAGGGCTTTGGCGCATATTCGATTGTGCCTGACAAAGCAGGTTGTGTTCAACATCTCCAATGAGAAGACCACTCCAGATTTGGCTAAATTTTATGAGAAATCGTCTACTTCAAATAGACTGTTTCTAATAAAAAAGTTATTCAACTTGAGAATGCCTTCTGATAGTTCAGTTATTAATTATTTGAACGAATTTAACACATTATGGGCACAACTTGAATTCTTAAATTTTGTCTTTGCTGATGACATTAAAACTTTGATGTTTATATGTTCGTTACCGAATAGTTGGAGTAATGTTGTTATGCCCATCATCAATTCTTCCAATACTGCTTTTAAATTTGATGATGTTGTGAGTACAATCATTAATGATGAATTGATGAAAAAGAGTATGGGTGAGAGCACAGTTTTTACAAGTACTGCTCTATCTGTTGATAATGACAGAAGGAAGGAAAGAGGTAGAAATTTAAGCAGGGAGTCGAAATAAAGAGGGAGATCAAAATCTAAGGGGAAGTTCAAGAAAAAGTTAGTGTGTTGGCAATGTAAGACAGAGGGTCATATGAAGAACGATTGTCCAAACAAAGGCAAGGAAGGAGCGAATGTGATGAATCCAAGTGAGGAGTATGCTGACTTGTACTTGTCTGCTCATACAAAATCGAGATCAGATCTGTGATTTGTGGATTCATGGGCTTCGTTCCATTGCACTCTTCGCAAATAATGGTTTGAGAAGTATGTCCAAGGTGATTTTGGGCATTTGACTATTGGTAATGGGCAGGAATGCAAGATTGTCGGTAAGGGGACAATTCAGTTGAAGTTGCACAATGGTGGAAAGTTGATTTTACAAGAGGTCAGGCACATACAAGATTTGAAGAAGAATTTGATATCTGTTAGCAAACTAGATGGCGAAGGTTATTAAATCTCATTTGAAAGAAAATAGTAGAAGATCAGCAAAGGAGCAATAGTAGTGGTTAAGGGTGAGAGAGTGGGAACTCTATATTTACTCTCAAGCTCGGTGGATCACGTTGTTTCTTTGGCCACCGTGAAGAATGAGAGGGCTATCTTATGGTATCAAAGACTCGGTCACTTGAGCGAAAGCGGCGTGAGGGTATTGCAATCCAGAGGTATGTTGACAGATATGAAAGATGATAATTTTGATTTCTGTGAGAACTGTATGTTTGGAAAGTAGAAAAGAGCTAGTTTTATGAAGGATGACAAGGAGAAGAAAATCGAGAGATTGGGTTGGTATATACAGATGTATGGGGGCCTTCTTCGGCGAAGTCTCTTGGAGGTAATTCTTATTTTGTCACTTTCATAATTTATGCAAGCAGGAAAACATGGGTGTTTGCACTTAAGCAGAAATCCGATGTCTTCAAGATCTTCAAAGTATAGAAAGCTCTTGTTGAGAATGAAATAGGTTTGAAGGTGAAATGTCTATTGCCAGACAATGGTGGGAAATTTTACAATAGGGAGTTCGATGACTATTGCTCTACCCACGGGATCAGGAGAGTGAAGACTTTACCGAGAACACCGCAGCAAAATGGCGTGGCTGAGAAGATGAATAGAAATATTTTGGAGCGAGCTCGGAGTATGAGACTATATGCAGGTTTACTTTTGCAACTTTGGAGAGCCGTTGTAGGTACGGCAGTCTATCTGATCAACATGAGTCCAGCTAGTGGTTTAGATGGAGAAATTCCAAAGAAGGTGTGGTCTGGTAAGACTGTGAATTATTCATTCTTAAAAGTGTCGGTTATATAGCATATGCACATGCGGATCATGAGATGAGAAAGAAGTTTGATTGTAAATCTTAGAAGTGTGCATTCATTGGATACGGTGGCGACGAATATGGTTATCGCTTATGGGATTATGAGCATAACAAGGAAATTTGTAACAAAGATGTAGTATTTAAGAGGGCTGTATGTATAAAGACCGAATGAAAACTAAGAGTAACAATGCAGTAGAGAAAGAGCACTTGGAGCTGGATGAGCCACAGGATGGGATGGATCCCATGGATAAAAGAAAGGAAGAAATACCTACAGAAGGAGAAGAAATACACTTGAGAATACACAAGTTTCAGATGAGACCAAACAGGAAAGAGAACTATTGATTGAAGTAGATGGTTCCAGTACTTCATCAGAGAGTGTTCCCACTTTGAGGAGGAGCATGAGGATAAGGAAGCCAACCCAAAAACTTTGTCTTTCATTATATCATGTTTTGTATACTGATGCAGGTGAACCAGAGAGTTACCAAGAGGCTATGCATGATAAATTTCGTCTTAAGTGGTAACAAGCCATGCGTGCTGAGATGTCTTCTTTGGAGGAGAATCACACATGAGAATTGGTGAAGCGACCGAAAAAGATGAAAATATTGCATAACAAGTGGGTATACAGGGTAAAACGTGAGGCAGGAGGGACACAAAGGTTCAAGGCTAGACTTGTGGTGAAGGGATACTGTCAGAGAAAAGATATTGATTTCAATGAAATATTTGCACATGCTGTTAAGATGACTTCTATCATAGCAATACTAAGTATTGTGGCTGTGAAAGGATTGTATTTAGAGCAACTCGATGTAAAGACTATTTTCCTTTATGGTGATTTGGAGGAGGAAATACATATGGAACAGCCGGAGGGATATGAAGTTAAAGGAAAGGAGAATTTAGTATGTCGACTGAAAGGGAGCTTGAAGTTCGACAAGTTTATATTGGATTCGGATTTTTCCAGAAGCAATTCAAATAATTGTGTGTATCTACAAAAGTTTAAGAATGGTAACTTTATTATACTTACTTTGTATGTAAATGATATGCTTGTGACAGGTACATGCATGAAGAAATCAATGATCTAAAAAGAAAATTGGCAAGGAAATTCTCTATGAAGGACATGAGTGAGACTAAACAACTTCTTGGGATGCAAATTACCCGAGATATGAAAAACAAGAAATTGTGGTTACCTCAGGAGGGGTACATCAAGAAGGTGTTAGAGAGATTCAATATGGATAATGCAAAATCGGTAACTAGAGCTCTTGGTGGTCAGTTCAAACTGTCAAAAGAGTAAAATGCTAAGACAGATGAGGAGACGAGACACATGGAGCATGTGTCTTATTCATCAGCCGTTGGGAGTCTCATGTATAAAATGGTGAGTATAAGACCAAATATTGCACATGCAGTGGGAGTAGTGAGTAGATTCATGAAGACCCTGGGAAAGAACATTGGCAAGTGGTGAAGTGGATTTTCAGGTATTTGAAAGGTACTTCAAAGTATTGTTTATGTTTTGGGGGTGATAATATTGATGTGCAAGATTTTGTAGATTCGGATCATGCGGGTGGTAGAGACAATGGCAGGAGCACCACAGGTTATGTTTTTATTGTAGGAGGGACAGCGGTAAGTTGGATTTCATGATTACAATCAATTGTTGCTTTATTTTCGACAGAATCTGAGTATGTTGCAGCTGCAGAAGCAAGTAAGGAGTTTATTTGGTTGTAGCGATTGATGAGTGGGTTGGGTTTTGATGGAGTAGATTGCAGATTATTCAGTGACAGTCAGAGTGCAATTAATCTTGCTAAGAACTCACAAAAACGGGTCCAAAACCGGTCCAAACTTGTTATGATATAATATAAATATGGGGTTGTGTGCTAGGGTTTTGGATTGAGAGCTGGAAAAACTGAAGTCGAAAAACAAAAGAAAAAAATAAAGTGGCGGCTACTAAAAATAATTGTGGTAGGTAGCAATTATTTTTTGCCAAAGAAAAAGGGTAGTTGCTGCTCTTGTTTACTGCTGTTGTTGCGGCAAAGTAGGCAGCTTGGATTTTTTCTTTTGTGGTTTCGAAACAAAAAAAGAAGCTATTATTTTGTGTGTTCGGTGGCTGTAGAGTTCGGCAGAACAAGAAAACAAAAGGCGGGGGCTTTCTTTGGGTTTCTTCAGCGGCCGAAGTAAAGAGGAAAATCACTGCAACAAGAGGTTAGGATTTGATTTTAAAATCTTGTATGATTTTTTTATCAATTCTCATGTGGTTAAGAACTAGAAAGTTGTAATCCTCTTTTGATATAGTGCAAGTTTTTCGATCGTGTCTCCGTGGACGTAGGTATATTGCCGAACCACGTTAAAATCTGCGTGTTCTCTGTCTCTGTTATTTTTCTCTTTGGTTAACTATTTGATTCCGCTGGTTGTTGCATTAGTATTATTCTGCTATTTTTGCTAACACACCTCAATAACATCTCTATAATGAAAATAAACTATAACAGGTATATCTCATAAAAAGATTATACAGTATGCAAGCTTTCTAATACAATACCTCAAATAGCTACAGTTAATGAATTAATCTAATGCTCATTGTAAGCATAATGGAATAACATTCGGTAGAAGGAAATTAGTGTAGTGCTCTACATGATCAAGTGCTTATATTTTCTTTCTACTATATCTCATGTCTAATGAGTTACGAGACCTCATAAATAAAGCTATTGAAATCGAGCATGATATTCCTTTTGTTTGCTTTCTTCATTTATTTTCTTTCCTTAGAATTTTTCTTCTTTTCTTTTCATTTGGCAGAAGAATGGCAAAATTTATCCACAACAACAACTAAATCTTTTATCCCAAGTATTTAGGGTAGGCTGACGAACCAAAAAAGAGAATCATGACAGATCGATCACTTTGATAGTCCTTCACCATTCATTTCTATCAAATAATATGTTCTCATTTAAACCTCTAAAATTCATATCTTTTCGTATCATCTCTATCAATATTTTCTTCAGTCTTTCCAATGACAAAATTTATCCTATAATTTAAAAAAAATAAAAGATATAAATCGAAATTAGGCTATTATAAGGTATATACTTTCGCTTTAAATAAGATGATGCACGTTCCTAAAGAAAAAAAAAAAAATACTATAAATAGATATGATCTGCTGATTAAAAATTATCTAGAGACAGAATTTAAAGTAACCTCAGCAAATAAATATGATCTGCTATTAATAAATTACCTAGAGACAGAATTTAATCTCAGCAAGTTTGTGGTCATATCATTCTCTTTGCATGTCTCAAATATGCAGAAATTTTTAGATAATCTCTAATAGTAATGCAATTATTTTTTGAAAATCTAATATTAAAGAAAAAAAATCAGCCACAAGAATTTAGGGAATCGCGGTCACGAAGGCAGAAGTGGGTTTGTTTTAGAGAGAAAGGGTATTTTGAGAAAAATGGGTTATGCACTTTTAAGTTATTCACTGGGAAATTTTATTTTAGCACCCCACTTTGATAAGTGAGCCTAACTCCTAAAATTATAAGAGATTATAAGTTTTTGTGACCATGTATTTTTTTTTTTTTTATTGGGTTTCCAATATATTTTTTTGTTAGGAGATTAATTTTTAAATTATGTTAAATTTGTTTAAAAATTAATTTATGGAAAGTGTGAAAATTATTTAGAGATTAGCTAGTTGCCAACTGAGGAAAGTAAGCTCACACAGTGGCATGCTCAATAGAATTTACCTTCTTCATTTTACAAAATTAAGTTGTGTTTGTATTGAAATGAAGGGGGGTGTCCGTGGTGATTCGGGGTGTGCCTTTATACTTACCCTATATTGTCATCCCGTGCCGAATCTTTCTCCTGTAACATAAGTACACGCCTTGTCTCCCTTCTTCTCCGTTCAAAGGCGGAGCTCCCTTTTCGGCCCTTCCAAAACCCTAGCCCTAATTTTTCCCTTCTATCCGCCGAAAAGAAAAAGAAGACATCCAAACCGTCGCCATGTCTGATCCTCGCTTATATTTGTCCAACTCCTCCTCCGATCCCAGCAAGCAACAAGATCAACGTCGCCGCCTCTACAATCCCTACCAAGGCCTACAGATCCCTTACCGTCAGGTCTACGAGATCCCGAGCCACCCGGAGTTCCTCTTCCAAGAGGAGTCCTTCCGCCAGCGTCGCGGCTTCGGCGAGAACCTCACCTACTACACCGGCATCGGGTACCTCGCCGGCGCCTCCACCGGCGCCTCTGTCGGCCTCTACGGGGGCCTCAAGGCCGCGGAGAAAGGCGACACCTTGAAGCTCCGGCTCAACCGTATACTCAACTCAGCCGGCCACGAGGGGCGGAGGTTCGGCAACAAGCTCGGCGTGATCGGGCTGCTCTACGCCGGGATGGAGAGCGGGATGGTGGCGGTTAGGGACACGGACGATTGGATCAACAGCGTGGTTGCTGGGCTTGGAACGGGGGCCCTCTTTAGGGCTGCGAACGGGCCGAGGTCCGCAGCGGTGGCTGGAGCTATTGGGGGCCTCATGGTGGGAGCTGTGGTCGTTGGGAAGCAGATGCTGAAGAGATACGTCCCAATCTGAAGGAGAAGGAAAAAAGTTTAGTACTTTCTTGCTATAGTTGTCTTCATTACGGGTTAGCTATATATTTTTTAGTTTGCTAGTTTATAAATTCTTGAAGAGTTTTGCCTGATGATTCCTATGTGTGTCCGTCGAATGACTGGATGGTCATGAAGGGATTCGATTGGATGGAATAACTCAAGGTGATGATTCTATTGATTGTGTGGCTATTAGGTGAGTGATGGCTGCTAATTGTTTTTGTTGGGTTTTGTTACTTCCATTATAGATCAGAAGTTCATAATTTTAATTTAGTTTTATAATTGCAATTTTGTTTAAGAATCTTGAGAGTTCATAAATATTTTGTATTTGTTTGCTTGTAATATTCAATGTATTAAATGTTAGTATGGATTGCTTTGCGGTCAATTTTATAGGAAATTTAAAGTGCTTACATTTTCTTTTTTACAAATTTTTTTGTAATTGGTTTACGGGTGACCACTATGGTTGTCTAGAGTTGCATTATTAGTACTATGTTTCTCCATTCAAGGATCTTCATATCCAAATTTATGAGTATTAAATCTATGCTGGAGAGCTGTTATAAAATGCAGATTCTTCAAATTGAGTGTCATATCAATGTTCGATACATGTCGAACTCCGACACTTGCTCGGCATTTCTTAATACGTATTAGACACCGAAACTTTGTTGGATTTTATGAATAAAAAAACTTATATGTTGGAGCTGTGTTCACTTTCAAAAAGTCACACTAATCATGTATCAAAGCCATGTGCACTTTTAAAAGTTGTAAAGAATAGAGATTGCGTGTTGGGCATTACAGAGTTGTACATTGCCTAAAATAATATTAAAAAAATTATTTTGATATAAAAAGGATACTAAACTAATAAGACCCTAAATGCCTCTCAATATAGAGCATTCAAATATTTTATTCAAGATATTGGTCCATTGGATTGAATTTAGATTTTTTTTCCCCTTAAATATAGTTACTTGAAGAATCTATGTTCTTAATCATTAAGATTTTTTTCTTTTCTTTATAATTCAAAGAAAATATATTTTAACAATTACGAGTTTGGTTTTGCACAATATATGTATATATATATGTTTATATATGTATGTATATATATACATGTATATATATAAAGAATAATAGAAATGAGCTAGCTGCTAACGCAACGTACCTAGCTGCAGTTTATTTTCACTATCTCCAATAATTTTTTTTAAAAAAATTATTTTTAATTATGATCCTGACCCTTTAGGGTTTACTCATATCCAATTCTTGGGTTTTATTTTTGATTTGGTTCTCCATCAAGTTGACATAACAGTTTTTAGTGAATAAAACATTTTGTATCTACATGATGGTAAATGAAAACGTTTTTTAAAAAAAGTTAAGGAGATAGAGATTCTAATTCTAGAAAAACTTGAAGAAAAATTATTGGATCACACTATATTTTTGACGCTAGTTTCTGAGCTGGCAGCTCATGTACAGTAATCCCATATATATATATATATATACACACACACACATATATACATATGTATATATATAAATATATATATAAATATATATATATATACATATATATACATATATATACATAGAGATAAATAGAAATGAGTTGACAGCTCAACGCAAGTTACTTGAACTGCAGTTCATTTCCACTATGTACAATGATCTTTTTTAAAAAAAATCTTTTGGATAATGATCTCGATCCCCTAGGGTTAACTCATACCCAATTTCTTGGGTTTTAGTTTTGATTTGGTCCTCCATCAAGTTGACACAAAATTAACGGTTTTCAATTAATAAAACATTTGTATGCACTTGATGAAAAGGTAAATGAACTCCAAAATTTATAAAATTTAATCTGAAAGAAGTTAAGGAGGTAGAGATAGTAATTGTGAAAAAATTTTGAAGAAAAATCATTTTTTGGGATCATTATAGTTTTGCCACTAGCTCACGTAACTTGTCATGAGCTGGTGGCTCACCTACAGTAATCCCATATGCATATATATATATATATATTTATAGGGATTACTGTTTATGAGTTAGCAACTTAGGTAAGTTATGTGAGTCAGCAGTGAAAAAATAATGACCCTATTATTTTTTTCAAATTTTTTTGGATAATGATCTCTATCTCCTTAACTAATTTAGGATCAAATTTCATAAGTTTGGAAGATTGTTTATTCTTTCATCAAGCAGTTACAAAATGTTATATTAATCAAAAATCGTCAATTTTATGTCTACTTGATGGTAGATCAAATCAAAACTAAAATTCAATAAACTGGGTGTGAATGAACCTAAAAGGGTTGATATCATAATCCAAAAGATTTTTTCTAAAGGAGATGAGGAAAATGAACTTCAGCTTCGGTAACTTACATGAGGTGGCGACACATTTCCATTTTCTCATTTTTTGATCTCCCTCCATACGGAGTGATTCATCTAAAGGGATCCCTGAACTCCATTCCCTCACTCAAAATTAAAAGCGCCTAATTGCACCAACTCCCATCCCAAAGCGTGCCTGCTTTTAAATGCTAAGCTCATGCTTCTTTTGAGGAATTCCTTCATCATGACACTCGCCCAACCTAGACAAACAATAGGGCGTCATATATATAGAGTTATGCTAGGCTACTATTAATAGTATTTGGTTGTAGATACTACTAACCAGGATTCTAGAATGGGGATTCCAAAATGAAAATCTATTCCATAGATGTGATCTAGCCTTTATAAACTATTTATAAACAAAATTTAATGAAAAATGGATTTTATTTAACCACTGATCAATTGCAAACAAAACAATGCCTCAAAACTATTATAAAACTTACTAATTTTTGAGTTCTTGGTCTATCAGTAAATAAAATCCAATCCTTGTAGAACCTTATTTGTAGATAGTTTATGAATGGCAAATCATAGCTACCGAATGGATTTTCATTTTTGGTTGCATATTCTTAGATTTTGGTTAATGGTATCCACATCCAAATACTGTTAATAGATGTAATGTCTCTGATTTTCAGCTACTTTCCAAAATGGATGACGCTACATAAAATTTGAACTAGACAACCCAACAGTTACAGGATCTGGAATAACAGTAATTACTGCTATATTCAGATGAATAACATGTCTGAACTGAAAAGTTTTCATTTATATTAAGAGTTGATTACATAAGATGACATACTGCTCTGAATATAAACACAAAAGAATCAAAAGAACAAAATATAAAAGTAGTATCTAGGCAAAAGAAGATATAAACAATTTATATAAAGGATCTCTAAAAGTTATTGTACCTTTTACTGCCGCTCGGCTTGTTCACAGAAGTATGGGTCATTGGCTAGGTTTGCTTTTCTTTTCTCGCTCTCTAGACCTAGGAAATTAAACCCAACAAGTAACAAAAAAAAAGGAAGTGAAGTTGTACTATAGGTGATTGCAAACGTGCTATATCAGTGTTAGTCGTGGCAACATAAATCAAGAATAATATAAATCAATTTGGAATCGCAACTAAATCAAATATTTAGGAATGTGCGGATCAATAACAGTTAACAGATCTCATTCGGGTCCTATATTAGATATCAAAAATTAAACAGATTAATGATTACTCAAATATTAGAAACTATCACTGATAGATAAGATGCATACTATTATCCGTATTATATAAGTGCCCGTACATATTTGGGATCAGGTCCGAACTCATGGCGATGAACCATGACGCACCGCTAGGTGCCACTAGACATATTTCGTATCGTAAAATAGTAACGGACGTCACTCTTATGGCGACTCACATATCAGACTATGACTCAATACCATATGGTCCTGCTGTAGTACAAGTCCTCGGCACCTAATTAGAAAATGACCAACTAAACTCTAAAACGATACGGTTTTTATCCATCATGTAGTTTTTCTAAATCCTCTTGTTAATGATATATAATACACATAAACTAATAGAAACATGACTTGCCAATTCAGATTATGTACATGTCCTTTACTAGAAACTGGTATTCAAGAATCAATTTAATTTAGGATCATGTATACACATATCATGAGAATACTCTATTTTCATATAATCAAGATATATGAACGTTGTCATTATGTTCCCATGAACGATCATGCCATCGTGTATTTGGTATGTCAATAATTCATTATTAAATTATGTATATGTAATATTGCTATATTTTGTCCCTTGTCATATTACTATGCTCACTATTATGTCGACGTATTATTCGTGTTGGTACAATGTCATGCAACAAACAAATGTCACATGTCATGCTATATGATCGAGATTAAATGAAAATTTTAGGTCGATCCTACAAGTTTTTATTCAATTCAAAATAAAAACAACTAACATATTTTTTTAATTATAGGTACTAGAAAATTATCACTCTTACAAATTCTTATTTGTTTGAAAGCACATTAAAAGAAAGGGCACACTCATGTAATTGTTATATCACTATAATAATATACCCATTAATACATCCATTAATATACCCATATAAGTGCCATATCCAAATCAAATATTAATATATTATACAATTAATATAAATTTTTTTAAATATACCACAAATAATATTAAACTAATTACATAAATTTTTTTTTTACTTTCAAACAAATCTTATGTGGCAGAGTACTTGGAATATTTCTTACGTTATTGACTATAGGAGGTCACAACAACAACCAGTGTTCTAAATACCGGCCGGTATACCGGTATACCGATCGGTATATCGTTTTTTGTAAAGAAACGAGACGATAAGAGCATTTTTTTTATCGCTTACCATTTTTGGTCGGTATGGGCCAATATATCTGCCACGTGGCGATATATCGGTCAATACCAGGATGAAAAATACCGGTCGATATTTTTAAATACCAACCAAATGAATTTTTCTTTCCGGGTAAAACCCATTAACCCAAACCTAAACCCGATCCGTTTTCTCAGTTAATAACAGGGATCAGGTTTTCTCTTTGATCCAATAAAGAGAACAATGTTCTAAAAAATTTTTTATGTGGACGATTATGCATCCGCATAATTATATGCGGATTTGAAACGCACAAAGAATTAAAAAATCACCCTGTCCATGTGGACAGGGTGATTAATCAATCTAAACGTGGATTATGATGGTTATGCGCCCGCGTAACCCGCATAATCCGCATGCGGGTTTACTTTGTTTACGGTTTTAAACTTGAAATCATGATATTTAAGGAATATTATGGGGAAGAAATAAAGGAACACAAAAAAGAAGAAATCAAATTGAACACTATAAACATTTTCAGATTAGATGATTCAGTTAATATCTTTTTGTTATACTTTTTCCTAATATTCTTGAATTTTATAGCACTCAATATATACATTTTTAAATATTATTATATTAATATATATTAAAATATTAATATTCCGTATAACTCTGCATAATTCGTTTAATCTCTGTGGAATCCACTTATACATTATGCGGTTCCGAACCGCACACATAATGAAGACGTATTTTAGAACATTAAAAGAGAAAGCCTCGATCCCTTTCTCTCTCCCTTTCTCCGCACTCATGTGCTCTAATCTCGCTTTCGATGACTCCGACGAGCTACCGGCGACCCTCCGATCATCTCCTTAGTCTCGAAATCCCTTTCTCTCTCCCTCTTCCTCACGCCCATCACTAGATCTCCGATTTGCCGGTTCGACCAAAATTCAAAAGCTCAAAACAACCTTCGTCAACTAAAGACTACTTTATCGATCATCTTCATTCACCCTCTCATCTTCGCCAGCGATAGACAGTCCATTAGTAAGTCACTCCTTATTTGTCAATTTATCAAATTTCTTTCATGAAAAAAGATTTAGATCAAAATTTATAAGGTTTTTCTTTGAATTAATATGGCCATGTGAATTTTTTGAGTTTTCGACCAACTGATTCAGTTCGAACACTGATTCACTGTGAATCAGTGTTCAATGGGCGATCACTGATTCATGGCAGTGAGTCAGTGATCGATCCATTGATTCAGTATTTTGGTTAATAATGTGCTTTAATAATTTTTGTTAGAAGTAATTGTGTATGTGAAATCACAACTATGTATGTGAATGTGAAGTTATGAAAATACTTGATGTGGAAAAATAATTTGAATTATGTATGTAAACTGTGATTCTGTGAATATGTGAATCTACAAATTCATAAGTAGAATGCAAATAGGCCAAAATAAGTACCTTAAATTTGTTTTATAAGTACCTTAAACTTATTTTATGTGTTTTAATACATTTTATATAGTCAATTATATGATTATTCTTTAATTGGTATGAGATCGATATGACACTCTGGTATTTAGAGTCATATCGCGATATTCTGCCCGATATTCGATATTCGGTATGTAATTTGGCCTACTGGTAATATGACTTGTATTTGATATTTAAAACACTGACAACAACATTTAAATCGATAGTCTGAAATATTCCAATCCAAAATATAAATTCTACCTTGAATATTTAACATAATTGCACGATTCTAAATATTTGATGGATCAATATATTAAATTATATTATTTTTAACATCAAGAAGTATAAATATGACAATATTTGTATACGTCAGAACTGATCCGATGCAAATTTTGTTAGGCATATTTAGAGTTTGACTATCAAATTACCCAATAGTCCAGTCAATTATCAATATCAGTTAATAGTTCAAAATGTGAGCCGAGCATATTCACAAAATAATAGTTCAAAATGTGATCCAAGAATATTCATAAAATAAAATAAATTATTATTCAAACGAAATAATTAATTAAATATTATTCAATCAAAATAAATAATATTTCAATTTAGATTCGTTAAAACATAAATCAAAATTTAGATGTTCTTTCCAACAATAACTAGTCATTATCTTCACTAAAATAGTTTGTATATAAACATTGATCACATGCATGTTAGATATCACAAATCCATGACATTTAAATATCTAATGGATGTCTAAGAGGAGAGCACGTTACTTACACTTAAATTAGAGAAATTAAATAATTAAATCTAATTACTCATATCATATTTTTTATATTTAAAATTTTTGATTTATTTAATAATTTTGGTTCCAGACAACGTTCTCCAAATATTACCAAATTAATATAGGGCATAACAGTCAATGAGAGGAGTACCAAAAATTATTTGTTTATTTGTTTGATGTCTAGAATAAAAATTATAAATTGTCGAAATAAATACAACTATTAAAAGGAAAGGAAGAGAGAGATGCGTTGCTTGCCTTTGTTAATTTAGTTACAGTTCTTTACCAAACCTTCCTCTTTCTGTACTCTGCTCCTAACATTACTTGCTGGCTTTGGAGGTGAATGGGTTTTTCTTCTTGTTCCTCTTCTTGTTGTTGGACTTCTGTAGTGAAGAGCCCAATGAATGGAGCAATGATTTGTAGTGCAAAGATATTTGAGGAGGGGTGAATATTAATAGAGAAGAAGCATCAGGAGATAGAGTATCATTCAGTTTTTTCTTTTGGTGCTTTGCTTGTTTTGCTGGACGTGATTCTCTTTTGGTTCATGTAGAAATGAATGGAATAAATGGAGAAGGATTATCAACGTGATCGATCCGGCTTGATTCTCTTTTGGTTCATGTAGTCTATCCCAAGTACTTAGGATAAAAGGCTTAGTTGTTGTTGTTGTTACTGCTTGTTTTGCTGGACGGTGTAGAGAGTGAGGTAGGTGACAGGGAGAAAAGGGATTATATACATGGATGGCCAATTTGTAAATATTTAGAACTTAATCCCTAAGCTATTTTCCCAAAAGAAAGCCACGTACAACCCTCCAACTCCATTTGATTGAGGAAGTGACACTTCATGCTGTCTAACTCACTTCATTCTTTCTCTTAGAGACACACAAACAACAAATTCGAATCTTCATTTTTATCCACACATCTTGCACTGCCTCAACCCTTCATTAATTGTTAATTTGGTTAAATTTAAGAAGTTATTTAATTAAATATTATTTAACAATTTCGGCTCTATTTGATATTGTCTAAAATTAAATTAATACAGAGTATAGTGCTTAATGAGATAAATACTAAAATATTATTCATTTATCATTTCGATGTTTGGATTGAGAGAAATAATTTATCGAAGTTATTATTAGAATAATTTAATATTTTCTAAAAATCATAAATATTAGAAAACTAATAACTTCGTAATGGATTTAAAGTTACGCTCACAGAAAATCATTTCGGTATCTAAAATTGATCTCGTTGGCCTTATTCGGCACGATCGGACTCAAAATAAAAATACGAGTAGCACGAATTTTGGATATTACAGTAGCCTAGCCTCTCTCTCTCTCTCTCTCTCTCTCTCTCTATATATATATATATATATATATATATATATATATATATCACATGCGTAAATACATGCATATCTTTGTCACTGCATTCCCACTTTCTGCTTTTTAGGGTTTATCGTGTCACATATCCGTACCTTGTCGTATCTATATCTTGTTTCTGTGTCCATGCTCCATAATAGAGTTGTGTTCTTGCGGTTAGGATGGTCAACATCTTGATACTTCCCAAGGAGTATGATGTTTTAGCAGGTTTTATTTAATGATGTCTCTGGAATTACTAATTACTTTTACATTTATATGTTATCACACGTTTAGAGTACTCAATTCAATAAAATTGTACCCGATTTGAAGTCCTTAATTTTTGTTTTCATCGTTTTTTTAACTGTCTATTCTATATGTCAGTGTTATGCAAATATGCTTTATTATGTATTTACAGGTTATCTTTTGGTCATTTCCATATTGTGTCAAACATCTGTCTTCAGTTTATAAATAATCCCACGAGACATTAAAATATATTTTTGCTTTTGCTCGTAGATGTGTGAAACTTATTATATCATCTTAAATGTTGGCACGTTTTTTGGGGACGCTTATGATTTTTGCCTGCAAGATAAAGAAAATATTTGGACTGGGAATTTGTTCTTTCCTTTTGTTGTAACTATGGCAAGACATACTTAAGGATGTTACTTGTAACTTGATGCCCTATTAAAATCAGAAGAGTTCTGGAGTCGCTGCTATCATGTTGTCATTTCAAGTTTTAAATGTTTTACCTCCTTTCAAATGATTTTTAAATCTAAACATGTCACATTGTTAGTCAAGTATTATACTTGGTCAGTGTATTTGAACTTTCAACTGCTGTTGTTAACTAACTCCATACTTGTTACATTTCTTTTCTCCTTTCTTCTACAAATAAAGCAGCCTGCATTACATCTCTTTCTGCTGCTTGTTTTTTTTCTGCATAAAAAGCAGTATGAAGTAGGCTCTAACCATGGGCTTTGGGGTATTGGGATCTAAGTGGGTTGTTCAGCCTGAAGATGTTCTATGTTTTTCTATGATTGCATTTAGTATGTCTACTACTGTCTCAGGACATGTTTGTAGTGTTTGTATTTGGTAATTCTTTTACTGGATCAAAACATGGTTTATAGGGACTTTTTTTTTATTATGCCATGTTTTTAATATTATGGCATGTCTTGTATTATCATGTGACTTGAGAATTTTATCTGGTGGATCCTGGGTTTTTCTGACTGTACACTGTTCTTTATAAAATATCTTATTGCCATTCTTGATGAATTCCTAATTGGCCCTAATCTGTTTTCTCTGTCATACATAGGATGCTTCACCTAATGAAGCGTTGTCATTCTAAACACCTAGACATGACACAAGCTTATCTTTCTGAAACATTTTCAAATATGTGAACAAGCTGTCTACCTGTAAAATTTGTTTAAGATGGAGTATGCTGCAACCCTTGTGAAAAGCATATTGTTTTATAGATAATTTTACCGAAAATGGCTTATTACATATATGAAAAATAACCAATATACATTTTAGCGAGTTGCATAGTCATCTATACAAACGATATGTACATATAGCCCTGACCCATGACAATTTAGAGCAATACTTGTTCCGTAATCGTGGTTTCATTAATCCTCAGCTTCTGTCCTGAATTTGATGTACCCTGTTTATATCCAATGTAGAAGTCATAATTCAAGGGAAAAAGGACAGAATCAATCGAAACTGTAGAAATCTAAAGGTTCTCCAGTTGATAGTGCACCTCTTTTCTTGAAGCCTTTTTGTCATTTGGGTGATGATTCTTTTGATTAAAATCTGTTTTGGTGTGTTGTATATACAATATATGCACCAATAGACAAATATGTATGTATTTGTATGTTTGCTTCCACGTGTATCATCTTTTCTTTGTATTATGCTGTATGCTTTTGTTTGTGCTTTTGCATAGGTATGTTGTTCTAAATATTATATGGCTGACACATAGTCCTTGATATATCATTTTTCTGGATCGGCCACGACAATACATTAAAAAAGGATCATATCATTTTGGGCATATATCAGCCAATATTTGCAACATTGCCCAATATGTAATCATGATATATTATCCGATAATGTTCTTTCTTTTCCAACTGAGTTTTTAATTGGAAATGTGATTGGTCTTTATATCCAATACTGTTTCTATGATATAGAAAAATCCAATTTCTTTTACCTCTACTTAAATTAACTAGATATTTAAGTTGCTATCCTACAAACTTGAGAGAGAATTTTCTCATATATTGATATTTAAAAGGTTTTCTTCTCCTTTTGCTTCTCTCTTTATCTCAGTTGTTTGCCTTTGTTGTTGCTATTGTGGTTGTTTCTTTTGTTCTAGTTGCATTATTATTGCTGCCTCTTTGCTTTAATACTACTCTTTTGGTCCCGTAATCTCTATTTTTTCTATAATTAATGTTTTTAACTTTAGATTGAATTTCTCTATAGTTTATTTTATTGTATTATGCTTGTATATGTCACGCCCTGTCCCGATCTATGGTAAAGGAGCGTGTATAGGTACTGACAACATATTATGTTTGAATATGCTAAAACCTCCAACAGGATAAAAAGAATTAAAGTAGTTTATAATTAGTTACAGATTCCTCTCTTAAAAAATATAGTTACGATTACTTTATAATTTTATTGGAATCATTATAAACTACTCTAGTTTTTTTCTTACATCCGATGTGGGACTATTGAGCTAAGGGTTTTACATTCTCCTCTCTTTTTAGGATCTAACATGCTCATTAGAGGGGCACAATACACCAAGCGGTGTGGGATTTTAGATGTCGCCCCCATGTATATCTAGAGGTGGCCCTCATGGATTGAAGCGGTGAGTCCCACGGATTCAAGAGGTGGTCCCTACTTTTGTGTCACACTTCAATATCTGTTACGCTCTACCTCGATATACGATAAACGAGCACGTAAAGGTACCAATAACATATTCGGTTTGAATATGCTAAAACTTCCGGCAGGATAAAAAGAGTTAAAATAGCTTATAATAGTCATGGATTCCTCCCAAAAAAAAGCTAGCTACGATTAGCTTATGATTTTATAGGAATCATTGTAAACTGCTCTAGCTTTTGTCTCATATCTGATGTGGGAGTATTGAGCTAGGGTATTACATTCTCCCCCTTTAGGATTTGACGTCTTGTCAGGGACACAGTAACATGATGACATTTCACCAAGCGGTGTGGGGTTCTAGAGGTAGCCCTCATGGATTTCTAGAGATGGCTCTCACTTCTGTGTGACACTTTGTTTCGTATAACACTTAGGTCCATGTGGCACTTAGTTCTGCACACTTTCGGTTAGTGTCCGGTTCTAATACCACTTCAATACCTTGCACATCTCGTCCTGATATACGATGAACGATCATATACAGGTACCGGGAATATATACGGTTTGAATATGTTAAAGTTTTTGGCAGGATAATAAGAATGAAAATAGTTTATAATTAGTTACGGATTTCTTCCCCAAAAAAAATACCTATAATTACGTTATAGCTTTATAGAAATTATTATAAACTACTCTAACTCTTGTCTTACGTACGATTTGGGACTATTGAGTTAGAGTATTACAGTACATATGTATATATTATCGATTACCTTTACGTAGTTACTAGATACACCCATATGATATCAAATTTGACGTGTATATATAATGTTACATATGGACATATATGAGCTTGTATCTCCAATATATCTTTCGATATTCACTATCCGATATTAAAAGCTCCCATCCAATATGATCCCAATGTCTGATGTTTAGAACCTTGGGACTAATATTCTGGGTGCATGTGCGTGCGTGTGCACGCACACTTTCTCTATCTCTTGATTCTTCTTTTCCCCTTTGGATGTGTATCTGTGAGTGAATATTATCTACTATTGGATTGGTAGTGCATCCATTTGTGTTTATGCCAGGGTATTTGAAGTGATTGTATCCGCTATGGTTTTTTGGAAATGTCAAGCTCATCTGAGCATTGGGATTTACGTTTTTTTTTTTTTTTTTTTTAATCTCTTCTCTCTCTCTCTCGTGTGTGTGTTTTGTGTATAGCTTTTATGGATTCCATCTTACCTTACGTGTTTTGTATAGCTTTTATGGATTCCATCTTACTTGATCTATTTTCATGGGTAATCCAACTAGAGCACTTTGCTGATACATTCTAGTACTGGTGAATTCTTTTGGAAGAACATGATTCCCTGTCAACTCTTGGGTATTCTGATGCTCATTAGCTACATAACTTAAAGGGCTGCTATTTGATATCGCAGCTGTCTTTAAACTCTGTGGATGTGTGTGCAGTGCTTTTCAATAAAATTGTATAAGGCTGCTGCAGTTGTGGCTATTGAATAAAACCAGGACGTGCTAGCACATAAATGATGAGTTCGAGAAATATTGGGAAATATATTTCTTGAGGTACGAGGAGGAAGAATGCACTTTGTTTAACAGAAGAGGTGAGCATGCTTCCATGCTCGCAGAGTATTGTGAACATTTGGGGGAGTTCAATGCTTGTAAGGAAGATGTGTAATTATGTTGCCTTTTAAAGTTACATAATAGCTAGAATAGATGGAGAATTCTCTCATATTGATCAAAATATGTAAACTTTGTCGTTTATCCTCGACACCAGGACAAAAATATTTATTGGACTATCAATAAAGGAGGAGCTTGCCGGTACAAGTAGAAGATACTCTCATCTCAAACTAGTTTTCATATTTGTAGGTGTCTTTCTTTGATGCCTGGATTACATATCGCATACGGTGGAATCATCCCGTTTCAGTTCTTGACTATTTTTAATATGATAGTTCGTACTACTTCTTGATTATTTTTAAAATATGATTTGGGTTGAAGACTTGAACTATATTATGTTTTCCCTTGATTTCGTTATCACCAGAAAAGCGTTCAACAGGTTATTCCTCTCTTGACCTTCTGTTTTAGATGTTCAGGCTAGAAGTTTTAGATGTTCAGGCTAGAAGGCAAGCTATATTAAGAGTGCTTTGGCTGTCCTGTGTCAACCATTATCTAGAATTTATGGTTAGCAAGCGTCTCAATTGAGCCCAAAACGGTAGTAAAATATCGGCGCCTGATAATGTTCTTCCAGAGGGAAAGATTTGACAAATGATGTGCCCTTGTGGCGAAGGGTGTTCTTTTTATTATGAGAACACCTTTGCTCTAACTTTTTCTTGCTAATCCATTTAGGCTCATTTTGGTTCGAGAGAAAATGAGAAAAAAAGAAAAGAAAATTGAAAAGTTATTACTTTAATTGTTTGGTTATAGAGAAAATTTTGAAGTAAAGAAAGGGGGAGTAAATCAAGAAAAAATAATGTTCAAAATTTTTTGCTCTTTGTTTCTCTTTTCTAACCTAGAGAAAATGGGAGATAATGTTACTTGTCAGTAGTGCCATATGAAATCGTGAGAGTGGAGGAAGTTGGGGATATTGGTATTTTCTAATTTTTTTTATTTTATCTTTGATATATTATTTTTCTTCTTATATTTTCTTTTTAGTTTCTCCTTCAACAAAGAGAATCTTATATATATATTTTTTTTCTTTCTTTCATATTATCAAACCGAACATAGGCTTAGGCTTTCTGGTTTGAAAGAAAATGGAAGTTAGGAAAAGAAGAGAAAGGGAAATGAAAAGAAAAGTAGAGAGAAATTATACTCTTTTATGTTTGGTTAATAAGAAAATCGAAAATCTTATGCAAAATTCTGAAACAAGTAATTTATCCTATTTACTGTCCAATGGAAATTAAGGAGAAGATACAATTCTAATTAGGTTACTGTATTTATATTTTTTTTAAAAAAAAATTAGCATATAATTTACCCAACCTTTTTAGAGCTCAAACTTCAGATAAATACCAAAAGAAAAAAAAAAAAAATTTACTCTAAGCTATCATGCCCACAAATGTGTTTCTTTTTCTTCCAAAAGAATTTCCTTGATTTCAACCATGCAACCGAATAAATTAATTTTTTTAAACTATTTTGTTTGAAAATATTAACAAAATATCTTGGGATATTTATCTTAGTCGAGAACTTAAAATAGAATTTTCGCATCTTTGAATTAGATAACAAACAAAGTAGGCTTATTTTGAATGCAAAAATACCCTGTACAAAAATACCTTGGAATATTCATCTTAACATCACAACTTAAGTGGATGAAATAATAAATAAGAACTTTATCTTGAAACTTCTATCTAAGACCATAATTTCAAATAAAAGTTAAATGGAAGTTTCATAGCTGCAAACCAAGTATAAATCTAAAGTTTACACGGGATACAAAGTTAATTGTTATTTAAAATTATCTCAATTTCCTGAACGAGGAAAAAAAAAAATGAGAACAGCTAGATATCTTGGAAATTATTGACCTTCGGCTTCAAGACATCATCTGAAGTAGAAACTCAAGGTCCCTCTTTTCCTGAAAAAGATCAAATAAGTAATTAGAGGTCAGCGCACAAGGAATTATGAGCACATACGGAAAATAATTTCATTTGCAATTTAAATTAGTAAAGCTCAGAACAATAGAAATAAAACCATATATGATACATATTCTAGAGTCTGGCATACTTTGGCACATTGCAGGTCATCAGATGATGTTATAATAGTTTTTTCAAGAATAACTTTCTATTGATGAATCAGTAAAGCAAGTACTGATCATTGCTCCTGAAACATCCAGCTGAACAAGAGCTAGCCCTAGCTCATTGCCCAATTTCCCAACTTATTAACTAGAGCTTGGCTATAGCTAAAGGATGTTAACTCCAAAGCCAATTTTTTCTCCAATTAATTGGCAAACCAATGGAAATGCTTCCTCGAATCTCAGGCTAATCATATTTTAAAAGTTATGAATCTTTAATCTAACATTCTAACCTTTAACCCTCCTCAAACATTTCATTTTGGTATCACAGGAGGCACACAACTCCAATTGAGTAATTCCAATTTTTAGAATGTGAAAGTTCGCACTAGTATTGTTGTTAGAAGTCCCATGCCTTCCTTTGTATGTCACTTGATTTGTTTTAATTGTAACTGGAAATGCACAATGTACATTGAAGCACTTTGGCAAGAACAAATCGATCCACAAGAAAGAGAATTTTCTTTTAACTTTAGATCAAGGCGAACTAGAAATTATATGGAAATGGTATTATTTTTATTACAAAAATAAGATAAAATAAAATCCATAATTCAAATCCACTATAGAAACATGAATTTGCTACATATGTTAAGCCAAACAACTTTTTCTCTTTTCATATCTCAACTCAACTTTATAGTTCAATTATAAAAGGATTTAGTTATCAAAGATCTTTCTCTAAGCTAACATATTGTTGATTTATAAATTAATCATCTCAGGCTTGCAAGTTAGAAACATATTAGGTGAAGGCCCATCAAGGCAGAAGATACTCAAGAATCCTTTATTAATCAGGATCCTTTAGAGAGAAGGAAACCAAGTTCAGTTATGATAAGCCGCTATTTAAATGCAACAGAATCCCCCTCATATTTGGAAACTCTACTAGAAATCGATGACAACTAAAACCAAATACACTCCACCTTCGCAAGGAGTGCAGGGGATCGACCTCTTGATATCCGATCATCTCTCTTCTTCTTCTTTCCCATATGAACTTTTTGTAATCAGGAGAGGAAAATAATTGAGAGACTGTAACCTTGATTCTGAGCCAAAGTGGCGTGTAATTTGGCTTAGTGATTTTAGCTGACCAAAATTGACATAAAAAATTTGCAGTGAGAAAATTACACTATCTATGGCGAATATATATTTCAAAGACCTGCAAAATAAAATGTCTCCCAAAGGGTGTAAATTCGAATACTCAGGTTACTCATTTTGCAACTCCAACTCTTTATCAGATGTCAGAACTCGCCTAGGCAATCCATGGAGTTGTCTACTAATGTGGAGCTATCCTATGGCAATGGTGTCGAGAAGACGCCGGGGGAGGACAAGATCACTCTCTTATTTCCCTATCAAATGAGGCCAAGGGGGAACATGATGATCATAACAACAGAGCCTCTTCTTCTTATCAAAAGAATACTAAACTATCTTATGGCAATAAACTCTTCGGTTACTGTGAACCTCTCTCAAAGACAATTCTCGAGAAGGAATTTAAATTCAAGCTCTCTAACTTGCGCATAACATATGATGGCTCCACTGATCACTTTGATCACATCTCCAACTATCAAGCTGCTATGCATCTATAAAGAGTGACAAACAAAATCTTATGCAGTGCTTTCACTATGACCGTCGAGAACGAGGCATAGGCCAGATGTCTTTCCCCCTTATTCAATCAAGGAGTTTGATCAACTCTGATAGGCGTTTACCCAACAGCTCTCAACAAGCAAAAATATAAAGAGAACAATGCCATCTCTTCTCAGCATTGAACAATAACATGGTGAGCCCCTCCAAGACTTCTCGAAGTGATTCAACAAAGCAACACTCCAAATGGATTAGCTGGTATAGTATTGACAGTATTAGTCAATGGTGTTCGTCACACTCGTCTCATGCTTTTATAGATAAGCGCAAGCCAGACTCTCTAGACGAGCTCCTTAAGCGCATTGGTAAGTACATTGCTCAGGAGGAGTCCAAGATGTCTTTTAGATATCACGACTCCCAAAGAGCCAGACAATATCTTGATCAAAAGGGAAAGAATGGGGAAGAAGATGCAGCTTGTCAAAGAGGCATTAGGGTGACAACTATCAAAAGAGCAATTTTATCTCCCTCAACTCTTTCTGAATTCATGTCCTCAGCCAAATCTAGAAGGAGAGCCATCTTTCACAAGCACCTCTCCCTATCAAGAAGCTCAAGAAAAAAAAGAATCTGCAATGATTTTATGAGTATCACTGTGACATCTGTCATACAATTAAAAATTGTATCAAATATAAAAGGATATCAAAGAAATCATTCAATAAGGACACCAGAAGAAATTCGTCCAAAAGGATGTTGAGGCTTGACCAGTTGTCTTGATGAGGGCGAGAATGATGCTCCTACTAGCACGGAACATTTCCTCTAACTAATGATCTATCCTGAGCGACTAGATTGTATGGCTAGTTTTTTTTTTTTTCCTATTTACAGTTATAAAAAGTCCAACTTGGATATAGCTCCCTTACAAGCTTCATGTAATAAGTTTATTTTTTCAAACATAGGAATGTTTTTACAGCACTCGACAATACCTGCCATCAGCTGTGTTTTGCACTCGGAAATATCCAACTTTTGTGCTCTATAACATGTCACATAGGCATCAACTCTCCAATATTTTGAGTTTATAAATGAACTCACTAGATTCCAAATTGATCTCATGATACTAGCTACCACCTCTTCAGGCTACTTCCCAAAGGACAAGAAAATCTCCTCTGGACATAGAGGCAGAGTGCAAAAAACTTATCTTTGTATGTAGAGATAAGGGATTCAAAATCCCATGATGGCTTGCTAGATCTCGAGTTCAACAACTCCGCTATTTTGAACCCTAAAGGCAACCATCTCCAATAGTCCAAACTTTCCCCTAGACAGTACTTAGTAGTTCTTGCCCTAACAGTACTCGTCTATGCAATCCTATACTCTCAGTGGTAGTGCTCCTCAATATTTATCCTAACGGTACCCGCTAAAGCAATCCTATGCTCTTACTGGCAGTACTTAATAGTCTTTGCCTAATATTACCCGCACAGGCAATCTTATGCCCTTGTTGGCAATACTCAGCAGTCTTTGCCCTAATAGTAATCGCCGACATATAATCTTGGTGGTCATACTCGACAGTATTTTTCCTAATGGTATTCACCCATGCAATACTATGTCTGTTGACAGTACTTGGTAGTCTTTGCCCTATGCTAATTGTCTAGGTAATCTAGTGCCCTTACTGGTAGTACTCTGCAATCTTTGCTCTAAATGGTATCTACCTAGAAATTTTATGCCCTTGCCGACAACATCCAATAGTCTTTGCCTTAATGGTATTCACCTCGGCAATTCTATGCCCACACTAGTAGTATTCAGTATTCTCTGTCTTAATGCTACTCGTCCAAGCAATCCTAAGCCCTCACTAGCAGTGCTCAACAGTTTTTGCCTTAATGGTCCTATGACTCCCCGAAACTATATACTGGTGGACCCAAGAATATATTCCAATAATAGATAGATTATCAATTGGGTACTCTCGATATCATAGTGCACGAGGCTATTACAATATACAATCATAGGAACGAGATATGAAAGTGTGCATATATGATATATATACCACAAATCTGAAACTATTTGCCACAACATCACAGGCATGAATATAAAAGTATCTAAAAATAGGTATATGGAAATGATAAGCAACATGTACACAAAATGTTGCTCATATAGAGTCAAATACAGTATCAGAACAGAGCAACATAAGTACCAAATATATACAAAAGTGTCTGGATACCACAAACAAAACCAGGAAGCATGAGACATATGCATATATAAGCCAAAATAATATGCACAAAAGAGATGAAGACACTACTGGCATTATCCTGCTCCTAAAAACAGGAATCCTCGAGAGGTGGATCCTCCTCCTCAGGGACCACTGTCATGGCTACTAGATTTGGAGTATAATAATCCTGGGGGTCAGAACCCAAACAAAAGTATAAAGCCAAGCTCATGCAACTATATAGAAACTATATAAAAGTATATATATGTGGTATGTTATTAGCAAACAATGCAAAGATGTATGCAACATGCTAGTAGAAAACAATGTAAAAGATATATGCAGCATGCTAATAGTAAACAATGTAAAAGATGTACGCGGCATGCTGGTAGGAAATAATGTAAAAGATATATGTATATGAATTATGAAGTACATGATACGTATAATATAACATGAATTACGAAGTACATGGTATATATAGTATAATATGATTAAGCAAATAGATATGCATTCCATCCTATTAATTTGGAACAAAATGGTAGGAATATTCACATGTTTGAAGAGTGTATCATGCATTCGGTAGTACGACCCCAAGTATATGTCTCCACATAATAGGATAGCATAACGCTAGGCATACTAGATATTCCATGCATATTCGGAATCTTGGCCCTAAGTATCAGTCTCCATATGAACCAGATAAGGTGCCACTAAGCATACAAGAAATGGATGGTGTCAATACGCAGCTTAGCGGATGCATCAAAATAAGATAAGAAGCTCACACAATGCATATTTTATTCCACCATTCATTTTATCCATATCCACAATGTAGTATATTCTAAGTTTCAATGTATCAATGTGACATACGTAATAAGAATTCATGTATCAATAGCTATGTGAATTTGAAATGACACACACGATGACAATAGCATCTATAAGAGTTATAAAATATGTTCATGTCACGTAATCAAGATATAAGAAAATTTTGTCATCATGTTCCCATGAATAATCATGCCTTCATGCATCATTTTTTATACTTGTTATGTTTTAATGAAATGAATAAATATTATTATACTTGTTATCATGAAATAAGTAATATCAAGAAAATTCATGACTTGTCAAATATTAGCCTCTTTAATGGAGGGTAATACCATGTTAAAATCAAATGACAAAAATTGAATAAGCTAAAATCCGTGTTTTGACCTCATGCTGTTGGCATGGCATCAAATCCGCGTGTGACATTAGATCTGCATTTTAGCTAGTGACAGCTTGCATGGCATGTGCAGACCCGTATTTGGATGTTAACAAGGATAATGTCTATCCTTCATGATTCTAGAATGCAAACACAACAGTCTGGGTCCCACGTTTAGTTACAATCAGCTCTAGTCATGAGCTTGGAAGGTAAATGCTGATTTTCTTGCAACCATTGATCAGTGTTACCATTTACTTGATGTTAGATTTAGTTTAAAGCCTTCAGGGCTCAAATGCAACACTAAGTTGAAATATGAACTATATCCTCATTTTTCCAAACATGACCATGTGTTTTAAGTATATCTAGCTCCGCGTTATGAACTAGATCCGTGGTTTTCTATTTATTCAAAGGTCTCATGAGCCCCAATGCAATCCTACGTGGCTAGTCCCGACCGTATGCGCATTTCTTCAAGTGTGACCTTGTGTTTGAAGCATAACTAGATCTATGTTTCTATTTACTTAGATGCCTTGTGAGTCCCAACGCAATCCTACGTGGCTTGCCTCGCGTTTTCCTTAAAATGTGACCTTAATTTAAAGTAGGTTGAGATTCGTGTTTCTCCCAAAATGTGATCTTACAAGACATATGTGGATTCCTCAAACACGACCTTATTGGTTCGCGTAGATCTTATCCAAACAAGATCGTTGTATCTTATTAGTAACGATACTTGCTTATTCAGACTCATATCTAGTCATAAAAAGGAGTAATCCTGTGTTCTCAAGATTTTAAACACAAAACCGATCCTAAGGGGTTATTCGTAGATTTCTTAAGATGATGAAGATCCCGTTTTTAGTTTAAATGTGACCTTCAAAAACCCACATTTTAGTGTATACAGGGAGACAGTCAATTTCTTGGTCCCACTTTGGCCAAACGCGATCTTCTAAGACCCGCGTTTGTTTATATCTAAACAGATAGTAAATCTCTCATTATCATATAACCAAAATGCGTCCTTCAACCATTTCTAAGGCTTCAAAAATTCGCATTTTTCTTTATCTAGAGAGAGATTCATCTTCTTGTTATTATAGAACCAAAACATGACTTTCAGAGACTCAAGTTTTGTTACATCCGAAAGGAGTTTCAATCTATGGATCCTACTAAGGTAAAATGCAACCCTTGGGGATCCGTGTTTACTCTTTAGAGGATTTTCTCCTGAATTTGGAAATTTGACTAACACTTTAAGCATTGATACTACACGATTCTTATGAATCTATTTATGAACCATGTGATTTCACTCATAAACTCCATAATCTTCTATTATCCATATTGATCAACAATTTTCAGAATCTTAGCCTAACATGCACAAATTTCAATAGATCCAAAATGATCAAAATTTATCCATAAAAAGAATTATGTACACACAATATAAATCAAGCAAAGATTCCAAGAAGAACAACGAAATAAAGTATTACTTGCCTCAAATTCCCAATCTTTTCAGCAGCTCTCTTCTCTTTCCCACAAACCAGAAGAAACAAATGTTAGAAAGTGATTTTGTTTTCGTTCTTTTACAAAATTTCTCTTTGAGAAAATAAGATTATATAAATGCCTTTGGGCAATGTGGTAACTTTGTCCTCTAGCCTAATTTCTAGGCTCTTGCATGGAAGGCATGTGTCCAACTAGAGTTCCACCTCACTCTCTCTTTTTTACAAGTCGTCGTTGACTTAGTTCAAGGGATGTGACCTTAGAAACTTAGTTAATTTTTGGAGGTGTGCACAAAGAAATCTTTGGTTTCAACGATTTGTTATTTAATAACTTGAAAAAGTTATTTAGAATATCAAGAAAATTTGGGGTATTACAAATAAGCTCTGTATGAAATATTTTAGACTTTTGAATATGAAATGAAATATGAAAATTTGAGAAAATTCTTGCACGGATTTCGCATGAGTCAAAATCTCTCCTTGTAGATTCATTGAGAGTGGACATAGATTCGCCTTAGTGGATTTTCGAATCTTTTGTGTTCTTCTATAATTTTCTGTTCTTCCCCACATTTCAAAACGTAACCCCAATCCGCTTCCATCCTGCATCACTGTGTTTTCTATCCATTTAGAGATATAATCAACTGCTATGAGGATATAAATATATCCATTAGATGCAAGGAGTGGACCCTTGAAGTCAATGCCTTAACAATTAAATTCCTTGATTGTAGTAATGGGAGTCAAAGGCATATCATTCCTCCCAGTGAATATACCTAATTTCTGACATGACTCGCAATATTAAAATATTCATGTGTATCTCTAAATATTATGGGCCAGTAAAATCCTTATTGGAGAATTTTGGCTGCCGTCATTGTAGATAAAAGGTATTCACCGCAAGTTTCTATGTAACAACCTAATTTCATCATAAGTTACATTCTTAATATCAGATTAATCCCAAAATAAATGCATTGTGTTTGACTCATTTTTCTCTATTTTTGTGATTTTCTTGAAATTTTTAAGATAGTCATTTAAAATAATATTATTTAATCACCGGTAAGTCCTACACATATTTTTACTAGTCTTTCTTCTTTGACTTGTAAAAATGAAGTTTGACTTTTTTGGGTTAGTTTAATTTGAAATTATAATCTTAAATAACTCTAATAACATATTATTAGTATTCATTTGTCCTATACCTATTTTGTTTTATTCACACCCATACCTTACTTTACCATGCTTGTCCTTTGGACAAGCATGACAACCATCATCTAATCCCCCATATCCCTCCTTTATTATATTTTTTTCTTTCCTTTCATTTGTTTTCTCTCCATCATTTTTCATTCATCTCCTTTTTATTTTTTTACTCCAACTCAAAAGAAGAAGAAAAGAGAAGAAGAATAAGAAGAGAGAAGAAAAAGAGAAGAAAAATAAGAAAAGAGAAGAAAAAGAAAAGAAAAAGAAGTTCTCTAGCCTTAAGATAGGCTTACCTTCTCTAACCAATCAAGGCAAGTAAAATCACATCCACTCTCATATTTTTTTTAACTCCAATTGTTTATGGTTAACTTAGAATCTTGATTTGTTAAAACTTAAAAAGATAATATCACTATAAAAAAAAAATCTCCATGATTATTCTAGAAAAATAAAAGTATGATTTTTACACTTTACTCTATGTTTATATATCAAATTTATCATTTTATTTAAAGTCTCCTATGCTTAAACTATAAGTTTTATAGCCAAATTTTATAGCCAAATTATGCTTAAATTGGCTATATCAAATTTTATAGCCAATTTAGAATCTTGATTTGTTTAATTTTAGAAATGTGATATCTTTATACAAAATTCTCTATGATTATTTTAAATATAAAAATATGATTCTTACACTCTACTCTATATTCATGTATTAAATTTATGATTTTATTTAAGGTCTCCTATGCTTAAACTATAAGTTACAAACTTAAACTATATGTTTTATTTTAAAATTATAAAGAAACCACCTTTATGAATGTTCATCATATTGGATATAAATTTGAAGTTTCCTACATAAGTTCTTGTATAATGCAATGATTTTAAAAATCATTTTCCACTTGCCATTAGAAAATATGTATATATATACATTTATTTATTTATTTATTCATTATCATGTTTTAAAGAGAGAGTTTCATATAAGTTTTACATTAAATTTAATAAAATATTTTATTTATGCAAGCTATTATATTAGGTCATAATTTCTTTATGCTAATTCATGTTTACTTGAAACATATATACATTAGTAAGGTTTAATAAATTTGCAACTTTCCATACCATGAAATCATTCTAGAATTTGGAAAATTCATTCATTATTAACGCAATCGTTATAATAGCGTTAAACCTATTTAATTTCTATTCTGATAATTTAGTACCCACTTACCTAATACATGTTTATATGCATAATTGTATATATGTATGGTTTACATACATGATTATTATTTCCATAACACATTCTAGTTTCTATGACTATCATACTTGCCTTGACATATACATACTAGTCACTTGTACAATTGCCTTGACATATACATACTAATTACTTGTACAAGATACATGAAACTATGTCGGATTTTCCTTGTTAGTACATACACATGTCTTGATAGTGCCATGGATCCTGACTTGCCTGTTAACTTGATTTTGACATGGACCACATCTTGTTTGTTACTTGACATGTATTAATCTTGACATGACTGGCTCATCATATTCCGGATTGATTTCCATGTAATATAACTTGAAAGCTTGGGTTATGAGAGAACTAAATGGTGGACAACTATTGTATCGTAAAAGGTTTAGGATAGGTTGCGCAACCGAAATAGGGGTCCAACCGCGGGGGCGCCCGGATGGTACTGAGCTATCATCTCTTGTGTAGTCCATGTTGATGGGACGACCGATTACTCAGTAATCGGTATCTGCTTGAGTGCTTAGCGGCACGACTGGTTCAGCGCCAGCATCTTGGCCGGGTTCTGGGTATGCACGGGTACTTTTACGATACAGGTTTATTTCTTCACCAGTTAGTTCAAATATAAATTAAAATGAGATGTTAACTTAGACTTGATATGCATGTATATCTCTGCTTGATATTGTTACTTGATCGTTTAATATTTTTCACACATGCGCATACTTTCATATCCATACTCATATCTTACTTATTTGCTTATAATATACACTCCCTACCTTTTATTGTTTTACTTGCCGGGTTTGATCCTGAGTTTCTCCACACGCTCAGGTACTGAGCATATGAGCGAGGATCAGCCATCGCACGACCAGTACTTTCTGGAGCAGGCTGAGCAGCAGTAGATTCTTAGGCCTCCACTTTTTGTATTTTTGGGTTTGGTATGTATACCTCTTTTGAGGGATTAGTTTCCAACTTCTGTATCAGTACGTAATTATTGCTTTCTGTTTTAGACATGTATATTTTCTCTTTTATATGGCAGTAGACTAACGTCCAAAATCCTGATAGATGACTAGTATTTAGTTCAATTCATTTCTACTTTAACATACTTATAGGCCTCGTGCACGTCGACTTATACGTGCCCGCCGGTAACGCACTCCGTTTTCTTGTCCCTTCGGAAAATGGGGCGTTCGAAAAGTACGAGTGGACCACGGAGTGTGATAGTGCATAAGTGCAAATTGACTACATCACCAGTATTAGCAGTTCCTATTGATTCAGGCGGTATGAGGATATACTGCGATGCATCTAGCAAAGGGTTGGGTTGCGTACTTATGCAGAATGGTCAAGTGATCGAGTATGCTTCCCGACAGCTTAGGCCTCATGAGCGAAACTATCCTACACATGATTTGGAGCTAGCGGCAGTAATACATGCCCTTAAGATTTGGAGGCATTATCTATTGGGCGAAAGAGTAGAAGTGTATACTGATCACAAGAGTCTTAAGTATATCTTCACTCAGAAGGAGTTGAACATGAGGCAGCGCAGATGGCTTGAACTTGTAGCAGATTTTGACTTAGACATCTGCTATCATCCGGGAAAAGCCAACGTAGTGCTAGATGCCTTGAGTAGGAAGCCGATGGCTATGTATCTGACTCGACAGAAAGAAATCTTAAAAGACATGGAGAGGGTGGAATTAGAAGTTCTACTATCAGGAATGACAGCACAGCTCATGGAGTTACGATTTCAATCTACACTGATTGATAAGATCAAAGAAGCCCAGAACAATGATAGGAGATTGGAAAGGCTTAGGAACAAGATGGAAGCGGGCAAGAGACCAGACATCTCAGTGCATACAGATGGCTCACTTCGTCTCGATGGTAGGTTGTGTGTACCCAGAGGAGAGGTTAGAGATGAGGTGTTAGCAGAAGCTCATAGATCAGCATATTCTACTCACCCAGGCAGTACCAGGATGTATAGAGATCTGAGACAACACTTCTGGTGGCCAGGAATGAAAAAGGAGATTGCTCAATATGTATCAAAATGTCTGATTTGTCAGCAGGTGAAGACCGAGCATCAGAGGACCGCAGGTTTGCTTCAACCCTTACCTATTCCGGAGTGAAAATGGGAGAAGATAGCCATGGACTTTGTGACGGGTCTTCCCAGAAGTCCGAAGGGTAATAACGCAATTTGGGTGATCGTAGACCGCTTGACGAAATCAGCCCATTTTATTCCTTTTAGGGTGGGCCAGTCGACAGAAAAGTTGGCAAAGAGATTCATGCAAGAGATAGTGAGACTGCATGGAGTTCCAGAGCGGATTGTTTCAGATCGTGATACTAGATTCAGATCGCACTATTGGACCAGTCTGATGAAGAGTTTGGGGACTCATTTAGATCTTTCTTCAGCGTATCATCCTCAAACAGATGGACAATCTGAGCGGACCATTCAGACCTTAGAGGACATGCTAAGGGCTTGCGTGCTAGATTTTGGAGGTTCATGGGAGGATCATTTGTATATGGTAGAGTTCTCCTACAACAACAGTTATCATGCGAGTATCAAGATGGCTCCATTTCAAGCTTTGTATGGTAGGAAGTGCAGATCACCCTTGTGTTGGGACGATGTTGGAGAGCGCAACATATTAGGACCAGAGATAGTCGCTTAGACGATAGACCAAGTAAAGGTCATCAAGGAACATTTGAGGGTTGCACAGAATAGGAAAAAGAAATGGGCGGATCATCACAGAAGGCCATTGGAGTTCGAAGTTGGAGATAGAGTATTTCTCAAAATTTCACCAATGAAGGGAGTTGTTAGATTTGGTAGGAGAGGAAAGCTCAATCCTAGATATATTGGACCTTTTGCTATTGTCGAGAGAGTTGGAAACTTGGCTTATCGACTTAACTTGCCATCAGAGTTGGATGCGGTGCACAATGTATTTCATATTTCTCAACTGAGAAAATGCATTGGAGATGAGAACCGTGTTGTAGATCTTTCCGATGTGGAATTGGGAATAGATTTGACTTTTGAGAAGGAACCAATTGCCATCCTTGATAGAAAGGAGAGAATTCTGAAGAACCGCACGATTCCCCTCGTTCTCGTGTCATGGGATAGTCACTCGCCAAGAGAATCTACCTGGGAACGGGAGAATGATGTCCGGAAGAAGTATCCCCGCTTGTTTGAGTGATCACGTAAGGTATCAATGCATAATATTAATACTCATTCCCGTCAACACATGCATATATATGAACTTATTATTGTATTTATTCTTGTTTCTCAAAAAAAAAAATTAATTAAATTTCGCGGACGAAATTTTTTTGCAAGGAGGGTAGGATGTAACAACCTAATTTCATCATAAGTTACATTCTTAATATCAGATTAATCCCAAAATAAATGCGTTGCGTTTGACTCATTTTTCTATATTTTTGTGATTTTCTTGAAATTTTTAAGATAGTCATTTAAAATAATATTATTTTAATCACCGGTGAGTCCTACACATATTTTTACTAGTCTTTCTTCTTTGACTTGTAAAAATGAAGTTTAACTTTTTTGGGTTAGTTTAATTTGAAATTATAATCTTAAACAACTCTAATAATCTATTATTAGTATTCATTTGTCCTATACTTATTTTGTTTTATTCACACCCATTTGGACAAGCATGATAACCATCATCTAATCCCTCATATCCCTCCTTTATCCCTCATATCCCTCCTTTATTATATTTTTTTCTTCCCTTTTATTTGTTTTCTCTCCTTCATTTTTCATTCATCTCCTTTTTATTTTTTTACTCCAACTCAAGAGAAGAAGAAAAGAGAAGAAGAATAAGAAAAGAGAAGAAAAAGAGAAGAAGAATAAGAAAAGAGAAGAAAAAGAAAAGAAGAAGAAGTTCTCTAGCCTCAAGATAGGCTTACCTTCTCTAACCAATCAAGGCAAGTAAAATCACATCCACTCTCATATTTTTTTTTTAACTCCAATTGTTTATGGTTAACTTAGAATCTTGATTTGTTAAAACTTAAAAAGATAATATCACTATAAAAAAAAATCTCCATGATTATTCTAGAAAAATAAAAGTATGATTTTTACACTTTACTCTATGTTTATATATTAAATTTATCATTTTATTTAAAGTCTCCTATGCTTAAACTATAAGTTTTATAGCCAAATTTTGCTTAAATTGGCTATATCAAATTTTATAGCCAATTTAGAATCTTGATTTGTTTAATTTTAGAAATGTGATATCTTTATACAAAATTCTCTATGATTATTTTAAATATAAAAATATGATTCTTACACTCTACTCTATATTCATGTATTAAATTTATGATTTTATTTAAGGTCTCCTATGCTTAAACTATAAGTTACAAACTTAAACTATATGTTTTATTTTGAAATTACAAAGAAACCACCTTTATGAATGTTCATCATATTGGATATAAATTTGAAGTTTCCTACATAAGTTCTTATATAATGCAATGATTTTAAAAATCATTTTCCACTTGCCATTAGAAAATATGTATATATATACATTTATTTATTTATTTATTCATTATCATGTTTTAAAGAGAGAGTTTCATATAAGTTTTACATTAAATTTAATAAAATATTTCTTTTATGCAAGCTATTATATTAGGTCATAATTTCTTTATGCTAATTCATGTTTACTTGAAACATATATACATTAGTAAGGTTTAATAAATTTGCAACTTTCCATACCATGAAATCATTCTAGAATTTGAAAAATTCATTCATTATTAAAGCAATCGTTATAATAGCGTTAAACCTATTTAATTTCTATTCTTACAATTTAGTACCCACTTATCTAATACATGTTTATATGCATAATAGTATATATATATGTGGTTTACATATATGATAATTATTTCCATAATACATTCTAGTTTCTATGACTATCATGCTTGCCTTGACATATACATACTAGTCACTTGTACAATTGCCTTGACATATATACATACTAGTTACTTGTACAAGATACATGAAACTATGCCGGATTTTCCTTGTTAGTACATACACATGTCTTGATAGTGCCATGGATCCTGACTTGCCTGTTAACTTGATTTTGACATGGACCACATCTTGCTTGTTACTAGACGTGTATATGTATTAATCTTGACATGACTGGCTCATCATATTCCGGATTGACTTCCATATAATATAACTTGAAAGCTTGGGTTATGGGAGAACTAAAGGGTGGACAAATATTGTATTTGGAAAGGTTTAGGATAGGTTGCGCAACCGAAATAGGGGCCCAACCGCGGGGGCGTCCGGATGGTACTGAGCCATCATCTCTTGTTTAGTCCATGTTGATGGGATGACATATTACTCAGTAATCGGTATCTGCTTGAGTGCTTAGCGGCACGGCTGGTTCAGCGCCAGCATCTTGGCCGGGTCTCGGGTATGCACCGGTACTTTCACGATACAGGTTTATTTCTTCACCAGTTAGTTCAAATATAAATTAAAATGAGATGTTAACTTAGACTTGATATGCATGTATATCTCTGCTTGATATTGTTACTTGATCGTTTAATATTTTTCACACATGCGCATACTTTCATATCCATACTCATATCTTACTTATTTGCTTATAATATATACTCCCTACCTTTTATTGTTTTACTTGCCGGGTTTGACCTTGAGTTTCTCCACACGCTCAGGTACTGAGCATGTGAGCGAGGATCCGCCATCGCACGACCCGTACTTTCTGGAGCAGGCCGAGCAGCCCGACAAATAAAACAATAAAAGGTAGGGAGTGTATATTATAAACAAATAAATAAGATATGAGTATGGATATGAAAGTATGCGCATGTGTGAAAAACATTAAACGATCAAGTAACAATATCAAGCAGAGATATACATGCATATCAAGTCTAAGTTAACATCTCATTTTAATTTATATTTGAACTAACTGGTGAAGAAATAAACCTGTATCGTGAAAGTACCCGTGCATACCCGGGACCCGGCCAAGATGCTGGCGCTGAACCAGCCGTGCCGCTAAGCACTCAAGCAGATACCGATTACTGAGTAATCGGTCGTCCCATCAACATGGACTAAACAAGAGATGATGACTCAGTACCATCCGGGCGCCCCCGCGGATGGGCCCCTATTTCGGTTGCGCAACCTATCCTAAACCTTTCACGATACAATATTTGTCCACCCTTTAGTTCTCTCATAACCCAAACTTTCAAGTTATATTACATGAAAATCAATCCGGAATATGATGAGCCAGTCATGTCTAATCTTGACATGACTGGCTCATCATATTCCGGATTGATTTCCATGTAATATAACTTGAAAGCTTGGGTTATGGGAGAACTAAAGGGTGGACAAATATTGTATCGTGAAAGGTTTAGGATAGGTTGCGCAACCGAAATAGGGGCCCATCCGCGGGGGCGCCCGGATGGTACTGAGCCATCATCTCTTGTTTAGTCCATGTTGATGGGACGACCGATTACTCAGTAATCGGTATCTGCTTGAGTACTTAGCGGCACGGCTGGTTCAGAGCCAGCATCTTGGCCGGGTCCCGGGTATGCACGGGTATTTTAACGATACAAGTTTATTTCTTCACCAGTTAGTTCAAATATAAATTAAAATTAGATGTTAACTTAGACTTGATATGCATGTATATCTCTGCTTGATATTGTTACTTGATCGTTTAATGTTTTTCACACATGCGCATACTTTCATATCCATACTCATATCTTACTTATTTGTTTATAATATACACTCCCTACCTTTTATTGTTTTACTTGCCGGGTTTGACCCTGAGTTTCTCCACACGCTCAGGTACTGAGCATGTGAGCGAGGATCCGCCATCGCACGGCCCGTACTTTCTGGAGCAGGCTGAGCAGCAGTAGATTCTTAGGCCTCCACTTTTTGTATTTTTGGGTTTGGTATGTATACCTCTTTTGAGGGCTTAGTTTCCAACTTCTGTATCAGTACTTAATTATTGCTTTCTATTTTAGACATGTATATTTTCTCTTTTATATGGCAGTAGACTAACGTCCAAAATCCTGATAGATGACTAGTATTTAGTTCAATTCATTTCTACTTTTACATACTTATAGACCTCGTGCACGTCGACTTATACGTGCCCGCAGGTAACGCACTCCGTTTTCTTGTCCCTTCGAAAAATGGGGCGTTACATTCTATATGATAGAAAGCTATAACACTCTGAATCTCATCATCAGGCAAACATCACCTAATGATTTGATTTGAATAATATTTAAACATGTAGGGATCATTGTAAAAGTACCAATGTACCTTATAAAAGAAACTTCATTTATCTTGTGCACTTCAATATTGTAGCATCTTACCTACAACAAGAAAATTTACTATTCAATATACCAAGGAGTGGTCTTAACGAAAAATCATCAGGGAACGAATCCTTAATAGGTAGCTTATCGTTGTCAATATTTAGATGAGAAAGATAGTTTGCGACCACATTTTCTATTATATTTTTGTCTCAAGTTTCAAGGTCAAATTCTCGAAGTAGTGATATCTATCGAATAAGCCGTGGTTTTTCTTCGCCAAAACGTATTTGAGCGCCGAATGATCTATATAAAAAACACATGTAAGCCCAAAATATAGGAACAAAAGTTATCAAAAGTAAAAAAACTATAGCTAGAAGCTCTTTTTTTATTTTTGCATTGTTCGTTTGCACGTCATTAAGGGTATTGCTAGCATAGTAAACCATGTAGGCCTTTTTGTCTCTTCTTTGCCCTAGAACTGCTCCAAGGTCATAATCACTTGCATCACACATAATCTCGAATGGTAGTTACCAATTCAGAGGTTGCATTATTAGTGTTATGATGAGCATCTCATGAGCATATCGAATGTTGTTTAGTATGCCTGCATCTATTTAAATTGCACATCGTACGAAAGAAGGTGAGAAAGAGGTCTAGCATAGTACTAAATTAGTATTAAACCCTCTATAGAAACTTGTCCTTCATGGTTTTGGATATCGATATTTTACAAATAGACTCAGCTTTCGCTTTGTCTACTTCCATCCCTTTAGATGAAACGATATGGCCAAGAACAATAACCCTTTTAACCATAGAGTGACATTTTTCCTAATTGAAGAATAAATTCTTTTTTGAAAACGTTCAAGTATAGCTCCTAAATGAGTTAAACATGCTTCGAAACTGTTATCTAAAATAGGGAAGTCATCTATGAATACATTAAGATAATCTTCTACTATATCACTAAATATACTTGTCATACATCGTCGAAAAGTTGCATATGCAGTAATCAAAATGGCATTCTTCGAAAAGCAAATATGCCAAAGGGATAGGTGAATGTTGCTTTCTCATATCCTCTAAAGCAATTTCAATTTGATATAACCTACATATCCATATAGAAAGAAATAAACTTCTTCCCTAGGACTCTTTCAAGTACTTGGTCTAGTTAAGGTAACAAAAAATGGTCTTTTCTTGTTACTTTGTTTAATTTGGATAGTCTATACACATATGCAAACTCATATTAGTGCGAGTAGGTACCATCTCTCCGTCCTTGGTTTTTACAATAGTTACCTCACTTTTTTGGGAACAACTTGGGTTAGAGTCATCAATTTACTATTTAATATTAGATAGAAATGCCAATATCAAAAAGTTTTAATACTTCGGCTTTAATCACTTCTTCTTTCATACCAGCGTTAAGCCTAAGTTGCATTTGCCTAATTAGTTTAGCATCATCTTCCAAAGTAATACAATGTGTATAAATAAGGGGATTCATACCTTTGATATACACCATATTCCAATATAAAGCTCCCTTGTATTTGCAAAGTACTGATAGCATCATCTAATTCTCAACAAGATGCAAAATGACCATCAGGAAAGTTTCCAAGATCCCAGAAATATATACTTGAGATTCTCGGGCAATGGTTTGAGCTCAAGTATTGGGTCTTCGATATTAGAATGAATTATTATTTTCGTTTGTGGAGGTAGATCTTCAAATACTTCTTTCTTTGGTATCCATCCTGTAACAAATGAACAGTGAGTATCATTCATGCATTTCACCAATATGTGGCATTGTCGAAATTGAATCTTTCAAGAAAATCATCATCCATTATCAATGCAACCTCCAATAGATCAGCGATGCACAAGTGACTTTTTTTTCTTTACAAGTTTCTTCAATCCATTTAACATCTTGCACTTCCTCATAATCAATATTTGGTTGCTAGCAAATGTTGAAATTATTGAGTTCATGTTCTCCGCAAAATTCTTGCTTTTTTCCATTGATTACAATGATTACAATGAAAGAGAAATAATAAAAAAAATAAACGAGAGGATTTATATTTTATCACTCTCTTTTACAATAAAAGTGGGTTCTAATGTGGCGATAGGATCTATCTAGTAGTTCATATTGACGATCTGATGTGAAGATTTTCTTTGAAGAAGATGATGGCTGGCCCTAGTTTCTCTCTCTGTGCTGACTCTATGAACTCAAGACTCTCGCGCGTAACTTGAACTCCTTAAACCAAAAAGAGATTAAAGATAGATCCCTAAAGTCTCCTCAAAGAGAGTATTTATATATTTTAGTTGGTTATGAGAGTTTCTATAGTAATATGAAGGTTTCCATAGAAATAGGAATAGAAACTTTTTATATTCAACAAGGATTCTAATCAAATATTTAATTTTGATTTAAATTTCTTGATTTTGGATTTTGATTAGGCTCAATTCGAATATTAGATAAGCTCATATATCAATTACAATCAATTTAGAATTCTGATTGGACTCAATTCGGGTATTGGATAAGCCCAAATCTCAATCACAATCAATTTAGGATTTTGATTAGACTCAATTCGGGTATTGAATAAACCCAAATCTCAATCATAATTAATTTAGGATTCTGAGAATCTGTTCATGCAGAGTTAAGCTTTGTACGACGTGGAGTTAATCAATAGATTCATGTCCACCTGGCTGCAGAGCTATTTATTTTCATCTTTTTGAATTTTCTCCACCAACAGGACCCCCTCCAAAGTTTTCAAAATTGCTATGATTGACAAATTTTGAAATATTTTGGATCTTCAATTTGGTGATCAAGTTAAAATCAAGAAATTCGACAAAGGTGCCTAATCGCATATGCCTGGAATTTTGTTGGAGACAGTTCAAGACTCTAACACGTAACTTGAACTGCACCCTTCAAGAGGCTGTTTATTTCAGTATGACAGTGGTTCAAATATTACTATCAGAGGTAAGAGGTTAACATGACAGAGTTTATCATATCGAAATAATAAGGATAGTAATAATTTAAATTTTGTTGTCAGAGCTAAGAGCTTAACATGACAGGTCCATAGAATTTTTAACAAAATTCCAGTTATAAACGGATTTGGTATGCCTTTACCAGTCGCTATTTGCATTGGGCTATCCATGTTATTCCGCTTAACATGGTGAGTTGTCGAGGAATTAATTTCCTCTCCCATTTGCCTTTAACAGCATTGGATAGTTGATTTCATACTTTTACCCCCCAGTATGATAAGGTTAGTGAGGAATTTGATCTCCTCGTCCCACCGCTTTGACAGCATTAGGTAGTTGATTTCATACTTTTACCCCCAATATGATAGGGTTGGCGAGAAATTTGATCTCCTCTTCCCGCCATTTTGACAGCATTGGATAGTTTATGTTTTATTCCCTAGCATGATAGGTTGTCGAGAAACTTATTCTTTTCCCTTTACTTTAACAGCATTGGGTAGCAAAATTATATTCGTATATATATATATATATATATATATATATATATACACACACACACACACACACACCTTTTTTTCCCTTTTTTTCTCTTTTTTTGTTTTGATTTTTTATTTTTTTAAAATTTATGGCAATAATTTTTCCATCAAATTTCCAATCATCACACAAAATTTTTCAATGGCTAGCAAGAGCAGCAGTAGCAACATGATGTTTATCACCATTAATATCTTCTGCTCCCTCGACCCAATTCGATTGCTAGCCAATGAGGACGACTCGATTACAGCTGTGCTTCGAAGCATACCCAAGGGGAAAGCTTGCAAGTGCGGGCTGCCTGTGCTTAGTGTCGATCGAGTATTTTCCTTGCTTTTTGTTGAATTAGCTGAGCAAGTCGATTGTTCATCTTTCAGCAAGTCTAAGTGTACCCTCATGGTTTCTCCTTTTTTGGCAGGAAACTCATTGGTTCCTATGATCAGAATTGCCATATTCACAGAAATCTTCTTCTGTTCATTTTTAAGCTGGAGGACACCGGCATCTATCAATACTTGGATTCGATTCTTGAAAGGATGGCAATCCTTAGTTGGATGCCTATGTTTTGGTTAGGCCTATTAAGTGGGTCGGGTGGCCCGTTGGGCACGCCCGCCCTGGCCCGCTCGGGTGAGCCGAGCAGAGCCGTGCAGGGCATGGCCTAGCAGCTCAGCTCGGGCCGTGCCCAAGCCGAGGGTGGCCGTGCTGTCGACACGGCGCAGCCCGACACGTTGTTATATATTTTTTAAAAGAGCCATTGGGGGATTTGGTGGGTTTTGCAAATTTGTTTTTGTAACCACCAACGGCTATTTTTATAGCCGTTGGTGGTTTCTTGCAATTTTAATTTGCACATTTTTCCCCCAACGATCAAAATAGCCGTTGGGGGGGTTTACATTTTTTTTTTCAAATTAAAACATTTTTTCTCTAAATCTCCTCTATTTCCATTCATCATACTTATACAACAAAATTCATTTTCTCAAATCTCAAATTCTCAACTCTTTCTATCAAGTTTCAATCAAGTGATCAAGAAGTCTCAAGTAACCAAGTCTCCCAAATAAGATTCAAGCAAGTTTTCTCTCTGAAGCAAGGTTTTCTTTGCTTTTTCGGCTTCTAACTTCATCTCGCTAGCTAGATATTTCTACTCTATCTCTCAAATAGTTCACCGGTCAGCAGGTATTTATAATTTAAAGTTTTTTATTTTTTTTTTGAGAATTTTTATTCATTTTTTTGGGATTTTTTTAAAGGATCCACACTCATCGGCACTTCTTGCTCTCAACCTACGGGTTCTTTTTGTTTCTTTTTAACTGATGAACAATATCAAAATCTATACCAACCCTTAAAATAACCTTCTCAAGTACCATTTTCTATATCTGAGGAAGAACCAACTGAAACAACCAGACCCAAAACACTAACAACCACCTCTGCTAGAACTACTAGATCTGACATATGGAAACATTTTGAGAAAATAATGGAAAATGGTGTTAGAAAATCTAAGTGTAAATATTATCAAAAAATTTATTCGTTTCCTTTAGGTAGCGGAACGGGTAATTTTAAAAGACACCTAGACAAAACTCACCCATCAAATGAGCTACATCAAACACAAATAAGCACATATAGTGGATCATTAGGTATACATAAATATGATCCAATAAAAATAAGAGAAAATTTAGAAAGATTTATAATATATGACGAACAACCATTTACTCTTCGAAAAATCGAAAATTTGAAAGATTTTGTAAAACTACATTTACTAACAAATATAAAAAAGTTCCACGTTCAACATCTACAACTAACATGTTCAAACTATATAAAGAGCATAGGGACACTTTAATATCTATTTTTACTTCTTTAATTTTTAGATTTGCTATAACTGCAGATTGTTGGGAAGCTCTAAATATATGTAATTATTTATGCATAACGGCTCACTATATAGATCAAAATTGGTATATACAAAAAAGAATAATAGGGTTTAGGGTATTTGAATTTTCTCACAATGCAGATAATTTATCACAATCCCTTCTAAGTATTTTTTCAGCATTTGGAATATAAAGAAAAATATTTACCATTTCTTTCATTAATGCTTCTGAAAATACGGCCGCAATAGAAATTCTTAAAAATATTACAAAACCAATTTTAGATGAAAAATTATTCCACGTTATATTTGTCACATACTTAACTTATACGTTCAAGATGGATTAAAAATAATAAATGATTCACTAATAAAACTTAGGTATACATTACTATTTATTAAAAATATTGGGCCAAAAAGACAATCATTTAAACAAATATGTAAGAATTTAAAAATACCACCTAAAATTATACCTATAGATGTTAGAACAAGATGGAATTCTACATATAAAATGTTAAACATAGCTATTCGGTATAAAAATGTAATAAATACTTTTAATGAAATAGAGTCACCAATGTATAGTTTAGATAATAATGAATGGTACCAGTTGAATTGTATTTCTAAGTTTTTAAGCAAATTTGAAAATGAAACTAGAGTACCGTCAGGCACTTATTACCCAACTACACATATTACACTATATTATCTAACCGAAATTAGTTCGGTTTTTAATGAATGTAGAATCACCCAATACTTGAAAATATTGTTCAACCTATGGAAACTAAATTTAATAAATATTTTATAAATTTTCCATACTTATTATATTTTGCAACTGTTGTGGATCCCTGTTGCAAGTTAGATAGACTTGAAATTTCAATAGATTTATTTTATACAAATATGTCTTATGAAGATAATGTAAGGAATTTAGTTAATGATATTAAAATCTGTTTAGATATTATGTATAAAACATATGAAGATATGTATAGTGTGCCAACACAATTTACAAAAGAACCATCTACTAGGAAAATCCGTAATCTAATAATATCATCTGTATTTCACTGAAAAAAGGTAAGGCAAACTAGTACATATTTTAATAAATTATATTATTATTTAAAAAGAGCTAACTATGAAGATAACACATCCCCTAAAAATTATGAAACTTTTGATATTTTGGCCTAGTGGAAATCACAGGAAAAAATATATCCCGTGCTTTCCAATATGGCCCGTGATCTACTAACTCCTTCGGTGTCTACTGTAGCATCGGAGTCTACTTTTAGCGCAGGTGGTAGAGTGCTCACGGAGTTGAGAATCTCAATGGCGCCGGACACATTGGAGATGTGTATCTGCTTGAAGGATTGGTACGACATAGAAGATAGGGAAAAAGATTTGGTTAATGAAGTAGTAGTAGAGACCTTACCAGAAGAAGATGAATCATGATTAAAAGTATTTACATTTGTTCGGATTTTCATGTATTTTCTAATTTTTTTTGTAATTTTTAACTTAATTTTTAACTCATAAATTTCTTAGAAAAAATACTAAGAACAAGTTGAGAGTGACGGCTAGGGTCCTCTCCCCTCTCGGGCTTTGTATAACTTCTAAAGAGATTTATAGAGTAATTATATCAATGTAATGAGATTAAATATAATAAAAAAATTTACTGTTATTACTTTTTGTTAAATCCAATTAAATGAAGCTAAATAGTCTCATAATCTTACTTAAATTTTTTTTAATAACAAGGGCCGGCACGGGACGGCATGGGCCCGGCGTTCTGTGCCGGCGGGCTTAGCCTGGGCTGAAGCCCGGGCAGGCGTGTCGTGCCGAAGGCACGGCACGTCCCAGTTGTGGGACGTGACGTGCCTGGCATCGTGCCAGGCACGGGCCGTGCTCATGCCATGCCTGGCACGGCCCACTGGGCAGTCTGGTTTTGGTAGAATAGGCAATAATTAGGGTCGTTGGTATTTCCTACTTTCTCTGGCTTCCGGTTCTTTGGAAACTTTAACATCCCTTTTTTTATTGAGAAAGTGAAATAAAGTGCCTATCTGCTCCGTCTTGAATGAATAAATCCTATCAGGTTCTGTGCCTCTTGGCTTTTGGAGTCTTGGATTCGGATATGCAACTAACGCCATCATAGCCTTCCCTTTATTTTTAGGATTCTATGAATATGGCCTATTATTTATAGAGTTTCTCGTACCACGGGATTCCTCAATCCGGTAGATTATATCTTCCACCAGCTCTCTTTACTTCAGCAGATCTTTTCAGGTTTTGGATTCTACAGTTATGTTTGCAGGTTTCCACCAGGGCTTCCTGGGTCATACCGTGTCGACAATGTACAGATTTTTCCGGAAGCGTTCAATGAACCTTTTGACCGCTTCTTCTTCTTGTTTCGTTGCAAGGAGAGAATGAACCGATATTTTAGTATCATCCTCAAAGAAACATGTCAAGAACTATTTCTCTACATCATACCAAGTATTAATAGTTCTCGGGTACATGTAAAGGCAGGCCCTCGAGGGTGCTCGCAAATACTTTAGTCATTATGGGACTATTTCCCATAGATAGCCGGCTTGCAACAAGAAATAGTACATGTGTTGGCTTTGAAACCCTTTTCCATCATATGATTCCAATTTAAGGGGCTTGTATTTTTTAGGAAAGGGGTGCAATCCCACTCAAACGGGTATGGCCTCGAAATGCCCAATTCCTTTAACTCATTTTTCTACATTAGTGCATCAAGTTGGCTTTGTAGTTTTTCCATCCTTCCTTTATGAGGATCATGCAAGGAAAACTTATCGTTTTCTTCATGCACCGAATAAGCTTTTTCTTCTTTAACTTCTTTTCTTCATTTGTCTTAGGTGGCAGTTCCATGGAGGAGATTTAGTCTTATCTTCGACTATATTTTGAGTATTCTCGACCACTTTTAAGAGCATTATCTTGAGGTCATCAATAGTCTTTTGATGGTTTCGAATCATTTGCTCTTGGGCTTCCAACCTCTTGTCGACGTAATCGGACCTGTCCACCACATGCGATGCCAATTTTCTTGGTCAGGAAGAAGTATATAACTGCGTGAAAGTTATGGCTGAATTATCGCTATCATCATTATATGAACCCTTTGCGAGTTTCTTGTAATTTTGAGGAGCGATGACACCTGACTTGAGTCGGGTATGATCCTGAGGTTATTCGTCATCTTCATCAGCCTCATATTCTTTCTTCATGGCCTTTTTACCTTTACTCACCATATTTGAGGTCACCGCTTTCAATTCTTTTTTCTTGATTTTGTACCTCAGATTACTCTTTCTCCTTTTTGGAGTATTTTGATGAGACTCAGTTATTATGTCAAATACAGACACTCTTTTCTTTTTTACAACAGCAATTATTTAATACAGTTGATATTAACTGCTCACAATGGCATGTTGAGTGCAGATGAGTTTGAGTCGTTTTCCTTTTATTTGTTAAGTTTTCTTTGAGATCAAAAACTTTAGGAGATGAAAAATTTTCAGTTATGTTTTGGGCATGAGGCCCACTTGGCTGTCGGAAAAGTCCGTGTGCGTGCTGAAACTTTCCAGTGCCGATAGTGTTGAACTGCTGGTCTGTCAGATATTCAACGTTTTGTTTATTAGTCTTGATTCTGTATACTGGTTGTTTTGCGCAGAGCTTAGGATTAACTTCGTGTTTCAGAGCACTTATGCGAGACTGAGATATAGCTTAACATTTTACGCTAGCTTGGCGATTCTGAAGAAGTTTAACTTCTGTTGGTTGTTTAGCCTTGCGTGGAGGAGGATCCTCGCACGCTGGCATAACCTCGGATTTATGCAAGAGTCCTTGGCTTTGCGTTTAACACTTAGATCAAGCTTTTGTTTAAATTTGATAGCCTCGCGTGGTCTACACGCTGGCTTATCTTTGCATTTTATGTAAGAATCCTTGGTTTCGCGTTTAACGCTTAGCTCAAGTTTTTGTTTAAGTTTGATAGCCTCGCATGGAGATTTTTTATCACACGCTGGCTTATCTTCGCATTTTACATGAGTTCTGGCAATTCTGCCAGTTTCATAGTTGAGCTCAGTAGCCTCATGTGGAGAGACTTTATCACACGCTGGCCTGCCTCTGGGATTAACCTCGCATTTACGCGAGTATTATCAATTTTCCTGGTTTTATATCCAGGATTTGTAGCCTCGCGTGGAAAGATTTCTACACACGCTGGCTTAAAGTCAGCTTTGCGTTTTACGTGATTTTCACTGGTCTTGCGATTAACGTAAGATAGTTCGCGAGGTAAAATCGTAGCCTCGCGTTCTGCCTCTGCTTTAGCCTAGCTTTATGCAGGCTTTGAGAGCTCTTCATCTTACTTGACGATTTCGATTTCAGAGTTGAGATCTGGTAAAGCCAGATTCTTGGCTCTCTTCGATAGTAGGAAGAACATCCTCCCTTAAGATTTTCCATTCAAAAGACAGCTCTATAGCCGCAGACTCCAAGGACTCCCGATTAACGGAGAATTCCTTATTACTCGATTTACAGATTTTAAAGATCACGCGACGATAGCGCTGTGTTTCAGTCAGATTGCCTGATCCAAAAGAGAGATACTCTTTATACCTTTGCTTATCGATGTCAACGATGAGTATATCCATGACCGATCCAGTTTTCTTCACGTCGGATTGTGCCATGATCTCTTGTTCAGTAAAAGAGACGTCTTCCACTATGGTCCCTAGTTTGTTCTCCGCAAAATTCTTGCTTTCTTCCATTGATTATAATGATTACAACGAAAGAAGAATAATAGAAGAAATAAACAAGAGGATTATATTTTTATCACTATCTTTTACAATAAAAGTGGGTTCTAATATAGCGATGGGATCAATCTAGTAGTTCTTGTTAACAATCCAATGTGAAAATCTCCTTTGAAGAAGATGATGGTTGGCCCTAGGCTCTCTCTCTCTCTCTGCTGATCTCTATGAATTTAAGACTCTCACGCGTAATTTGAACTCCAAAAACCAAAAAAAAGATTAAAGATATATCCCTAAATTCTTCTCAAAGAGAGTGCTTATAGACTTTAGTTGGTTATGAGAGTTTCCATAGGAATAGAAATGAAGGTTTTCATAGGAATAGGAATAGAAGGTTTTTGTATTCATCAAGGATTTTAATAAAATATTTAATTTTGATTTAAATTTATTGATTTTGGATTCTGATTGGACTCAATTTGAATATTAGATAAGCTCAAATATCAATCACAATCAATTTAGGATTCTGATTGGACTCAATTCGAGTATTGGATAAGCCCAAATCTCAATCATAATCAATTTAAAATTCTAATTGGACTCAATTCAAGTATTGGATAAGCCCAAATCTCAATCACAATTAATTTAGAATTCTGAGAATCTGCTCATGCGGAGCTAAGCTCTGTACAACGTGAAGCTAATCAATAGCTTAACATCCACCTGACCGCAGAGCTATTTATTTTCATCTTTTTGAATTTTTCTCTACCAACAGTTCAAGGGTCATATTTCCAGTTAAGAGTCTAACTATACGATTCTTGCAATTAATAACTGCATTAGCTGTAGCTAAAAATGGAAGTCCAAGAATAACTGAAATTTGAAAATAGGTGGTTTTGATAGGTGTAATGTCAATAATAAATAAAATCCATAAGAAAATAAAAGTTATCAAGTTGCACTAATACATCTTCAATTACACTTTTGGGATGCCTTCTGATTTGTAAGCTATTTGTACTGTGACTGAAATTGATTTAAGTTCTCCAAAACCTAGTTGTTGTAAACCGAGTATGGTAACAAGTTCAAACTAGAATGCAAGTCTAGTAAAGTTTTTTCAATATTGTATTGGCCTATTACACACGGAATAGTTAGACATCTAGAATCTTGTACTTAAGAAGCATCTCATAGCGAAATAAAACACTTACCTGCTCTATCAAAAATGCCTTCTTTCGCACATTGTGGCGTCTTTTAATAGTGCATATATCCTTTAAGAATTTAGCATACGAAGTCACTTGCTTAATTGCTTCCAATAGTGGGATGTTGATTTCTACATGTTTAAAAATATCTAAAATGTCAGCATATGAAGCATTAATATTCTTATTTTCAAACGTTAAAGGAATGGTACAGGTGGTTTATAAGTAGAGAGAGTGGTCTTATTTGCTTCATCATCATATTGTTGTGCCGAATCATCACCATATTTCTATTTGTTTTTGTTGTTATTTGAAATGGTATTATAAAGAACATTGCTACTTTTCAAACTTATTACAACAATTATCTCTAGTATGTCATCATGAAGTGTTAAAAAAAACCATTTATACATTCAATCTTTCCTGAAGTGTTGAACTCCGACTGAGATATAAACTTACCTTACTTGAGTTCGTATTGCTAAATTAAAGTGCCTTATTTGAGCTTGAATATCACTAAAGGCTATCGCATTCTGACTATTGATAGTCTATTATGACTGAATGAATTGTTGTTGTGCTTAAATCATTTGATTCATTCTCTATTATATCTTTATGATGTTATCCCTAAATTTTGCATTGGTGGTGATTGGTACACTAGAGTCGACATTGTTGTAATTGATTGTATTATTATGGCGCTTGATTTGCAGTTAGTTTGATAGGCTAGTTGTACTGCTATTGAGGATTGTATTTCCATTGAAAATTTGGATGATTTTCAACTGAGATTAGAAGCTGATGAATATAGGTTATTCAGTAGTTGTAGAATTATGTTAAAGGCATTAGTTTATTTATTTAATAGTTTGAAAGTTGGAAGAGTTGGACAATTGCGAGTTACATGTCCTTTTAACTAATAAATGTTGCAAATCTCTGGAATTTCATTCATCATCTTAATTTTTTCTTCTTTCTTTGGAATCAAATTTTCAAATTTTTTTTAGCTGACGAAATTAATCATGTAGTCATATCTTCGATTTCTCCCGATTTTATAAGACCATCTTTGTTTTGAGGTTTCTCAATAGATCAGTTTCATTCTCAGATATCATCCATTTTCCAAGCTTATGAGTTTTCGTTTAGAGAATCAAGATATTTCCATGCTTTTTCAATATCTTTGCAAAAAAAAAAAAAACTCCTCGTTACATATTGTTCCAATGAATTGCCTTATTGTAGTATTAAGTCTTTAATAGAAGGTACTTATGATCTTTCATATCTCAAAGCCATGATATGAATATGAAAGTAGCAAATTTTTAAATCTATTCCAATAATTGAAGAAAGTCTCGTCATCCTTATAGTGAAAAATAACGATTTGCTTTTGCAAGTATTTAGTCCGATGTAAAGAGAATTTTTTTTTTTTTTTAGAAATACTTTTGTGACACATCCTATCTTCCAATTGAATATGGCCATAAGGTAACCACGTTTTAGTTTTGTCCTTTAGGGAGAACAAAAGAGCATAAGGTTTAATTGCTCTGCGCTAATACTTGTAGATTGATAGTAGCACATACCTCTTTGAATTCATGAAGATATAAATATAGACTTTCTTGTAATTCACGAAGTAACTACTCCGAGATCAAAATTAGATGGATAGGATTGAAATATGAAAAGTAGCTCAAAGGAAAGTTATAGGCAATTGAATTATCTTTCTAACAAGGCTAAGACATATTTGGGGTCCAAGATAAAAAAAAATTACAAAGGTTTCAATGAGTCTGGGGTACAAACCTTTTTCTCTTTTCAAGCAAAGTGAAATTCAAAATATTCGATGGAAAGATCTCATTATTGGAAGTATAACAAAAGTAAATTAAAAATTTTTAAAACTAAAAATAATTTGCAAAAAAATAAAATTTAAACAAAGGATAAAATAACTTATTGAAGAATTCTCAATATTTTTTTTTTTTTTTTTGTTCAAAAGTAAAATAAAAGTTTTTGAGTCGCTTAGTAAATTAGAATTTTTTTTGAAGGGAAAAAAGATGTTGGGTGGGAGGGGGGCAAGGCGAGGCATGAGTGGCATGAGAGGGGGGTAAACGACAGGGAGGGGCATGAGAGGGGGGTAAACGACAGGGAGGGGCATGAGTGGCACGGGTCGCTGGAAGAGAGACCTGCAGGACTCAAATAAGGCATGGGTTTATCTGCGAGAGTAATGCCAAAGAAAGTGAAATCAACTAGAGGCTTGGATGAAAAGATGAAAATGTACATTTAATAGCACAAGAGGGTGTGCTTAGAAAAACTATGTTTTTAAACTTTATACGAACTTAGAAATTGGGATGATATATTTAGGGGGTATTTACTGGTTTGTCCCTCAAATCTTTATATATTATGATTTTGCCCCCCAAATCTTCATATTTAGGATTTTGCCCCCCAAATCTCGTAAGTTACAACAGTTTAGTCCCCCTCTCTAACACAGTTAAATATTTAACCATTTTACCCATCTTTTTCTCTTATATTTTCCTCCTCTCTTCTTCTTCTCTCTTCCTCCGCTCTTCTCATTTTCTTCATTATTTCTCCTCTCTTCTTTCTCCACTCTTCCTTCTCTCTTCTCCTCTCTTCCCTAACACAGTTATTCCTTCTCTTTTCTCCTCTCTTCTCTAACACAGAAAGAAGAGAGGAGAAAGAAGAGAGGAGAAATAATGAAGAAAAGGAGAAGAGCGGAGGAAGAGAGAAGAAGAAGAGAGGAGGAAAATAGAAGAGAAAAAGATGGGTAAAATGGTCAAATATTTAACTGTGTTAGAGAGGGGGACTAAACTATTGTAACTTATGAGATTTGGGGGGCAAAATCTTAAATATGAAGATTTGGGAGGCAAAATCATAATATATAAAGATTTGAGGGACAAACCAGTAAATACCCCTATATTTAGAAACTTCCTTTATTCATTAGATATAAAATTAGGAATATATCCTCCCAATTTATAAGTACCTATCAAAAAGTTAACTTCATTATAAATTTTCCATTGAGGACATTTCTACCGTTACCTTTTCCCCTCACTTTTCTCTAAATCTCTCCCAAAATCCTAATAGCTCTCTCAAAACTTAAAAATAAATCTCCTTAAATCTATCTAAAAAGATATAATAAATAACAAAGACTTTTTGCGAAATTCAAAAAAACATTGAAGGAAGGATTTCGCTATTAGCAGTATAAAAATAGTAGAAAAATTATAAGAAAACAACTTAAACTTTTGCGAAAACAGAATTTGAACTGTAGATAACCTAATTTATTAAAAATATTATTTTTGCACATGTCAATTTTTTAATGTTTTTCAAAGTAAATTATTTTTATAGGCGCTTAATTGATTGGAACTTTTTAGAAGAGGGAACAAATATTGGACAAGAGGCGAAGGGATAGGGCGTGATGCGATTGCCAGTGAAGTGGGACGCAGGTGGTGTAGTTGCCAGTATTGAGGGGTGCTTATTTAGTTTGCGAGGAGAGCGACAAAGAGGTATTAGAGGGTTAGAGGAGGAAAAGAAAAGGTGAATTAGGAATATAATAAGGTGTACTTAGAAATGTTTTGCAATTTTAAATTTTATAAAGGTATATTGAGTACGAGAGAGTACCTGAAATTGGAGAGATGCATTTAGAATTTTACATAAACTGGAAAGCTATGAATCATAAATATAAATTTCTGAAAAGAGGAGTACAAGATTCCTCTAGGACGCTGATAAGGCGAAAAGGCAGAAATAAAAAATTACGTGGGCTGGTAAACGGTCCAAGCCCAGTCCAATATCGGCCCAAATCCATTACAACCGCCTCTCTCTTTGTCCAGTCTCCTGTGAAGACTCAACCTTGGGTAATTCTAAATGAGCACCACTTTTTTCCTAGTAAGCACCATGACTAAACTTTGAAATAATTACAAGCCTGTCATAATTTTTTTGGACAGAAAAGGGCATGAAAATTACCTAGTGAGCACCATGACCCCATGTCTTCCCTCGCGTGGTCTATTTTCCCTCCCGCGCAACCCAAACTGCAGAAAGAAGGGAAAGAAAAAAAAAAACAGAGAAAACCCTAATCTGTTATTATTTGCGCTCTGGAGTGATTTCATTCAAATCCCTTGTGGATTTGGTGTTTTTTTAACTGCAGAAGAAAGGAGGAGAACCCATTGAACCGGATTGTTGTCACATTTAGAAGATGGAGAAAAGTAATAGAAGTTTAGATTCTTCGAACTATTCTCCATGTTTAGTGGTATGTAGTAAAGAAATGCCAATTGTTTGGACTATATTTTTGAGATCACGAATTAAGTTTTGTGTGGATGAAAGATTTAAAAAAAAAAAAATTGAAACCCTGGGTTCACCCTGGACTCGATGAAGTGGACAGTCGGTCAGGGCAGAAACCCTGACTGCTAATCTATTTGTCCGGGTTTTAAATACCGGACAAATAGACTAATAGGTCGGTGTTTCAGCCCCGACCAAATTTTTTGGAATTGCCATTTTATTTTAGATTATATATGTGTAATTAATTTTATTTGTATTGCTATTTAAGGTTGATGTATCTACACAATTGGGTAAAGTTAAATCCTACATTGGAGATGTCGACTACAGTCTAGACTTCAATACATTTCGGGTATGTAATAAAGTATACAACCATGTGGGCAAAAGAGAAAGTTTTCTTGGAACTAAAGATAATGTTGTTTATTTGCAAATATTTGAGAGCAGAGATGAACTTTGTCAGTGGGTACGAGACACGGGAAAGAAGCTTGGGTTTGTGATAATGATTTCCAAATCCGATAATGGAGGACGAAGTAGGCGGGGTAGGATTTGGTTTGGGTGCGAGCGTGGCGGCAAGGCCAGATTTAAGAAAATACCAAATGCCGATAGGTATAGAGGGAGTAAAAAATGTGAGTGCCCCCTTCAATTGGAAGGTGATCAGTTGACTTTGGGGGGATCAGAGTGGAGGTTGAAAGTAACATGCGGTGTGCATAATCACCCACCGGCAGAATATTTGGAAGGGCACCCCTATGTTGGGAGATTGTCAGAATATGAGACGACACACGTGATTGAGTTGTCAAAATATCACGTGCGTTCTAGAGATATATTGACTTCATTGAAACAAAAGAATCCACAAAATATTTCAACGATGAAAACACAATATAATGCTCGCCACAAGCATTGAGTTCTTTAGCAGGGGGGATGATCTCAGATGCAGCACCTGTTGTTAAAAGTTTCAGAATCAAACTATATTGAGTGGCATCGGCGAAATGAAGAACACGATTATGTCACAGATTTTTTTCTAGGCGCACCCTGTGGGTACGTGCATTTCCGGGCATCATAATAATGGATTGCACATACGAGACTAACAAGTATAATTACCCATTGCTGGAGATAGTGGGTGTGACGTCGATAAATATGACATTTGCTATCGCTTTTGCATTTCTTGAACGTGAGAAGGAAACGAATTATGCATGGGCATTGGATAAGTTACTTGGATTATTTATCAGAAACATTGAAATTAGTGTAATTGTCGCAAATAGAGATTTGGCGCTCGTTAATGCTGTGCAATACACATTTCCATCAAGTCAACATCTCCTATGTAGGTGGCATATTAACAAGAATATCTTAGCAAATGTCAGAAAACATTTTGATCAACAGTCGGAGTGAGAGAAGTTTTATTCGAGTTGGAAGATTGTTATGTTATCTAACACATTTGAGGAATATAATAGTAACTTGAGCAGTCTAATAAATGATTTTTGCACATTTCCTGACTTATTGAATTACGTGACAAAAACATGGTTGGACCCATACAAGGAAAGATTCGTTGCCTATTGGACAAATATGTATCTGCATTGAGACAATGTCGCTACAAACAGAGTGGAAAGTGCACATGCTAGATTGAAGAGACAACTCTGAAGCGGCCAAGAGAACTTCGAAAAATGTTGGTCAAATATTCATTCTCTATTGGAACTACAACACATGGAAATTAAAGCATCATTTGAGAAGAGTGTGGTCTTATTTCTACCCATGCCATGACATTACTTGTGAATCAGTTTAAAAGAGTTGTTTTTATCAGTGTCGACTCGGTGGCATGTGGTTGCATAATTCGTCGAACACACAATTTACCATGTGCCCACGAGATTGCTTTGTACAAGGGGGTTGACCGTCCTATTCCATTGCAATGTATTGACCATCACTGGAGAAAGCTAGACTTTCTGGCCATCACTCGGCCGACATACGAGAGAGTTACATATCATAAAGATATTGAGGGGTTCATTAGTTCATTCCTTTGGGCTGACGGGGAGGAGAGAAATCAAATGCTTCAAAAAATCTGGGAAATTGCAAATCCTACAAGGTCTAGTGTTGTCGATCCAATTGAGAAACTTCTCTTCCAGAAATCAAAGCGGAAGCGTGATATTTCAACCCACGAGAGCCATGTCAATTTGAGCTGATTGCATCTGGCGCCGACATTGGCTCACATGCTGTAAATAGTGTGGTTGTTTGGAGGAAGAGCCGGGCCCGCAAATTACCCATGCGAAGGACATCGAAGCAAAATGTACAAGCTGCACTAATACTTTATATCTATATTTCGTTTACATTGTCTTTAAATACAATTGATTTGTTGTTAATTCCATAATTAAAATGTCAGGATGTCAATGACGATCACCAAGGTTCATCCCTGTCACCACCCTTTGAAGTCATTCCTCTTCATGTCGTGTCCAACTCAGAGCCCGACTTAGCAAGCCTACGGCATCGTGCGTCACTTCCAGATTTTTTTTTGTCCCGTACATTGCCGATGTCGAAGAAGTACGTGCCGATGGCAACTGTGGATTCAAAGTTATTGCAAGCGCTCTTGGGCTAGGTGAGGATCAGTGGGCTATTGTTTGTAGGGACCTACTTGACGAGCTCCAAAGTAACAAATCAATCTATTTACCCATATACTATAATGAGGAACGTGTTGATGAGATATGCAATATGCTAAACTACTTCTACGATTGTCCAAGAGTCGATCACTGGATGATGATGCCAGACATGGGTCATTTGATCGTCTCTCGGTACCATCTTGTTCTATTTTTTATTTCCACTAGTCAGTGCCTGACATTCTTGCACTTACTTCTCCTCCTCCAACCTCTGATATTCAAAAAAAGGGGGTTGCACTTGCTTTCGTTGTGTCCTACCATTTCGTCCCAAGTACCTTGACAACGGGACATCCTGTTCCAAATGTGGTTCTGAACTGGCAAAGCCATCATCAATCCAATGTTGTGGGGTGGGACACACCATACTTGGGACATATTGAAGAGTTCGGAAGAATCGTGGCACCGTTAGTTGCGACAACAGAAATTATCGACGTCTAACCCCAATAGACATACATTAGCTGCTGACATTTTTGTAAAGCTTCAACAACCATGTTTTGTTGATACTTTTTTGCACAAAGCTGTAAAGGAAATGATTAGTGTTTTGGCATAAAATTTTGTTCTGCACAAAGATGTTTAGGAATAGTGTTTTGTACGAAGATGCAAAAGGAAATAAAATATGTCACGTTATAAATTAATGTCGTCATGTTATCTATTAATATTATAGTTAGGAATAGTGATTTCTTATTTGATCGAAGGCAAAATGCACTGTACGGTGCCTAAATACCGGACCAAAAATTACCTATCCAGGGTTAAGATTCCGGATGTTCTATCAATTTGTCCGGAAATTATATACCGGACAGTAAATTCAAATAAATAATCATTACCTGCTGTCTGATTTTCAAGACCCGTATAGAGTCTTTATTGTTTGGTATTTAAAACTCGGATAAATAATGTATTTGTACGGAATTCAATTACCGAACAGTTATTTTAACTTTTTTTTTAAACTAACCCTCCGGGACATACATAACAGAGTTAATTAGGTTCAGTTAAAAATACTACAACAGGATAATTATAAATCAAGAGGAATAATATATGCTTATTAATTTATGTCGTCATGTTATCTATTATTTTTGAAGTGTGGAATAGTGTTTTGTTATTTGTGAACAATAACTATCTGGGGTGTATACCCCGGATAAAAGGATATTTTGTTCGGTATATCAATACCGGATAGTGAATTTCAGAAAATAACCAAAACTGGCTGTCCGGTTTCGAAAATCCGTATGCAGCGTTATTTTGTCCGATAGTAGAAACCCGAAGAAATTATTAGTTTCTACAGGATTCAGCTTCCAAACAGTGAAAATAAGAAGATTTTTGAACTCTCTGTCTGAGAGTTACACACTGCACATTAATGTATTTGTCCGGGTTATATACCCCCGACAAATATGTTATTTGCCGGTGTGGCAATGCCGGACAGAGGTTTTTTGTGTGATAATTTGTAGTGAGCAAACTAAGACTTATGTTGCACAAACAAAAAAATATATATGAAGTACGTTTATATTTCAAATAGACTAGCAAGATATATAATAACATAACAGTGTTACTTCCGTTTAAGTTAATTAGTACATCAGGAAACTAAAACATTAACTGGAATATTACATCAAAAAAAAAAAAAATCAAAACATTAAAGTATTTCTTCTGGTTACATCAATCAAATTATTGACGTCGAATCTTCCGAACAGGCTTGCGGGGACCTCTCATGGTCGTCAATGATGCAGGAGACATTGCCTCTGTTGCGGGGACTGACTCATCACTCTGACTGCAACTGCGTATGACCGACCTTATACGCATTAATGTCTTATACAATAAGGCCAGTCGTTTCTTGCTCCTCTCCTCCCCGTCAGCAGCGAAAGGCTCTATTATCCCTTCAATCTCTTTTTAATCTCTGTATTAATTATGATGGTTAATATTTGCATCTAAAAACATAGGAAATACCATAGGACCCTATATGAAGAACAAACCTTGTCCGCAATGCTAGATGATTGCTGGAGTGCATCACTCTCCTCATGGACCACACCTGGACCAATGAAACGGCGAGATATGCGAGAATACCGAACCATGTAATCATCCGTGCAATCCCATGGGTTGGAAGCCTTGACACCTCGATGTTCATGTGTGAGAACATGATCTAGCCAATTGATCCACATAGTTTTCGTGTGTGCATACATCACCATGTAGTTGTTACTGGTTTTCCCTCGGCTTTCACTCTTAGCTCGGAAGGGTAGAGGGGGAACGTATTGCCGTTGGCCAAATTAACACAGCACACAGATAAGGTGATAAGGTTCCGCAATCTCTCGGCACTTCAAGGTACCCATGTAGTATGCGACTTCGTAGGGTGGATGGTTGTCTCTGAAAGGACGGTACGGATCCCATGTTACTTGCAAAATCACTAAAGGTAATAAATATGTATCAGGATACCTTCAAATCAAACATTAGATAGAGATGTAATATAATATTCACCACTATATAACTTACCTCATTAGGAGTGAGCGCATCTAATCTAGCACAAATAACTCTCACGTGTTCACGGCACATGTTGTTATCCCGTCTACTCAGCCATCTACCTGCCTGGGGTTCTTCTAATCTATATGACATGCTTGTAACTGGCATCAATGTTGGAGAATGAGAAAATATCCACATTTGTAATAAAGTCAGATAGCCAGCTAATTGGAAAACGTCTGCTCTCGATGCCAAACCAAGTTGTTGATAAAGGAAAGTTAGGCATCCAGCGCCCCATGCGTATGTGCTAATGGCATTTATATCAATCAACAATGCCAAATACTCAATGGTGACCCGTGTTCCACTCTTACCTCCAAAACGAGTACATCCTAAAAGATATAATAGATAAGCTCGTGCTACACAGTTATCCTAACCTCTGAATCGTTGTCAGTAACGAGGCTGAAACGATCCTTGAGCCAATCTAGGTGTACTGAGGTCCAACTTTCGTGTTTAACTCTTCTCTAGCTTCACTATGACTTATGCCTAGCAAACTAACTAACATGTCAACAGGGAATGATGGATCATCATCTTCAGGCAAACAGACAGATTTTCCTGTAACTAGCAAACCAAGAAGACTCGCGACATCATCCAGCGTGATCGTCATCTCCAAAAGGCATGTGAAAGTATTGATTTCTGGATATCACCTCTCAACAAAAGCTAAAATCTCAACGCTACTTATATATGGGTCAATCACTGAACCAACATGTATAGAGAGTTCTTAATAATCTCAATGAAATGAGTGTTAGGTTGGCTCAACCATAGATGCCATCCAGTGATTTTTTTTGGTGTGATTTATGCAGCGCAATGGATCTCTCTCCTGCATTAAAGGTAAATTCGTAAGAAATTAAATCCATAATTAACTAACTACTACTGGAATCTATTGTTATTTAGCTCATTTTTACTATTAAAATAAGCAAAATGAGTTTTAAAACTCTTAAGAACTGTTAAATCTGTCGGTCCCTCATCAATGGCATGTGGGAATCTTCCTCTGCCTCTCCCGCCGCGAGATTCGCCATGTCATGCAATACAATCGGCTCGTCTTCGGCTACTTCGGTTATTGGATCAGCCGATGCCTTTAATGCAATTTTCTTCTGTCTATTCGATACCGTAGGACGAAGTCTTGATGAATAGGATTGATCCCTCTGAATTTTACTGTAAAATTAACATTGCGACGCATAAACCATTATCTACACAAAAAATTTAGCAAATAATTGCCGCATTTGGCATCAACAATTCTTCTTTGGAACAACATGCCTACGTACTTTATTCAAAATTCCACATTTACTATAAATTACACAAATAACAATTATAATTTAGTTAAACATTTAATAGCAGGAATTTTATCTTCCAATACCTTCCAAATGATAAATCGCATACATTTAAATCTCCGCACTACTAAAAAATTTTTGACTTTGAATACTTCAACATCAACAAAGTATAAAATTAAGAGACTTCAAAACCACAACAAATTTAAAAAAAATATCTAAAAAAAAATGCCCTAGCATGCTGCTGCTTGAGCGTAGAAAATATTGGCGACGAAGGCGGCTTTCACATTCATGGGGGGCGACAATGTTTCGTGGAAGGCGCCGGTAGAGTCCATGCAGAAAGCTCGACCAAAGGAGGGACATGGATTTGGGTATTGGTAGGGATGCTAATGGGTTCGGGCCAGCCCGAAAAGGCTGGTTTTTAATCCACCCAATTTACCAATGGAACAAATTGGACATAAGTTTTTTGAACTTTTCTCAAATTGGGCTGGGTTTGGACATGTCCAAACCCGCCCAAAAATTAATCCAAACTACCAAATCCACAATATTTACTAACTATCCCAATTCTCAAATGATCTTCGCATTCGCTCATCCCCATCAGGCTATCACTATCCTCTCACTCGCTCTCACTTGATATCATTTGAGAATTTTTTTTGTATGAAAAAGACTCAAACTTTAGTGTATTTTTTTTATTTTATTTGTATAAAGCTTATTCTTTAAAAAAAAAAAACTCAAACTTTAGTGTATCTTTTGATTGATTTTATTTGTATGAAACTTGTTCTTAAAAAAAAAAAAAAGAAGTATCAAATTTGTTTTTTTGGGAAAAAAGACTCGAATTTTAGTATATCTTTTAATAGATTTTATTAGTATCAAATTTGTTCCTTTTTTTTGAAAAAAGACTTAAAGGTGCATCCATGATTTATTTTATTTGTATCGACTTTTTTTGGTAGGATGGATGCATCAACTACAATGAGTTTCTCGCAATGATGCATAAAGAAACTCCTGATTTTGGCGAGAAAGGTTTACAAAATACTATTAATGTTGGTTTTAGAGATGCACTGAAGATTGGTTGAATTGGTAGCCAGTAAATTTTTTGACCTTTTTTATGCTGTTGTCTGAAAACTTGTTGTAGACTTGTAATTATAATATGAGTAAAAAAATTATAAGTTTTCTCAGTAAATTGTTTTCTCTATGCAAGTGCTATCATTTGTTTTCTCCCTCCTAACCAGTTAGAGAAACTTGAGATTATCACTATATTATATCCTATTTTTCAAATTGTATTTTATTTAATTCACAAGATTTGATAGTAACTATGTATTCTATTGTTGGTGAAAATGATAACATATGAAGGGATTATGTGTTTGTGGGTGGGTGGATATATGTTGTTAAAAGCTTTATTAAAAATTGATTTATTTATATGGGTTGCTACTGCTGCTGATTTTAAGCTTCTGGTTTAATTTCTTAGTGAATCTCTTTGGTAGAGAGTGGATAAAATAATGTTACTGTTGAAGTCCTATCTATAGAAAAATCTCACTTGATTATAATAGTTATGGGTTGTCCAAAACCCATTGGGCTAGGCTGGGCTTTTTTCACAATGACTCATTTGGGCTTTGGATAAGTCTAAAATCCAAAATTTTAATTTGGATAATGAATGGATCTGACTCGGCCCGATTCGGCCCGATTCATTATCATCCCTAGGTATTGGGGTGTGATCACGAGGAAAAATAGGGTTTTTGAGGAGGAGAAATGGTTAAAAGGGAGTGGAGGGGTATTTTAGGAATATTTGTGGTGCTCACTAGCAAAAATAAGTATCTTTTTAGAATACCTGGGGCTCACTAGCAAATTGGGGCTCACTAGGAAAAAAGTGGTGCGCATTTAGAATTACCCCTCAACCTTGTTGAATCCTGCCCAATTCCACGGAAATTCTATTTGTGCACGATATTTTACTCTTGGCGCCCTATTTACTCTTTACACCAATATCCTATTTTGAAATACTATTATTTTACTCTTTACGTTCAATTATTTTTTCCAAAAATACCCTCCTTCTTTTCTCTAACTTCTCACTATATCCGATCTCATGTTTATCCATTTTCATTTGAATCAGATGTTAATTTAAGAGTAAAAAATATTTTTGTCGGATATTAATACCCAACCAAGAAACGTGCAGCAAACAAAATCTCCCCTACAAAAGAAAACTAATTAATGATAAATTTTAAACAAATACGTATAAAACCTAAAAAAAATTTCAAATCATACCTTAGATTTGTTCTTTGACACCAATTGCATGTTGAAATTTTCTATTTACATAACAAAACTCAAACTCAAAATCTAAATTTCACTTATCACAGTGAAATTGAATAATTTAAAATTCTTCTAATCATTTCAGCAACGTTAATATCAAAAATTTTAAGGGATCAAGAAATCAAATCGATAATTTTATAGGAGATATATTTTTATTAATACCAAAAAAATTATTTAGGATTTTAGTGAGAATATAGAGGAGAAAGATGATAGAGTCGTAGTTTTAAATTTTAAGAAGTTTTAGTTTGGAATTTATAAGGATAATTTAGTCAAAAAAATAATGGTAAACTTGCAACTATTTATAAATTTCAAAACCTTGTTGTAAAATGCGTGTGCAAATAGAACTTCCCAATTCCATACTCTCTCTCATTCCTAGAATTCTCGGAAAACAAAAACAATAACGTCGACATGTCCAGGATATTCTCCGGCATGCTCAGATCCCGCCTTCTCTCCTGTGGCCGCACCAGAGGCGGCGGCGGGCACGACGAGGGCCACGGGGACCTGCAGGACAAGCCCAACGCATACCTGTTCAATCGCACTCCGCCGCTGCCGGGCGAATCTCGCAAGTGGGAAGACTGGGAGCTGCCCTGCTACCTGACCTCGTTCCTCACCATCGTTATCCTCGGCGTCGGCCTCAACGCCAAGCCCGATCTCACCCTCGAGACCTGGGCCCACCAGAAGGCCCTCGAGCGGCTCCAGCAGCAGCAGGCTGTAGAATCGGCCGAGTGATGAACGGTACGAATTTATTTTAATATCTTTCTTGTTGTTGTTAGTTTTCTGGGTTGGAGAAAGGGGAGATGTAATATGATTTGATGGGGGTGTTCTGGCAACTTGGAGCCCTAATGTTTGTATTAAATGTTGGATCTTGAGGTCTTTATGAAAGTTCTGCAAACAAGATATTGTTCTCTTACAATTTTTATATTTTTATACTACCCTGAACTTCGATGCCATTTTCTCGTAATTGTTAAAAAGATTAATTGATGCTAGAATACGGAGAGTTTTTGTATCGATCTGATGTCATAAATGAGTTTGAGTTTTGCAATGGACAACATTACTTATTTTTTATATTGCATTTTGTTTGTTATTTGTGTTGTATTAGGATTTAGGCCTGATGACAGTTAGATAGTGTGACAATTTTTTCCCCTTAATTGTTAAAATACAATTTAGCTTTAATTTTGTTGGTGATTAAGGTTATCTTTAAGTGTTGCTAGACTGGAGAAAGAATCCATTTCCATGATTCCGAGATTTCCTTCAAGTTATATGAGTGAATCAACAAGGGGCATCTTGTGGAATTGGTTATGGAGTTGTACGAGTCAGAGTAGGAAAAAGTATTCAGATTCATTTTTTACTTATGGGTTGGTGAACCATGCCATTGATAGCTTGTACTTGGAAGTCGAGATATGGTGCACTAACATGGTAGATACATAGCCCCTATTGTTTTATAAAGGAGAAGTAACTGAACTGCAAAAACTTAAGGGTGTGTTTGGTTTATGAAAGTAATGGAAGTTAAGTAAGAAATTTAGAAGTAACTTTCAAAATTGAAATAAGAGAAGAATTTTTTTTTTTTTTTATATTTGTTTGCTAAAATTAAAAGAAGAAAGTGTATTAGGAAGTGAAGGAAATATTATTTAATTAGTTCAAATATAAATTATCTATCTTATTTTATTTGTTTTTATGGAAAAAAGTACCACTTTTGAATGATAATGACGATATATAAATAAAAAAATATTTTATTGTCTTACTCATTTACTTTCTAACCTCTTCCAATCCAAAAGTGTGAGAAAGAAAATTTTGAAAGGGAGGTGCCACATAGACGCCACCTCACCATATAAGAAATAACTTTCAATTTCTTTCTTAACCAAACAAACACTTGAAATAGTGGAAGTATGCTTACTTTCACTACCTAATCAAGTTGGTTACTTCTACAAACCCCACAATTAGGCTGATATGATCCCACTTAGAAACTGATATACAATACAACTCCCACAAATTATTCAACCTTGCTCCTCTTTTTAGTAACAAAACCACACTTGACGATAATTAAATCTTTCAATATTTAGTTGACCTTGATGAATCTCCACCATCACCTCAAATATGACCTGGTTTACTTACAAATTTGTGTACAGAATTATCTGACAGGGAAGCATTAGGAGCTATCTGGTCTTGTTGGCTTTCTGGTCCTAGTTCAACTTTATGCTTAAGTCTCCTCTCATTAAATATTTCTTCTAATGCTGGGAGTTGTTCCCTCAGTTTTTAGGGGTTTGCTCTGGAGTTACCATCAGCGTCCAGCATATGTTCTTGTTGAATTCATTAACTAATTTGAACATTAAATTGAGCCAATTCACTAGTTCAAATTAAATGAATTAAGTGAATTGAAATTCGTTTTAAAAATTGAGTACATAGCAAAGGAACAAAAGGGAAGATGAAAAGATAGTCCCACATTGGATAGAGTATTGTAAGGATGTGGGTTTATATATGGTAACTTGTTCTATTACTTTGCTTATGTAACAAGAGGAAAAACCTTGAGCACCACGGGTGGTGCTACGCACTGCCCGCACGCGCGTGTGCGAGGGCGAATGGGCGTTTAGAGTGCATTGGGCGCTTTAGAGGCGCACTTTGCACTTGAGTTTCAAAACATATAAAATCTCTTTTTCTTTTCTGTTTTTCTTTCTTCTTCTGCAGACAGAAGTTCCTCAATTTCTGTCTATAGAAGAACCAGTTCTTCTGTTCAATAGTCCAGTCCTGCATTACATCAATCATCAACCAGAGAGACGGCTTCCTTCCCTCTGCAAACCGATCGTTGTATCCTGCGAGATCGACGTCCAAGAAATCCAGAGATTTTAAGGAGATAGTGTCCAACACTAGCCTCGATCTTCATCCGATCTTCATCCTGTCTTCTATCTGCATCAGTCTCCTATTTTCTATAGTTCTGGTTTCTACAATTCTGTCAAGTAAGTTTACTTTCGATTTCTGTACTACGGTAGCAAACCAGTAGACACATTTGTATCAAAAGCAATAGATAGTAATCTGAAACGTCTATACTCTTGTATTAATCTAAAACATATCTGTATGCAATAAAAACCCAACAGTTCTGACCAAGTGGCTTTTCTGGGCCTATTCTCTGTGTTACTGTACTTCTGCATGGTCTATGAATTGTACTCCAAATGGTGTCTTGAGTTTCATCTCCTCACATAATTGATAATGGATAGAAGAACTTAACCAGATTGATTGTGATTCCAGGCCAGTTGCAGGATAACAAATTTCAGATTCTTTTTTATGTGATTAATTCTAACGGTCATCACTATGCTATGCTTCAAGGTTGCACAATATCTATCTGAAGGTTGGAAGTCAAAAGAATTGGAAGGAACCATAACAATCGAGTTTAACTTATAATTTGGTTTTCTACATTTAAAATAACACCTGGTGCATCTGAAAGGTCTTTTATCATGTAATATTATATCTATCCTTATAGCTTGGCTTAAGGTTCAATTAAATAATTGTTATTTATATCACCCTAAAATCTGAGTCATCAACAAGTATCAGTAACTTTGTGCCTTGATTTTTCTTGCTATACACTCATGCCTTGTGTGCTTGAAGAAGCATTGTATACTAACAAGGGTTTTCAACATTACGAGGGATCGAGGAAATGTGAGGTACTATTGTTGATTGGTGTTGAGGCCTTAATCATCTTAAACTATATTCAGCATTGTGGTAGTTTTGAAGGTTTTAGCCTATGCTTGTCGCACTTGATACCTTTTAAACTTGGTATGCATCTTTTGTTATTATCACATTTGACATTCCAAAACTTGTCAGTCTAAACTGACAAGAAAATGCTATTTTCTTGTGCTATGCAACTGTAAGTAAAAAACTACTGGAGTTTTTTATTAATAAATGCAGAAGCGTCACTGAAACATTATGCGAGTACAATCTTTACACTGAAAGGCAGTTTGGGGCAGTCTACTTGGATTTGATTTTTCTTTTCTCAGATTTCTTTATAGATTGAAGATAAGATCATAACTGAAATAAAACTTATCCAATTTTCATTTCCTATACAGTTTCTCTATTTTTCAGTTATCATGTCTGTCAGCTCAAATTATTTTATGTTTGTAGATTCATATTACAGATATCGTATTGCTTGAATACATGTTACTAGTAGTTACGAGCATTGACTATAGATTGAGGATCCTTCAGATCGAAGTGAGAAGGGAACACGAACAACTTATATTGTTGAAACCTCAGACAACATCTTAGCCTCATAGAACTGGTTGAATGCTTACATTTTGATGAATATGATTATGCTTCTTTTTTTCCATAATTGAAATTTGCCAAGATTAGGCAAGGATACAAGAAGAACAAATAAAAATGTAACATGGTGGAGCATACATGGGATATCTTTAGTTGAATATTTTTATCTCATTAATCAAGAAAGAGATCGAGGCGTAAATTGTTCCTTTAGTTAGAGATTATCAAATTGATGTTATAGTTCTCTAATATGTTGATCAGTAGAATATAACATATTCCCTTGGCTGCAATGACATATTTTTGGCAGCCACTTAATTCATTGGTCAATGTATTGGGTCACCAGAGAACAGGTCAAAGTCCTTTGCTTTACCAATCAATATATTGGGTTAGCAGAAGATAATGAGTTATCTGAATTCATGGAGAACTTCTTGGTGGCCTAGTGGCATTAATTGCGAGATACAAAAGGGGATGAATATATTTGCTAGAAAATTAAAAAGACTTTAAGATGTGTGTAATTGCATCTGTAATTTATTCCTTGTCTTGGTGGGGGGATATGATCGAAACTGAATATGTACTAAGATGGTGGTCAAACCTTGTCAATTTGGATACGGTATCTAAATTTTGAAGAAAGGGTGATAGCACTAAAAGAAACACCTCCACCAACTAGATCTGTTAACCAGCAAAATGGACTCCTCTGTAGCTCTATTCACAGGAGATGACCTCAAAATATTATGAGTTGCTATTAGGGATGATAATGGGTGCATCCACAGGCCAATTTTTGTCCTACCTTATTCAAAATTTTGAATTGAAAATATGATATTTTTATTTTTCTAATTTAAAATTGAATATGGTGGATCAAAAATTGACTCGTGGATCAACCCAATAACATCCCTACTGCTATCAACTTGACATGAACCCTCTTGGATATGTCAGAGTTCATGGCAAGGGATGCATGAAGAAGAGATAAGCTCGCTGGAAACCTACCATGAAAACTGGTAAGTATCTCAACAGTAAAACAACTTAAGCTCGTGCAACTATTCATTGTTAGTGTAGACAATGAAATAGTCTAAAAGAGGGGGAGAGGTTGATAAGACTTTCTGAAGGTTAACTGTGTGTATATGACAAAGTTGTGATACAAGCTAAAGAGGCAAAGAAAATTACATTCCTACTGGGAAAGGATATAGTAATTGTTAATTCATTGCTGGCCTTTTTTGCCATTAATGGATGAGAGTAAAGTTTCTGTTATTATTTATTGCATCTCTTACTTTTAACTGTTTGTCAGGCCTCATGATCCATAAACATTTTGACATGATTTATTATGTCCAAACCTTAAGTAAGTTTGTCTCTTTTTAGGCGGCATGCACTAGAACTGAGTGTTCAAATTTCTACTTGCCTCACCTTCTTCTGCTGAAGCCTGCTATGACTGGATTAATTTTAATTAGGTGATGGATTGCGTGTTGGATGAACTTTGTGGTGATCTTGTTTTCTTTTAAAACCTTAGTGCACCGATGCATCTCGGGCTTTAACTTCAGCGGTGCTCGATTTTCTTATATTCCTTATTTCAGGATTTTGTGTTCGTTTTAATCCTGTCAGCTTATTCTTTTATCATCATATTTGTTAAGTCTTCTTTGAGCCTAGAACGGCTTGTCGTATGAGAACTTCTTTTTCAGGGAAAGAATGCAGCCTCAGACTAGAAATGCTTTTCCCAGTGAATGACTTGCTCCATGTATTTAATTTTTAATGAACGCCTAGGATCCTTGCTGTTTAATTTTCCTTCAGATCTTTTGCTTATTTTATCTTTTTGTTGTTTCATCTATAGTTATCATTATCCAACATTGGTCCATATATATGAAATAATTATGTATTGTAAACTGTCTAATATGGTTGGACCCAATTAAAAGTGATCTAATTGAGTTGGGTTTTAATGTGTCTAATAGGGTGTGGGCCTTTTATGTGTAGAAACCTAATAGGTAATTTCTGATTTTATGATGGACTAAATTAGAAATACCAATAGATAGATTTGTCTATAAAAGACGGTTATAGTCCCTAGATCACACGTGATTTTGATTATTTTCTGTATTCCATCGACAGAGAGAAATTAGAGAGAAAAACTAAAATGGTTCTCTTAGGAAAACGTGTAGATCTGGAAGGCCAATCGCACGGCTCGACAATGTGATCTTTTGATATGGATTCAAGTACGCTTCCGCATATTTTATTTATGATTTCTTGGTGATTTGACATAAAGATCTATTGTGCAATTTTGTATAGTTTCTAACAATTGGTATCAGAGCCAACTTTATGTTGAAACATTAAAAAAAAAATCGGATTACTGTTCATCGTATTGCTGTTCACCCAATTACTGTTCATCGGATTACTGCTCACCAGGTTACTGTTCATCCGATTAATGGTAAAAAAATGGATTACTGTTCATCGAATTACTGCCCCACATATGATAAATCGGATTACTGTTCACCCGATTACTGTTCATCGGATTACTGTTCAACCGATTTCTGGTTTTAAAAAACTGATTACTGTTCACCGATTACTATTCACATATTACTGTTCTCCGATTACTGTTTGCCGATTACTATTCACCGATTACTATTCATCGGATTACTGTTCATCTGCTTACTGTTTATAATTTTTTTTTTAAAGGCTATTAAGATTTTATTTTGGATTTGGGCTTGTTTTTAAAAAATACATATACACATATTTTTAAAAGAATTTTCTCTTAAGGTCAATTTTTGACAATTTTTAATGATCGATTCGGTATAATTTTAATTTCAAATATTTATATTTTGCATATATATTTTGAGATTGATTGATTGAAGCAACATGTCACCAAAGTGATCTCTCTTGTTGAAATTGATTTTATCTTGAAATATAAAAGGTTGTGTGCATGTAACTTATATGAATATTAATCGGTCCAAAGGAAGGTTAATATTTAATAGAATTGCATGTGTACTTGTGGTAATAAATGCGTGGTGATTATTTGGTTTACATGTGAATAATGACTCGGCCCAAAGGAAGATTTATTATTTGATATGTTATTTATCATCAGTATTTGATTACTACACCAAGATATCACTAAGAAGTTAATATTGTTGTCCAAAGATAAAATATTAATGGAATCCCGATATCTTGAGATGGGGTTTATATTTATTTGAAATTATTATTATTATTTGGTTAATGAATTAATGCGAGCTTGTTATTTTTGTTCATTGTTTTCTGGATTCAGCTATGCAAAATCCTGCCAATATTAGTGCCAACATCAATTCAATTCATATACTAAATGGCTCTAACTTCAAGTCATGGCAAGAGAATTTTTTGATTGTTCTCGCAGTCATGGATCTCGATCTTGCGTTAAGGTCTCCTCCTCATGCACCTCTTACTGCTAAGAGTTCTTCTGAACAAAAGAGGGATATTGAGAGGTGGGAGAAGTCAAATCACATGTGTCTAATAATCACGAAGAAAGCCATTCCAGAAGCATTCATGGGCACAATATCTGAAAAGATTGCTACGACTAAGAAGTTCTTTGCAGATATTGAAAAGAGATTTGTCAAGAACGAAAAGGCTGAAATTGGTACGCTCTTGACAAATCTTATTTCAATGAGGTATAAAGGCAAAGGCAATATTAGGGAGTATATCATAGAGATGTCTAATCTGGCTTCAAAACTGAAAGCACTTAAGCTTGAACTCTCTGAGGACTTGCTAGTGCATCTGGTTCTAATATCCCTCCTTACTCAGTTCAACCAGTTTAAGATGAGCTACAATTGTCAGAAAGAGACTTAGTCTCTGAATGAGCTCATCTTATACTGTGTTCAAGAGTAGGATAGGCTGAAGCTGGAAAAAACAGAGAGTGCTCACTTAACCTCATCCTCTAAGGGCAAGGAAAAACAAAAGAGAAAAAAGGATAAGGAAGCTACAGATACAGCACCTCAGAAAAAACAACAAAAAAAATCTATTCAATCGGAAGGTACTGGTTGTTTCTTCTGCGGAGTTGAAAGGCGTATAAAGAAGTATTGCAGTAACTATCACGCTTGGCGTGCTAAGAAAGGTATGCTTCTTAATCTGGTTTGTTCTGAGATTAATTTAATTTCGGGAACCTGTACACACATGGTTGATAGATTCTGGTGCAACCACTCACATCAGTGTGTCTATGCAAGGTTGCCTGAGTTGCCGAAAATCAAATGATGTTGAAAGATATATCTATGTGGGTGATGGCAAGAAGATTCAAGTTGAGGCAATTGGAAAGTTTAGATTATTGTTAAAGACTGGGTTTTATTTGGATCTTAATGAGACATTTATTGTACCGTCTTTTAGATGGAATTTGATTTCTATTTCTGCTTTGGACAAATTTGGTTTTTCTTGTTCATTTGGAAATGGAAAATTTAGTTTGTTTTATAATTCAAATTTGGTTGGATCTGGTTCTTTATCAAGTTATGATAATCTATATTCAATTAACACAATAGCTTCATTTAATGAATCTCTACATTTAAGTACTCGAGGTGTAAAGAGAAAATTAACTAATGAGAATTCGGCTGCGTTATGGCACAAGAGATTATGTCACATCTCCAGACGGAGAATTGAGAGACTTATGTCAGATGAAATTCTTGATCTCTTAAATTTCACAGACTTTGATGTTTGTGTTAACTTCATAAAGGGAAAACAAACTAACAAAAGGAGATTGAAGTCAACAGGACTCTGGACGTCTTAGAATTTATTCATACGGATATTTGTGGTCCATTTCCTACTGTTGCGTGGAGTGGTCAATAATATTTTATCTCGTTTATAGACGATTTCTCTAGATATGGCTATTTATGTCTCATTCATGAAAAGGTACAGTCGCTGGAAGTGTTCAAAAATTATAAGCCTGAAGTTGAGAACCAACTCAACAAAAGGATCAAAAGTATCAGGTCTGACCGTGATGGTGAATACTATGGCAGATATGACAGTTCAGGTGAATAACGTCTAGGACTTTTTGCTAAATTCCTAGAGGAATGCGGTATCGTCCCACAGTACACTATGCCAGGTTAATGGTGTTGTTGAAAGACGAAACAGAACGCTTAAGGAAATAGTGAGGAGTATGATTAGTCATTCTACCTTGCCTAAATCACTCTGGGGAGAAGCACTTATGACTGCAGCATATATCCTTAACAGAGTTCCAACTAAAGCGACTGTCAAAACCCCTTATGAGCTATGGACATGTAAGATGTCTAGTCTTAAGCACTTGCACGTTTGGGAATGTCCAACTGAGGCAAGGCCTTATAGGCCAAATGAAAGGAAACTGGACTCAAGAACTGTTAGTTGCTACTTTGTTGGATACTTTGAAAGATCGAGACGGGAAATGCCCGGTTCTTTGAGGATGTCGAGCTTGAGGGAGGAGATACAGGCAGGGATTTTGTCTTTGAAGAGGAATGTGTTGATGTTCCCATAGGTGTTATTGGCATTGATCAGGATTCCATTCCTGACCTTGTTCAAGACACAATAGATCAAGACAATGTCGAACAACCTCCCGTTCAAGAGATTGTTCCAGAAGAACAAACTCTGGCACCTCAAGAACCTATGCCATTAAGGAGATCCACTCGAGAGAGGAGAAGTGCATTGCCAGATAATTACATTGTATTTCTCCAAGAACATGAGGAAGACGGAGTGATGGAAGATGACCCGATCAATTTCCGTCAAGCCATTGAAAGTTCTAACTCTCAAAAGTGGATAGATGCTATGAATGAGGAGATAAAGTTCATGAAGGACAATGACGTATGGGACCTTATCCCATTGCCAGAAGGAGCGAAACCTATTGTTGCAAATGGATATTGAAGACCAAAAGGGATTCGAAAGGCAATGTGAAAAGGTATAAAACTTGTCTTGTCGCAAAGGGCTTTACGCAGAAAGAAGGCATCGACTATAAAGAGACATTTTCTCCGGTTTCTTCAAAGGACTTTTTTAGGATTATAATTGCATTGGTGGCTCATTTCAACCTTAAGTTACATCAAATGGATGTCAAAACAGCGTTTCTTAATGGTGACATTGACGAGACAATATATATGGTCTAGCCAGAAAACTTTGTGTCGGGAGACTCAAAGCGTATGGTTTGCAAACTTAAGAAATCTATCTATGAGCTCAAGCGAGCATCTCGATAATGGTATTTCAAGTTTCATCAAGTGATCATCTCATCAGATTTGAGGTGAACTTGATCGATGACTGTATATACCATAAGTTCTGTGGGAGTAAACATATTTTCTTAGTATTATATGTTGATGATATCTTACTTGCCAGCAACGATATAGGCATATTGCACGAAACCAAGAGATTTCTAGCTAAGCATTTTGAGATGAAGGATCTTGATGACGCCTCTTTTGTATTAGGGATTCAGATACACCGAAATCGCTCTTGATGCATTTTTGGATTATCATAAAAGAGCTATTTCAAAAAAGTTCTTAAAAGATATGGCATGCAAAATTGTAAACTAGGTGATACTCCTGTGGCTAAGTGAGACATGTTTAGTCTCAATCAGTGCCGTAAGAATGATTTTGAGGAAAAAGAAATGCAGAAGATTCCCTATGCCTCAGCAGTGAGGAGTCTGATGTATGCTCAGGTTTGTACGCGTCCAGATATCGCGTACGTTACAGGGATGTTTGGCAGGTATTTAAGCAATCCAGGAGCAGACCATTGGAAAGCAGCCAAAAGGGTTTTGCGATACTTCTAGAGAACAAAGGATTACATGCTCACGTATCGGAGGTCAGATCAGATTGAGATCATTGGGTATACTGACTCTGATTTTGCTGGATGTCAAGATAGTATGAAATCCATATCGGGTTATATCTATCTTCTAGCTGGAGGAGCTGTCTTTTGGAAGAGTATTAAACAGTCTCTTGTAGCCTCTTCTACTATGGCAGTTGAGTTTATAGCGTGTTATGAGACATCAAATCACGGGATATGGCTGCGAAATTTTGTCACGGGGCTGCGCATAATGGACTATATTAATATGCCACTCAAGTTATTTTGTGACAATAAGTCAGCAGTTCTATATTCCAACAACAATAGGAGCTCGACGAAGTCGAAGCATATAGACATTAAGTTCCTGGTTGTGAAAGAAAGAGTTCAGAGTGGACAGTTGTCTATAGAGTATATAGGAACAAACTCCATGATTGTAGATCCGCTTACTAAGGGACTGCCACCCAAAGTGTTTCATGAGCATACTGCTTGTATGGGTGTCGTGTCTATTAATGATATTCAGTTTTAGTGGGAGTTTGTATTATCAAATGCTCTTATGATATAGACATATTTCAGTTTATGGTATTAAGGTTATTTTCTGCAAAAATAAGGTTTTGTTTTATTCACACTCTGAATTATTATGTTATTTGATCTCAATAAGGTTTAAAGGAGGACCAATTGGAAATAGGCATGTTAAGATTATATTACATGAAATTTTCATGCTATACATTCACATTATAATCCATGTCATTCAGTTGTATTGACATACGTCATCCTTGAAGGGTTGAGTTACGATTGCTATAACAAAAACCGCCTTGATCCTATATTAGTATGATTGATGGACCAGATTAGTTACAGATACATTTCGGAAATGACAGTAAAGTTGAGCTCATTCGGTAATTATGCAAAACATGATTATAAAGTTACATATATGGTTCAAGTAGGAGATTGTTGGATCAATATCCAACATTGGCCCAGATATATAAAATAATCATGTATTGTAAACTGTCTAATATGGTTGGACCCAATTAAAAGTGATCTAATTGAGTTTGGTTTTAATGTATCTAATAGGGTGTGGGTTTTTTATGTGTAGAAACCTAATGGGTAATTTCTGATTTTATGATGGGCTAAATTAGAAATACCAATAGACATATTTGTCTATAAAAAGCGGTTATGGTCCCCAGATCACACGTGACTTTGATTCTTTTCTGTATCCCATCGACAGAGAGAAACCAGAGAGAAAAACTAAAAGGGTTCTCTTAGAAAAACTTGTAGATCTGAAACGCTAATCGCACGGCTCTACAACATGATCTTTTGATATGGATTCAGGTACGTTTCCACATATTTTATTTATGATTTTTTTGTGATTTGATATAAAAAAATCTATTGTGCAATTTTGTATGGCTTCTAACACGCCTAGGATCCTTGCTGTTTAATTTTCCTTCAGATCTTCGCTTATTTTATCTTTTTGTTGTTTCATCTATAGTTACATCTCCAATTTCCAGTTTTCGTACAGTTTTATGAACTATTTATCTTCCTGCTAGTCTTGAGATTAACAGCTGCATGTGCGTGAGTAGATTTTCATACGTGATTGATGCTTTTTTTTTTTTCCTGTTTTTGGTGCGAGGTGTGTATTTATTTACTCATTGTTCTGAAGGGCTTGCTCAACGATATTTACTTTTTAAAAATGCGAAGTCTATAGTTAACCTAAATGCCCAACTCCTCCCTCGTTTTTAGTTGTTTCGCTAGTGTTAGGAGGATTTAGACGCTAAATTTCCAATTCTACTTTAAAATTGGCAAGCAACCGATGGTATGGGAAGGTCGTCCTGTAAAAAGGTCAAGATAATTAAAAGAGAAAACCTCTTCGCTCATAATTTAGCATCAGGAAATTCTCGTCTTACTGCAAGCACACCTTCCTAGAGCTCCTGTATCTCTGCCATAGCAGTATTACGTGTAGCCACCATATAATAACCAACTTCGAGCATCGTGCCCCCGTTCGATCTCAGTACTCATTCTCAGGACTCATCCCCATAGCTGCCTGGGACCAGCCTCATGGATTCCTCTTTCAAAGTTGAATTTAAATTTCCCGACGTATGTCTCCGATTTTGAATCTCATATTGCAGACTCTTAATTCTCTAGAACTTCCACCTCAGCATTTCTACAAACAGTTGTGCACATCTTCTTCTTTCAAAACACCAAGTCGTTTCTAAACACCAAGTCGTTTCGATATTTCCAAATACTTCATAGTACATGGGATGTTATTAAATGAGCACACCAGCGGTCCTAGGAAGCACACCTTGCCTAGTGACCCACCCTCTTTGGTGAGCCCACCCTCTTTTTCAAAAGAGGTGGATTTTTTTAGTGAGTACAAAGTGAAAAACCTACGCAATGTTTGGTAATATGAGGACACATTTATTATGGAGAAGGTGGAGTTCTTGTTATCTTTTTTTTTTCCTTTTGTGTTTATATAAATTTGAAAATTCTCTAAAATTATAGAAGCCCCATCTTGATTTTTTTTTTCCTGTTTTCGATTTTTTTTGTTTTTCTAAATTGGAATTTTCTTTCCTTTTTACTTAGTAATATATAAAGATTATCTGTAGAAGATATAAAAGAAAAATATAAATAAATTAAAATTAAGTTAATTTTGAATGCTTCTTATTCTTTTAGAGGATATTTGGGTTGTTGAAAATAGAGTTTGCGTATAACATCTATAGCAGTTTAATTATTTTTGTTAATTTGACTTTAAATATTTTTACCGCTTATCACTCATAATTTTGGTGTTACTTCCGTATTGAACAAATATATAAAGAATATTTAAAGTTTAATTACATTTATATATACAAAGTTAGGGAAGTATATATTGGTCATATATAGACCAGAATCAGAAATATGAATTTAAAATTAACCTTTGTATTGTTTTCAAATATATATAAGCAATAATATGTTATAAACAACAACAACAACTAACTTCTTCCCTTATTACCCTGTCTCCCTCTCTCTCTCTCTCTCTCTCAACTCACGAATCCAAAAACTCTATCGCAATTGCTTCGCCTCTACTCTATCTCCTCCCTCTCCGCGTCTGCGTCATCTCCCTCCAAACTCTGTCGCCTCCCACCTTCATGCCCGCATCCGAAAACACCTTCGCGCTCGGTCGCGTCTCCTTTGCACCTGGGGAGTAATCCCTCCCAATTCACCGCCCTAATATTCCTCAACTCATCTTCTCCACAAAACCCTTAATTCCCCTCCCAAATTCACTATGCGAAGCCCCCTCCTTCAGTATTCATTCAGTAATCGCTGTGTCTTTGGTGGTCCGAATTGAGCTTACTCTCCATTCTTCTTGGAAATGTAAATTGGGTAACCCTAGATAAAGTTTTTAAAGTCTATTTTTTTTACATGTGAAAGGAAAAAATTTCAAATTCAAAACTTTAATTCTACATGGTCTCCTATATAAAACTCCGTAAAGATTTATCCTTTTACTATCTGTCCCAAAGTAAGATAAAGGAGGAGGGTTGTGGTAGACCGGTGACAGCCAGCATAAAATATTGTCACATATTATGATATGAGCCAAAATATAAATTTCGTTGTGCCGTTTCCTACTGAGCGATGCGTTATATCGAAGCCCGGGTATAGTGAAAAATGTATGAGGGTTGTCAGGTCGTCGCCCATAAGTGACATGCCACGTCGGTATCTGGATGTGGTGTCAAATGTAAGAGCGTTTCCACACCTTAATGAGCGAATGGAAGTAAAAAAAAGTTAGTTTATTAACATAGGATTCGGTTGGTATCGTGGAAATAGGTTCCTTACAGGTAGATTAACAGAATTAGTTTATATTATGATTAGAATGAGTGTTAATATTGTGTGCGTGAAGGAGACTAAGTGGGTAGGTGAGAAAGGTAAAATTATAGAGTCTTGAGGTTATAAATTTTGGTATACGGACAGATATGAAAATCGTAATGGGGTAGGTGTAATCATACATAAACAGTTATTTGGGGATGTAGTGAAGTTTAGGAAGAAGGGTGATAGAATTTTATTAGTTAAACTTATTCTAAATAAAGAGATTTTTAATGTCATTAGTGTCTATGCACCACAAGTAGGACTTGATGAATCTAATAAATACCAATTTTGGGAGAATCTAAATGAGATAGTACAAGAAATACTCACTAGAGAAAAATTATTTATTGGTGGTGATTTCAATAGGTATGTAAGAACTAGTCATAATGACTTTGATAGTATATAGGAGGATTTGATTTTGGAGACACAAATGAAATAGGTAACTCAATTTTAAATTTTACTTTGTTTTATAATTTGATTTTAGTCAAAACTTGGTTTAAAAAGAGAGTTTTACATTTGATTACTTTTAAAAGTGCATCCCCTGTAACGCTCCCATTTTTCAGCTGCTTCCCAAAACGGAGGACGTTACTTATTACTTGCACTAGACAACCCAACAGTCACAGGATTTTGGAATAACCGTAGCTACTGCCACAATCAGATGAGTAAATAACATGTCTGAAACTGAAAAGATTTCATTTATACAAAAATTCATTACATAAAATGGTACACTGTTCTAAATATGAACACAAAAGAAGTAAAGGAGAAAAGCAGTGTCTAGACAAAGATATACATGATTCTTCGAAAAGTATTTCACTACTTAATATTGCTCGGACTGATCGATGAAATACGGATCCTTAGTCGAGACCGGTTCTCCTTCTTGGTCCTCTAAATTTAGGTTCAAAACATAAGGGATTAAACCCAACAAGTAATACAAGGAAAATATATGTGTATTGTTACAGTACTAAAGATAAAAGTATGCAAATGAATAAAATATTTTCATTGGGAATATCCCTTAATAAACAGATAAAATGCAATTAAATCGTGATAGTATTGAACAGTCACATGAATAATGAAAAATATAACAGCAAGATTATATATGTCATTTGCAAATAATATGTAAATATCATGTAAAGATGCATACCTTGTAAATATGTCAAGTCTAAGTTAAATCTTTATTAGCATTTGAAACTAAATAATAGATATGATAGCGCGCAGTTTCCATATTGTACAAGTACCCGTGCATATCCGGGATCCGGCCTCAAACCCATGGCGCTAAACCATGACATACCGCTACGTGTTCAAATCAAACTCCGTACTGTGAAACAATAACGGACATTTCTCTTATAGTGACTCATGTATCAGACGGTGGCCCAGTACCACCCAGTGCTGCTGCAGTAAAAGTGCTCAGCACCTCAATCAAAAAGTTAGCAAAAAAAAATCCTTGTACAGTACAGTTCTTATCCATTAGGTAGTTTCTCCCATCCCCGTGTTCATAATGAATTATGCACATGAAAATTTTATAACCCTTCTTTAATTGTTTTTCAATTCATGATAACATGCTTGCATTTTCATGACTGTACATGACATGTAGTATCATAACACATGATCTGTAATATTAAAACACATGACTTGTAATATCAAAACACATGACATGTAATATCAAAACACATTACATGTAGCATGATAGATATTAGTGCACAATTATACCACAATGCATATCATCAAACTTATTCTAATAATATAGTTTCATTCTCAATGTCAATCAATGACCCAATTTGGGAACCAAGTGCATCATGTAATAATACTGCATTATTTATAAATTCAAACTTATGGACTTATTCCATTTTAGGCTCAAATCATATATTTTTATATATTTTTCTTTGATTAATTTCAAATTAAAATCCAAATCTAATCCATCAATTATTTATTTATTTTATTACTATTATTGTTATTATTTTTATTTTATTTCCAATCCATCAATTATTTCAAATTAAATCCAACCTAAGCCTAAGCCCAATCCCACTTAATTCTTACTTATTTTTATTATTTTTTCTTTTCTTTTCTGTCAGGCCCAGGCTCAAGTCTACTGTTATTTCATTTTTTTTCTTTTTCTTTTACTGGGCTAGGCTGGCTTCCCAGTGTTTTTATTTTTTTTCTATAGTTTTTCTTTGGCCCAAGTTAAATACAAACCTTTTCTTTTTTTTTTCTTTTTTTTCTTTTATTTTTACTGGCCTGGGCTAGATCCAATTCCCTATTTTTAATCTTTCCTTTTTCTCTTCTTTTTTTTCTCTTTTGGGCTGGGCCAACTTTTTCTCTCTTTTTTTTTTCTCAACTGCAGCCGAGCCTTCTTCTTTCGCTTATTCCTTTCTATTTTTCCCATGATGCTGATGTGCTTTTCCCATGCAAAATATAAATATTTTTTTCCATGCAAATATATTTCTCTCTTTATTTTTTTTCTCACTTTTCTTATTCTTCCTCTTTTTTTTTAAATGAACAAATATTACAATATTTATATATTTCAAAATTGGTCCAATAATTTGCTTTAGTTCTCAATATTAGTTAATAGTTCAAAATATGAACCAAACATTTTTACGTACACAAATTTAAATTAAATAAAGAAATGGAACCAAGCATTTTTACAAAATAATTTACGTATACAAATTTAAATTAAATAAAGAAACTTGATGTCGAATATTTGGTTCGAATCGTAAGTTCGGTTTGATTTTTCCTTTATTCTTCTTCTTCTTTTTTTTCTACTTTTTTTTTAAATTTTCTGCTGCTTGGTTTGGCCGAAAGCCAGAGAAGAAGAGAGTGAAGACAGAGAGAAAGAGTGAAGTGGAGTTTGGGAAATTGAAAATACTTCAAGGTAATTTCGTAATTTAAACAAGATTACATCTCCATTCGCCACCTAATCCTCCATTCGACAGCACAACCGAATGCCCTGCCACACCAATCTTCCATTCGACAGCACAACCACTGATTCACCTTTTCATTTATTTTAATTTATTTATTTAATAATTTAATAATTTTGATTTCGTGTAACATTCTCCAAATACTATCAAATTTATGTAGGACGTAATGCTCGACGAGGGGAACACTACAAAATTATCCGTTTGTTGTTTCGATGTCTTGAATAAATGAACTGAAATTCTGAAGTAATTAGAAGGATAATTTTAATATTATTAAATTAGCAATTTTGGGAGTATTTTTCGGCCTCGTAAGAAAAATCTCCAAAAATCCTAAATATTACAAAACTAATAATTGCGAAGACCGAATGTCATTTGCGTTCATGGATTTAAAGTTACGTTCACCGAAGGTTATTTCGATGTCCAAAATTGATTTCGGTGGACTTATTCGGCATGATTGGTCTCAAAAGAGCAATATAGATAGCTCAAAATTTGGGGTATTACATCCTACCCACCTAATAAAAAAAAATTCGTTCTCAAAATTTCAAATTAGAAGACGTATTTGTATTCACAGATACCTACTGATATAAAAATAAATTCATGTCGTTTGGAACAAGTATTCAAGGAAAGCAGACCGGTGGCATTTAAAAGACCGTTTGAACAAAAGGCAAGCCCATCAGGTAGAAGGTTTGATGGTCCACCAGCAAAGAAGCAAAGGATACCAAACCGAGATTCGATAATTTGTATATTCTGCCAAAAATCAGGACATACGCTGAAAGAATGTAGAAGAGCCCAAGGGTTATGTTTGGCATGTGGATCCGCTAATCATCAACTGAGTGATTGTCCAAGGGTTCAACAACCAGCAGTACCCAAGATTCCATTCCAGCAAGCAGCCAGGCCAGTAGCAATATCAAGCCAGGGAGTTTCAGGACCGGATCAGAGAAGACCTTTGTAGATCCAAATAAATTTCTTTTTAACTAGAAGAGTAGATAGACCAGTTGCATTGATTGTAAGGTAGGACCAAGTGAGAGTATAATTACCCAATATAAACTTTTAGTTTTAAATATTCAAATTAGAAAGAGACTTAGAAAGATTAAATATAAGTTAGATTCTAAAATTGAGTGGTAGGGATTAGAAAATAATCAAAAAATTTTGTAGATATAGTAGTACAAAAAGCAGATTAGGGGGACCATGATGATTCTAATTTAACATGACATAAAATAGCTAGCTGTATTAAGAGGGTAGTTAAATATATATTTGGTGAGTCGAGGAGCGGTGCTCCGCTATGTAAGGATACATCATGGTGAAATGAAGAGGTAAAAAATATTATTAAGATCAAGCGAATCTTTATAGAGATTTGAGAATAATAATAATAATAATAATAATAATAATGGAACAAGTTTTGAGAGGTATAAACTAGTCAAGAAGGAGACTAAGAAACATGTTCGGGATGCAAAAATTAAATTATATAAACAAGTGTATGAAAAGTTGGATAATAAAAAGACAGAAAATGATATATATAGAACTGCTCGAATAACAAAGAGAAAGTCTAAAGACTTATGCGCTATAAAGTATATTAAAAATGATGATCAGAATGTTCTAGTTCGAGAAGAAGAGATTAAAGAAAAATGAAAAGATTATTTTGATAGATTATATAATAGTAGTTTTACTCAAGATTTAGGAGATCTTACTATTCAGTATGAGAATGTAAATCGTACTTTTATGCACATAATTAAAGAATATGAAGTAAAAGAGGTTTTGAAAATGATGAAATCAAAAAAATCTATTGTCCAGATAAGATTCTTATAGAGATATGGAGATATTTAGGAGAGATTGGTATGAGCTGGCTGACAGATTTTTTTAAAAAGATTGGACAAAGTAAAAAAAAGTCAAATGAATAGAGTAAGAGTACTCTAGTAGCTCTGTATAAAAATAAGGGTGATATTCAGAGTTATTTTAACTATCGTGGAATAAAACTTATGTGTCACACTATGAAACTTTGGAAGAGGATAAGTGAATATAGATTGAGGTAAACTGTTAAATTATTAGAGAACCAGTTTGGATTTATGCCGGGGCGATCGACAACAGAAACTACTCATTTACTTTGTCAACATATAGAGGAATTCCGAGAGAGAAATAAAAATTTGCATATGCTATTTATTGACCTGAAGAAAACCTATAATAAGATATCGCGAGAGATAATTTGGTGGATATTGATAAAGAAAAGAGTCCCCATCAAATATATTAACATAATTAAGGACATGTATAATGGAGTAGTAGCCAATGTCAAAATATGTGGTGAATTAACAAGTAATTTTTCTATCACAATTGGATTGTATCGAGAATCTGCACTGAGTCCGTTCTTATTTGCTATAGTGATGGATGAACTTACTAAAACTATTCAGGATGAGATACCCTGATATATGTTATTTGCTGATGATATTATCTTAGTTGATGAGACACGAGTAGGGGTGAATGTTAAGTTAGAGATATAGAAGCACACATTAGAATGTAGAGGTTTTAAATTGAATAGGTTTAAAACAGAGTATATAGAGTATAAATTTAGTAAATGACGGACCGTAAACTATAATGTTGTAATACTGGATGGACAAGAAATACAAATGAGCAGTCTGTTTATGTATTTGGATCTATTATTTAGAATGATAGAGAGATTGATAATGATGTTAACCATAGAATACAAGTTGGCTGGTTGAAATGGAGTGCAACGGGAGTTTTATGCAACTGTAGCATTTCGTTAAGGCTGAAGGAAAAATTTTATAGGACTGCTATTAGGCTAGGTTTATTATATGACACAGAATGTTGGGGGTTTAAAGAAATACTATTTACAAAATATAAGTGTAACAGAGATGCGTATGCTTCACTGGATATGCGACAATACTAAGAGAGATAAAATGAGAAATGAAGATATTCGTGTTAAGATAGATATATCTCCCGTCAATAAGAAAATGCGAGAAAATCACTTACGATGGTTTGGTCATGTGCAATGTGGGGCTAAGAATGTCCTAGTTCGACGAGAAAAGTTTATCAATGTAGGACAAATTAAAAGAACGAAGGGAATATCGAAAAAAACATGGATGAAGGTAATACGAAAGAGTTCTAAATGAGGAAATATTACTTGATAGAAATGAATGGAGGACTATCAACGTGATCGATCCGGCGCGATTTTTCTTTGGTTTATATAACCTACTCCAAGTACTTGGGATAAAAGGTTTAGTTGTTGTTATTGTTGTTGTTCTCCTACAAATGAACATACCGAGGAGACGTGGATTAACTAGCAAGATCATATACTTGCTCAAAAACATCGTGGGTCGGTGACCCAGGGGAGTGCATGCCGAATTACATGGCATAGTATTCTAATGCTTCTCGACGGTTTATTGGCACAATCAGTAAGCAAGGACGTCCAGAGGTACCACAGCAAGCCCCCTCGAGAATGCTAATTAACGAGGTAAGATCGATGCTTAATGTAATTATGTTTTTGGATTCGTTTTACAATTTATATAGCTATGTTTAATAATTCATAATATGCACAAAGATATGACTAAATACATTCCTCGAACAAGGCCCAAGGGAAAGCCAGAAGAGGCCTGACTTGCTTTACTCCACACTTGTAAAGATTAAATCGGTACTAACGGGTTGTATACAAGTAGAGGAGCGACTAAAGACTGGATCACTGGAAGAGGCTGCTGGAACAAGCCGCCCAAGGTGTCAACCTGCTCGAAAATCCCGTAGATGCTACAAACTTTGTAATGGAGTTGACATTCCGGATCATGTTGTAATTAAAACCTCTGACAACTCATTCGTGTATAATTAAAACCTTTGAAACTAGGTTATATTTGGATGATGTTATAGTTATGTTAGTGACCAACATATGATGTTCTCTACGTTGTAATTCACTTGCAATTATAGTTGCTTATGTGATGTCATTTGGATTAGTTTTTGGTGAAATGATTCTCTTGGATCTGTTGCTGCTTATGTTATTGTTCGCAAGGGTTTTGTATTTGTGATTCACTTGTATGTTTATATTTAGAATAATTTATTATAAAATTCATTTCTGGTTGCTACATAATTGTGAATGAAAATATACTCTACAAAAGTTTCGTGAATTTTCTTTAAAGCATGTAAAATGGTTCACGAAGTATAGGCAGAAATGTATTATTAATCTTGTTATTTGTGCTGTTACTTTCATGCTTCATACGCTTTGGTTGCATAATCATTCCCACTTTGTGTTTGCTTGTGTGCATGCTTGTGTTCTTTGGATTTTCTACAATAACAATAATAGCAATAACTAAGTCTTTTATTCCAAGTACCTGAGGCTCTTTGGATTTTCTGAACTCCTCAAATGTTGATTACGCTTTCCACCTCTTCACTTTTTCTCAATCTAGTTTATTTTCACAGAACAAGAAACATTCAGGCAGACAAAATCAAAATCTATAGCCCGCATGACTGTTTCTTTTCTCGGTCATATAAAACTTACAGGTTGATTATAAGGTTAAATACTTTGAAGAAAATTGTCATCCAAAGAATACTTACTATAGGACAACAAGTGGGAAAAGTCCCTGCTGGGGCATAAGCCCTGGGCTAGTCGTATCCCATCCGAGATGTACAACCCAGGCGGGTAGAAACCCATTCAGACTGTACACTTCGGACAATGAAATTCCCCTGGAGAAATCCCACTTTATAGGATGTATAACCTGGACAGGTTTCTGCCAGTTTGAGGTGTACACTTCGGATGGGGTACAACTAGTCCAGAGCTTATGCCTCGGACAGGGAGATTTCACACAGGAAAAACCCATTGTTTGGGATTAAATCTTGGGCATGGTGTTTCCCTACGGGAGTTATGCCCCGGGCAGTGGGAATTTGCTCCTAATCAACATGAACTCGCCATACAAAGCCGCATATACAGGGTTAACAATAGATATAATAACAAATCCAAATTAGTATCAACATAAAGAACAACAAATCTCCATAATGATAACAAGTTTTAAAGTATATTCTACTATTCAATTATCTCATGAGTTGCCGCTGATGGTGACACTGTCCTCTTAAATTGTTTTATCCATTTCAAGTAAGGTGTGTCTCATCCATCGGCCGTAGGTTTATGGTGTCATTGCCATTTCAAAACAGTATTGGGAACTAGATGTAGTAGCACGAGAAAAACCCATGTAAAAGATATTAAAAAAAAAAAAAAAACATGCTAGTGTTTTTTGAAAAATAACTAAAAATATAGACGATTTATTATGTAATTGAACATAAAATATTACAAGGTACAAAATGACAATTTACAACCAATGCTATAACCACTTCTTTCCGTTGGAGATTAGAGACCGGAAGCCATGATCTCCGTGGCAAGAAAGTCAGACATTGGACTTTAGATATGAAAAATAGGATAATATTGTACCTTAATGCTATCAAATGTCCCATGTCCAGCAGTCGATTAAAAAATTTAGAAATATTTGTAGTTCTATAATATAATCAACACGAATACGATAATTTTTTTGACTGTAGGACAAAAAGTAAATCTATTTGAACCTGAGCCCACTGCTCCTCCCCAAGCCAAGACTACTCTAAATCCACAGTTTCCATCAACTTTGACTTCACTGACATGCCCAACGTACAGAAGCAAGAAATCTGGAAGTGAATCAGTGTACCGCAATTAAGAGGTCCTCGGATTTGGCCCCAGCTCGGGGGGAGATGGGGGCGGCGGCGGCGGAACGAGCAACGTAGGCAATGGAGGTGTGGCTTCACTAATCATAATAGAATCCTGCCTTCGCCAATGGAGAACAACATCACTTTCGGATGCAACCAACTCGAACATACAAGGATCATGACGTGTTGAAATATCAAGCTTCCGTTTCCCGGTTAACCTCGACCAGTCACCTTCTGAGCCGGATCTGCAAGTAAGGAACTTACGGGATTTGATATCTCCCTCAATTTATTTGGCATTCTAACCTTCTCCTCATTGTTTGTATTTAGGAATGAATGTATAAGTACCTCCACATCTTTCTAATAGCTAATTCCTTCAACCACTGCAGCCGTGGCTAGCAGCATATCAAGCATCCTTCAATGATGGTCAATGTGTTAGCGAAAATAGCGAAATAATACTAATGCGATAACCAGCGAAATCAAATAGTTAACCGAAAAGGAAAATAACATAGATAGAGAATACGCAGATTTAACGTGGTTTGGCAATGTGCTTACGTTCACGGAAATACGATCGAAAAACTTCCACTATATCAAAAGAGAATTACAACTTTCTAATTTTCAACCACAAGAGAAATTACAATGAAATCACACAAGAATTTGAGATCAAATCCTAACTTTTATTACAGTGATTTCTTTTCCCTCTTTTGTCTTTGGCCGCCGGAAAAAAACAACAACTCGAAAGAAGCCCCTATCTTCTTTGCTTTTGTTCGGCCACAACTAGGGAAAGCAACAACAGCAGCTTTATTTATTTATTTTTTTTTGCTGGCCAAAAATCAAAGCAGCAACACCTTTCATCTATTTGCTTCAGCTGCCACCAAATTATTTCCTTCTCTTGTATTTGTTCGGCCGCAACTAGGGAAAGCAACATCATCAGCCACCAAAAGAAAACCATCGGCCAATCCCCCAGCACACACCCATATATATATATATATATATATATATATATATATATATATATATATATATATATATATATATATATATATATCGGGTTTGGGCCAGTTTTGGACTCGTTTCGACGGACCGAAACCCGCTGCGGTAATAGAGCTCCATTAGCAATAATCTCCTACTTGGAGACCTATTGCAAAAATTGTAACTTCTATACATGATAATTATAGTGTCCAAAACTTTTATCTCGATCGTTCAAAGTCCCAATTTCAGCATTCAATACAAATACACCAAAGTTGAGCAATAGCTCAACTTTTTCCCATCAACCGGCTTTGTCAACAAATCTAGAGGATTCTTGCTGCCCTCAATTTTCTCCAACTTTAATTGGTCATCCTCTAATAAGGATCTAATGAAGTGATATCTCAAATGAATATGTTTAGTCCATGAATGATACGCTGAGTTCTTAGTAAGATGAATTGCACTCTGACTATCACTGAACAACCTGCAATTCACTCCATCAAAAATCCAACTCACTCATCAATCGCTGCAACCAAATAAATTCCTTACTTCTGCAGCTACAACATACTCAACTTCTGTCGAAAATAAAACAACAATTAATTGTAATTTTGAAATCCAGCTTACCGCTGTCCCTCCTACAGTAAAGACATAACATGTGGTGCTCCTGCTATTGTCTCTATCACCCGCATAGTCCGAATCCACAAAACCTTGCACATCAATGTTATCACCACCAAAACACAGACAATACTTTGAAGTACCTTTCAAATACCTGAAAATCCACTTCACTGCTTGTCAATATTCCTTCCCAGGGTTCTTTATGAATCTACTCACTACTCCCACTGTATGTGCAATATCTGGTCTTATACTCACCATTGCATACATGAGATTCCCAACGGCTGATGAATAAGGCACATTCTTCATATGTCTCATCTCCTCACATTCTCCAACGGCCTTACTCATGTCCTTCATAGAGAATCTCCCTGCCAACTTCCTCTTCAGATTATTGATTTTCTTCATGCATGTACCTGCCACAAGTATATTATCTACATACAAAGTAAGTATAATAAAGTTACCATTCTTAATTTTTTTGTAGATATACACAATAATCTGAATTGCATCTGGCAAAATCCGAATTCAACATAAACTTGTTGAATTTCAAGTACCATTACCTCGGCACTTGTTTCAACCCATACAAGCTCCTTTTTAGTCGACATACCCAATTCTCCTTTCCTTTAACTTCATATCCCTCCGGTTGTTCTTTGTATATTTCCTCCAAATCACCATGAAGGAAGGCAGTTTTCACATCAAGCTGCTCTAAATACAAGCCTTTCACAGCTACAATACTTAGTATTGTTCCGATAGAAATCATCTTGACAATAGGTGTAAATATTTCATTGAAATTAATACCTTTTCTCTGACCATATCCCTTCACCACAAGTCTAGCCTTAAACCTTTGTGTCCCTCCTACCTCATATTTTACCATGTATACCCACTTGATATGCAATATTTTTATCTTTTTCGGTCACTTCACCAATTTTTATGTGTGATTTTCCTCCAAAGAAGACATCTCATCATGCATGGCTTGCTCCCACTTAAGACGAAATTTATCCTGCATAGGCTCTTAGTAACTCTCTGGTTCACCAGCATCAGTATACAAAATATGATATAAAGGAAGTCAAAGTTTTTGGGTTGGCTTTCTTATCCTCATGCTCCTCCTCAAAGTGGGAACACTCTCTGATAAAGTACTGAAACCATCTACTTCAGTCAGTGGCTCTCTCTCCTGCGCGGTCTCATCTAAAACTTGTGTATTCTCATGTGTAGCCATTTCTTCTCCTTCAATGTAGGTATTTCTTCCTTTCTTTTATCGATGGGATCCATCCCATTCTGTGGCCATCTAACTCCAAGTGCTCTTTCTCAACTGTTTTCTCACTCGTATTCTACATTCGGTCTTTATACATACAACCCTCATTGAATACTACATTTTTGCTACGAATCACTTTGTTATGCTCATAATCCCACAAGCGATAACTATATTCGTCGCCACCGTATCTAATGAATGCACACTTCTAAGATTTAGAATCAAGCTTCTTTCTCATCTCATAATCCACATGTTCATATGCTATACAACCGAACACTTTTAAGAATGAATAATTCACAGTCTTACCAGACCACACCTCCTCTGGATTTCCTCCATCTAAAACATTAGCTGGACTCCTGTTGATCAGATAAACTGTCGTATCTACAGCGGCTCTCCAAAGTTGCAAAGGCAAACCTGCATGTAGTCTCATACTCTGAGCTCACTCCAAAATAGTTCTATTCATCCTTTCAGCCACGCCATTCTACTGCGGAGTCCTCGGTATAGTCTTTACTCTCCTGATCCCGTGGGTAGAGCAATAGTCATTGAACTCTCTATTGCAAAATTCCCCTCCATTGTTTGACAGTAGACATTTCACCTTCAAACATGTTTCATTCTCAACAAGAGCTTTCTATACCTTGAAGATCTTGAAGACATTAGATTTTTTCTTAAGTGCAAACACCCATGTTTTCCTGCTTGCATCATCTATGAAAGTGACCAAATAAAAATTACCTCCAAGAGACTTTGCCGAAGAAGGCCCCATATATCTGTATATACCAACTCCAATCTCTCGATTTTCTTCTCCATGCCATCTTTCATAAAACTAACTCTTTTCTGCTTCCCAAACATACAGTTCTCACAAAAATCAAAGTTGGTATCTTTCATATCTGTCAACATATCTCTGGATTGCAATACTCTCATGCCGCTCTCGCTCAAGTGACCGAGCGTTTGATGTCATAAGGTAGCCTTCTTATTCTTCACGCTGGTTAAAGAAACAACATGATCCACCGAGCTTGAGAGTAAATATAGAGTTCCCACTCTCTCACCCTTAACCACTACTATTGCTCATTTGCTGATCTTCCACTGTTTCCTCTCAAATGAGATTTGATAAGCTTCGCCATCCAGCTTGCTAATAGATATCAAATCCAGATAAGCTTCTTCAAATCTGTGCCTAAACTCTTGTAAAAGCAACTTTCTACCATTGTGCAACTTCAACTGAATTGTCCCCTTACCGATAATCTTGCATTCCTGCCCATTACCAATAGTCACATGCCCAAAATCACCTTAGACATAATTCTCAAACCATTCTCTGCGAGCAGTGCAATGGAACGAAGCCCCTGAATCCAGAAACCACAGATCTAACCTTGATTTTGTATAAGCAGACAAGCACAAGTCATCATACTCTTTATTTAGATTTACCACATTCGCTCCTTCCTTTTCTTTATTTGGACAATCCTTCTTCATATGATCATCTGTCTTACATTTCCAACACACTAATTTTTTCTTGAACTTCCCCTTAGATTTGATCTTCCTCTTTACTTCGGCTGCTTACTTAAACTTCTACCTTTTTTCTTCCTTCTATCATTATCAACTGACAGAGCAGTACTTGTATAAAATGTGCTCTCACCCATACTTTTTTTCATCAATTCATTATTCATGATTGTACTCACAACATCATCAAATTTAAGAGCAGTATTTGATGTATTGCTGATGGCCATAACAATATTACTCTAACTATCCGGTAACGAACACATAAACATCAAAGTTTTAATGTCATCAACAAAGACAAAATCTAAGGATTCAAATTGTGCCCATAATGTGTTAAATTCGTTCAAATGATTATCAATTGAGCTATCAGAAGGTATCTTCAAGTTGAATAATTTTTTCATTAGAAACAGTCTATTTGAAACAGACGGTTTATCATAAAATTTAGCCAACGCTGACATCAAACCTGAAGTGGTATCCTCCTTGGAGATGTTGAACACAACCTACTTTGTCAGGCACAATCGAATCTGCGCCAAAGCTCTCCTGTCCAACAATTCCTACTCCTCATCTGTCATCTTTTCTGGTTTTTTTCCAAACAGTGGTTGATGTAAATTCTTTTGATATAAATAATCTTCCATCTGCAATTTCCACCATTGAAAATCTGTCCCATTAAAATTTTCAATCTTTCTCTTCCTATCTTCCGCCATAACTTCCACTCAAAATAAACATCGATGTGAGTAAAATCTGACCCAAACCAGGGCTCTGATACCAATTGTTAGCAAAAATAGCAGAATAATACTAATGCAACAACCAGCAAAATCAAATAGTTAACCGAAGAGAAAAATAGCAGAGACAGAGAACACGTAGATTTAACGTGGTTCGGCAATTTGTCTACGTCCATGGGGACACGATCGAAAAACTTTCACTATATCAAAAGAGAATTACAACTTTATAGTTTTCAACCACAAGAGAAATTACGATGAAATCACACAAGAATTTGAGATCAAATCCTAACATTTTGTTACGGTGATTTCCCTCTTTTGTCTTTGGCCACCGGATAAAAACAACAACCCGAAAGAAGCCTCTATCTTCTTTGCGTTCAGCTGCAACTAGGGAAAGCAATAGTAGCAGCTTTATTTTTTATTTTTTTGCTGGCCAAAAATCAAAGCAGCAACACCTTTCTTCTATTTGCTTCAGCTGCCACCAAATTATTTCCTTCTCTTGTATTTGTTCGGCCGCAGCTAGGGAGAGCAACAACAGCAGCCACCTCAACAAAAGAAAACCCTCGGCCAATCCAAACCCTAGCACACACCCCTATATAATATATATATATATATATATATATATATATATATATATATATATATATATATATCATAACGGGTTTTGGCCGGTTTTAGACCCGTTTCGGCGGACCGAAACCCGCTGCGGCAATAGGGTTCCATTAGCAATACAATGCACTCCAACGGTATCAGTCGATTATCTCTTTTGTACATTGTAATCTTGTGGATTCATGGCAAGTTGTGAGTATGTCAAACTAGGCAATCACACGCGACTGGATCAATCTAGATAAAAATAACTCTTCTTAGTTAACTAAGAATCAAATTCAAGGCATGAATTGATATCAAGCCTCATAACTCTCTAAACTTAGGCAGCATAAAATTTTGATGAACGATAACAAACTTTTCTCAAATGAAGCCTTAATCTTTGTATGCTGAAGTTCTAATAGAGAGTGGATGTTGCTGTAACACTTCTCGAAATTACCTTAACTTGTTCGAAGTTACCTCTTCCATCTGGTATGGACACTCTCCACCCTATTACTAGTCACATTGTCCCTATGAAGGCACATATTTGTCCAATAAGCAATAAAATTTTCTTTATACGGATCGAACCATGTTTTGTTCACATAGTCGATTGCGGCAGGGCAGTTTCGAAAATTCGTTTTTAGGACATTCAGGTATGCATTGTATTATTCAATCATATCAGATAACATAACAGAATTCCAAATAGAGAAAAAAAAAAATTCCCACTCCATTTGTTGTTTGAGTTTTTTTTTGGGCAATTTGCCAAAACATTCTTATTGATGTGCCATCTGCACAAATGATGCTGGCTTGAAGGAAAAATGGATTCGACAATAGTAACAAGCTAAATCTCTATCAGTGACTATAACATTGAGATGCACTTGGTTGAAAAATAGCCTATGTAACTTGTCGAGTGCCCATACATAATTCACTTCCTTCTCTCTTTCAAGAAAGGCAAAAACAACAACTAATGACATATGAGTCGATATCACCCCAACAATCCCAATCAATTGATAATTGTACCTATTTGTCTTGTATGAGCAGTTCATAATGATATCACCTGAAAATGCTCGTAGCAATTCAACACCAATTGGATGAGCCTAAAAGAGGTCTGTGATAGATTCATTTTGGTCATTGCTACGATGTCACACAATGTAATTGTATTCCAAAATCTCAAATAATAAGTGCTGCATCTGTGTTCTTCCCTCCCTGTTTAATAACTCTATGCTTATATTGTGAATTATATATTATCTTCATGGCTGACGCATTCTTCAAATCCTTCAACTTAAGAATGTCAAACTATATTCGGGATGGACATGTCACTTCAACATCTTTATTACAATTGATGTCTCACTTTTCGACAATCTTCTCTCTTATGAGTGTTTCTCAAAATATTCTACTACGGGATCATTGTGCACACTGCATATATATTGTGACGCCCTTGTTTTTCAGTTGCTTTGCAAAACAGAGAATACTACATAAAATACTACTAGACAATCCAATAGTCATAGGATCTTGAAATTACTGTAAATATTGCCACATCCAAATGAAATAATATATCTAAAACTGGAAGAATTTCATTAATCAAAGAGTTAATTACATATAACGGCACACTGCTCTGAATATTTACACAAAAGAATCAAAATAAAAGGGAGTAAAGCAATGCCCGAGCAAAAGAAAATATAAACAAGATCTACGATGTCGTCCAGAAAATATAATGGCACACTGCCGCTAAGTACGTTTAGTAAAGTACGGATCATCAACTGGAACTATTTCCCATTCTTCACCTTCGTAATTTGGGCTTAACACCCAATAGATTAAACCTAACAAGTAACACAAGAAATGAAATATGTGTACTATCATAATACTAAATGATAAAGAGTATGCGAAATAAGTGTGTAAGTGTCAGACGTGTTGCATAAATAATGAATAATAAAGTAATAAGAACTATGTAAATCAATTACAAGAATCACGTAAACTATGACAAGTCTACATCATATCAGTGTTGTTATTGAAACTCAATGATAGATAAGATGGCATGTAGTTTCTTCTCGTATTATATAAGTTCCCGTGCATACGCTAGACCCGGTCCAAACCCATGGTACTGAATTATGACGCACCGCTAGGTGCTGCAAGTCAAACCCCGTACTGTGAAATAGTAATAGACATCACCCTTGTGGTGTATCAAACTGTAACTCACTACTACACAGTGCTATTGCAATAAAAGTCTTCAGCACCTTAATCAAGATTTTGACCAACAAGATTCTTATATAATATGGTTCTTATCTATCATATAGTTCTCCCAAATCTCCATATTAGTGATACACGATATTACATGAATCAATTGAATCACATAGCTTGTCAAGTTAGACTATGTATATGTCCTTTTATAAGAAACAAGAATTCAGGAATCAATATTTAGAACCATATACACATGTATCACGAGGATATTTCATTCCATAAAATCAAAATATAAGAAACTTATCATCATATTTCTAGGGATGATCATGTCTTCATGCATTATTATTGATTTTACTTGTCATGTTATCATGAAATAAATATTGTTAAAAATCATTACTCGCTAAATATTAGCCTCTTCAATTTGAGGGTAATAACATGTAGAAATTAAATGATGGAAATTAACTAAGATGAGATCCATTTTTAGACTTTATGCAACTGACGTGGTATCAGATTCGCATTTTTAACTGGTAGTAGCTCACGTGGCTTGTCCAGACTCGCGTTTGGATGTTAATAAGGATAATGACTATCTTAAATATTCTAGAATTAAAATGCGACCCTCTGGGTCTTGCGTTTAGTTATATTCAGCTCTAATCATGACCTTAGAAGACAATGCAGATTTTATTGTGATTATTAATCTGCATTTCTATTTAAATGGTGTTAGTTTCAGTTTAAAAGTCTTTAGGGCTCAAACATGACTCTAACATAGAAACATGGACAAGATTCGTGTTTTTAAATCGTAGAGACGCCTCTCTTGTAACTAGACTATTCAAAGGTCTCATGGGCCCCAACATGATCCTACGTGGTTAGACCTGCGTTCTACAAAAAATGCGATCTTAAGTTTGAAGTAAAACAAGACCCGCATTTCTTCAAAAATGCGACCTTATATGGTATCAACGGATTTCTCAAACGTGGCATATTAGTTCGCACAGATTTCCTCTGGTTTTGTTTTGTCCCTTTAGTAATGATTCTTCTTATTCTGACCCACATCTAGATATGAAAAGAGTAACGTTGCGTTATCAAAGTTTTAAACTCAAAATGTGACCCAAAAAGGGTTATCCACAGTTTTCTCTAAATGATGAAAATCTGCATTTTTAGTTTAAACACGACCTTCAGAGACTCGTATTTTTGTGTATTAGGGAGATAACCAATTTCTTGATTTCATTAAGGTCAAACGCGACTTTATGATACCCACATTTTATTATATCTAAGAAAATAATCATTCACTCGATTCTATCAAAGCTAAATGCGAGTTTCAGCCATTTCCATGACTTTTGAAATTTGTGTATTTCTTTATTTAAAGAGATATTCAACCTCTTGTTATTATAGACCAAAACACGACCTTCAGGGGTCTGCATTTGATTGTACCTAAAGAGATGCTAGACTCTTGATTCTACTAAGATCAAACGCGACCTTCTGGGGTTTGCGTTTTACTCTATATCGATTTTTCCCTTTTAAATTTTAGAATTTAGCTAATACTTTAAGCATTAATATTACACAATTCTTAAGAATCAAATTTGTGAACCATGTGATTTCAGCACATGAACACCATAATCTCCAATTATCAATATCAATTAACGATTCTCAAAGCCCCAGTCTATCATGTTCCATTTTTAATAGTTCCAAAAATAATTCAAAATTATTTATAAAAGGAATTATGTGCACACAATACAAATCAAATGAAAATTCCAAGAAAGAAAAAAAAAAATAAAAGTGTTACTTCTCACAAATTCCCTTCAATCAACAAGAAAGAAAGAACAAGAGATTAAGCAAATCTCTTTTCCTTTTTCGCATGAACTAGAAGAACCAGTTAGAGAGGAAGGTGGTTTGTTTGCTCCTATTTTGCCAGAATTCTCTTTGAGGGAATGAGATTATTCATGCCTAAGGGAAATTTGGTAACATTATCCTCTAGCCTAGTCCCTACGCTTTTTCACGCAATGACAAGTGCCCAACTAGGGTGCCACTTCTCACCAACTAGAGTTCCACTTAAAATTCTCCTTTTGATAATTCATCACTACTTAATTTATATATGTGCTTTTAGAAACTTAGTTAAGTTTGGAGGTGTAAACAAAGAAATTTCTAATTTATTACTTTATATATTTGAGAACGTTATTTTAGTGTTCTTATTCGGCATGATTGGACTTAAAAGAGAAATACGAGTAGCATAAAAATTTTAGAGTGTTACATCCTACCCACTTAATAAAAGAATTTCGTCCTCGAAATTCTAATTTAAAAGTACGCTAGTGTCTACAAGTATGTACATCATGTAAAAATGGATCAAGTGACATATCTGATTATGAAAATATATATGGGCACTTTGTCCTATGGCATTCTCAAACTCCCAAGTATAGTCCCTTGGTGATCGTGTATCCCACAAAATGAGGACCAACATTATTATTTTGTTCTTCAAGACTTTCTCCCGTCGGCCAATAATTGCTACAGATTTTTTCTTGTACTTTAGATCCGATCTCAAGTCCACCTTGGACAGGTCTACTGTCTTATATTCTTCAGACAAGCATTTCCTCAATTGGGACACATGAAACACATCATGAATATTTTCCATCTCAGGTAGTAATGATAATCTGTAGGCAATATTTCCAATCATTTCTGTGATCTTAAATGGCCCAATGTATCTTGAATTGAGCTTTTCTTTCGTGCCAAATCTGATCACTCCTTTCATTGGTGATATTTTGATAAACATTTTATCTCTTTTTTCAAACTCCAATAATTTTCTGCATTGATCCGCCTATTTCTTTTATCTATCTTGGGCCGCTCTTATATGTTCCCTAATGATTTTTACTTGTTCAGTTGGTTGAGTAATCAACTTTGATTCCCAAATACTTTGTTCTCCAAGCTCATTTCAACATAGGGGAGACTTACACTTTCGACCATATAGAGCTTCGAATGGCACCATTTTGATACTCTCTTAATAATATTATTGTAGAAAAACTCTATCATATATAAATGATCTTCCCAAGATCTACAAAAATTCACACATATGCTCTAAGCATATCTTTAAGTACTTGAATAGTCCATTCTGATTGACCATTTGTTTGTAGATGATAAAATGAAGATAAATCCAATTGTGTTCCCAAACTATCTATCAATCTCTTTCAACATTGTGAATTGAATCTTGTATCTCTATCTAATATAATTTGGACTAGAACTCCATTTAATCTCATCATCTCCTAAATGAATCTTTTTGCTAATGTTTCTATTGACTGACCGACCCTAAATGAAATGAAATAAGCCGACTTCATCAGTCAGTCCATAATCCCCCAAATTGCATTATTACTTTTGGTGCTTCTGGGTAATCTTGTAACAAAATTCTTCGATATTTATTCCCATTTCTATTCTGGTATTGCTAGTGATTGAAATAATCTAGTCGTTATGTAATGTTCAGCCTTTACTTATCGGTAAGTGGAACATCTAGATACGTATCTTGCAATTTCTTTCTTCATGTCTGGCCACCAGAAGTATTTTTTTCATATTGTCTCCGGGATGAATGGAATATATTGATTTATGAGCCTCTTCTAAAACTCTATCTCTTATTTCTCCTTTAGGTACCATAACCTTTCCTTTAATCTAATAGTTACATCTGAGTACATCTTCATTTTTGGCCTTTTGCCTCTTTCTATTTTGTTTTTTAACCTCTGAAAGTTTTCATCCCTGACTTGTTCTTGTTTAATCTGCTCTATCAACAGTGATTGTAATTGTATCTCCATAAGTTATACTGCTATTCCTGGTAAAATTACTTCCAGTTCAATTCTTTGAATTTCCATTAATAGTTTCTCTTGTTGAGTTAATCTCTCTAATGCATACTTCCTACTAAGAGCATCTGACACTATATTGACCCTTCTTGGGTGATATTTAATTTTCAAGTTATAATCTGCTATTAACTCCAATCATCATCTCTATCTCATATTTAGTTCCTTTTGGGTAAAAATATTTTTCAAACTTTTATGGCCAGCGTATACCTCTACTCTTTATCCTAGTAAATAATGTCTCCAGATATTTAAGGCATGAATCAATGTTGCTAATTCCAAGTCATAAGATGGATAATTTTTTATAAGGCCTCAACTATCTTGTACAAATTCAATTACTCTCCCATTTTGTGTCAGCACACATCCCAACGCTTGTCCTGAAGCATCACTACAGATTTTCATTCTTCCCGAATTGTCTGGAATTGCTAGGACTAGAGATGCTGTCAGTCTCCATTTTAATTCTTCAAATGCTTTATTGCATTCCTCTGTCTAGACATATTTTGTTCCTTTCCTAGTCAATTTAGTTAGAGAAGATGCGATATTTACAAAATCTTGTATAAATCGCCCGTAATATCCAGCCATCCCTACAAAACTCTGAATTTTTGTCACTGATTTTGGTATAGCCAATCCATTACAGCTTTTATATTTTTAGGATCAGCTGATACACCATCTCCAGATATTATATGGCCTGAGAAAGCAATCTTATTCAACCAAAATTCACATTTGCACAGTTTTCCATATAACTTTTGTTCCCTTAGTGTCTGTAAAACTATCTTCAAATATTTAACATGCTTTTTTTCTATTTATGGAGTAGATCAATATATCATTAAAAATAGCACTACAAATTTATCTAAATACTGAGCAAAAATATGATTCATTAAATTTATAAATACTGCTGGACCATTAGTTACTCCAAATGATATCACCAAATATTTGTAATGACCATGTCTGGTTCTAAATGCTATTTTTGGAATATCATCTGTTTGGACTCTAACTTGATGGAATCCTGAACAAAGGTCTATCCTCGAAAATACATTTGCTCCTCGCAGTTGATCAAATAAATCAATTATTTTTGGTAATGGATATTTATTCTTGATTATTACTGTATTCAAAGCTCTATAGTCCACACGCAATCTTTGACTCCCATCCTTTTTGCTTGCCAGTAATACGGAGCTCTCCAAGGCAAAACAGTAGGTCTCACAAAATCCAAATTTAACAACTCGTCCACTTGTCACTTAACTTCTTCTAGGTCTATGATTTTCATTCGATAAGGTGGCTTACAAACTAATTCAGCTTTAGGAATAATACTAAAAGTGAATTCTACTGCCCTTACTAGTGGTAATATATGTATCTCTTTAGTAAATATATCTAAGAACTCTGATACTTTTGGAATCATTCCTTCTCTCACTTCCATGGATTCCAAAACTCCTCCCTTTAGGAATACCTTAGATTCAGCTGATTCTACGAATTGGTTTTCACCAATAAATTCAAACTCTAGACAATCAGGAATCTGGAATATTATTTTCCTTCTTCTATAATCTATCATCGCATGGAAGGTGCTTAACTAATCCATACCTAAGATAACACCATATCCTCCTCCCATGATAACTAGTAAGTTGACATAAAATTACCATTAATTACTAAGAAATATACTCTACACTCCTTATTGGTCATGATACTACCATTTTCAGTCTAAATGTCCCATCCCTTAGGTAATATAGCAAAATCAATGGAATTGTGGGAAACAAACATGCTAGAGATAAAGCAGTGTGAAACTTCCGAATCGAATAAAATAGTTGCCCGTACATTGCCAACTAGAATCATACCTGCTACGACTCCTCCAATGGTCAGTACTTCATTAGTATTCATCAGTCTAACCTGCCCCTACCTCTATCCTATTCCTCATTAGACTCTGGCATAGGTTTGTTGTTTGGTCTCCAAAGGTCCTTTCCGGTCCGGCCCTAGAATCCTCTGGGTCAATGTTGCTGCTGGCTTGGCTGTTGGCTAGAATGGGATATTGGATACCGCCAACTGTTGAATCTTTGGACAATAACTCATTCGATGATTGGTGGATCCGCATACCAGATACAACCATTGGGCTCTTCTACATTCTTTCAGGGTATGTCCTAGTTTTTGATAATATTTACTTATTATCAAATTTTGATTTGGCATCGTCTGCTTCTTTGCTGGTGGACCATCAAACCTCCAACCAATGGGCTTGCTTTTTGTCCAAATGACCTTTTAAATGCCACCAATTTATTTTCCTTAAATACTTGTTCTAAATGATATGCTGCTTCAAATACTTTTGAGTAAGTATTGTAGTTATGACATTCTAAGTGTTCTTTCATATGAGACCTCAGTACTTGCTGGAGCAAGTGCGCCATTTCCTCCTCATCAGCTACCAGAGTTGGCACAAAACGACTGAGCCTCATGAATTCTACAGCATAGACGTCCACAGTCACGATCTCCTTATTGCAGTCCCAGAAATTTCTTCCTTATTTCTTATCTTGTTGATGCATGAAAAAAAATCTTGCAAGGAATGCCTCTATAAATCTTTCGCAGGTTAGGGGTTCCTGGTGCTTTACTTCTTCGGCAAGCCCCCATGTTCTGGCTACATTAGTCAACTGAATACATACTACTTCTATTCGATTTTCTTTTGAAATTCTCGCTGCCCTTAGAAGATTCTCCATATCTACAATCTATTGTTCAGCCTTTAGTGGTCTTTCTGTCCCAAAAAATACTGACGACTGTAATTTCTGAAAATCTGACACCATTACGGTTCTTTGGACTGTAATATTTTTTCTAATATCATCGTCATGGTCTGTTGCGTCTGTGCTACTCTTTGTACTAGATTCCTAACCTCAGACACTTCATCTGTTGGACTTGGGCTCGTGCTAGCTGAAGATTGGATTGTCAATGTTCTGTGGCGGACTAAAGAAAATCAATCAAATGGAGTTCCAATATAGATATTCCAAACAAATGGGAAACAATAGAATAGGCATGATACTAGATCTGATGGATATCAAATAATAAGGAGCAAGAATCATATAGACATGTTCACATGTGGCAGTAGTCATATAGTTTTCCACCTAAACCTGGCTATGATACCATCCCTTTGTCACCCCTGTTTTTCAGCTGCTTCCCAAAATAGAGGACGCTACTTAAAATATTACTAAACAACCCAACAATCATAGGATCTTGAAAGTACCGTAACTACTACCACATCCAGATGAAATAACAACATATCTGAAACTGAAAAATTTTTATTCATACAAAAAGTTGATTACATATAATGGTACACTGCTCTGAATATTTACAGAAAAGAATCAAAATACAAGGGAATAAAGTAGTGCCCAAGAAAAAGAAAATATAAACAAGATGTACAAAGTCATCCAGGAGATATTTTGTTGATTACTGTCACTAAGTACATTTAGTGAAGTACAAGTCATCAGCTAGAGCTATTTTCCCTTCTTCGCCTTCATTTTTTTGGCTCAACACCCAGGAGATTAAATCAAGAAAGTAAAATAAGAAAATGAATATGTGTACTATCACAATACGAAATGATAAAAAGTATGCGAAATAAGTGTATAAGTGTCAGACGTGTTGCAAAAATAATGAATAATAAAGTAACAAGAACTATGTAAATCAATTGCAAGAATCATGTAAATTATGACAAGTCTAGATCATATCAGTGTTGTTATTGAAACTCAATGATAGATTAGATGGTATGCAGTTTCTCTCTGTATTATACAAATGCTTGTGCATAACTGGGACCCAACTGAAACCTATGGCACTAAAGCATGATGCACCACCAGGTGCTACAAGTTCGTACTATGAAACTGTAATGGACATCATCCTTGTGATTACTCATGTATCAATCTATGGCTCAGTACCACACAGTGCTGCTGCAGTAAAGTCCTCAACACCTTAATCATGAAGTTTGTCAACAAGATCCTTATACAATACAGTTCTTATCCATCATGTATTTTTTCTAATCCCCATGTTAATGATACACAATATATATGAACTAGTGAAAATACATAGCTTATCAAGTCAAGCCGTGTATAGGTCCTTTTACAAAAAATAAGAATTCAGGAATTAAGATTTAGAACCATATACACACGTATCACAAGAATACTTCATTCCATGAAATCAAGATATAAGAAAATTGTCATCATGTTTTAATGGATGATCATATCTTCATGCATCATTATTGATTTCACTTGTCATGTTATCATGAAATAAATATTGTTAAAAATCATTATTTGCCAAATATTAGCCTCTTCAATTTGAGGATAATTACATGTAGAAATTAAATGACGGAAATTAACTAAACTGAGATCTGCGTTTAGGCTACATGCAGCTGATGTGGTATCAAATTCGCATTTTTAGCTGGTAGCAACTCGCGTGGCCTGTCCAGACCCGCGCTTGGGTGTTAACAAGAATAATGACTATCCTTCAAAATTCTAGCATGAAAACGCGACCCTTTGGGTCTTACATTTAGTTATATTCGGCTCTAATCATGAGCTTAGAAGACAACACTAATTTTTGTGTGATAATTGATCTGCATTCTATCTACATGGTGTTAGATTCAGTTTAAAGCCTTCAAGGCTCAAACATGACTCTAAATTAGAAACATAAACTCGTCATCACTTTGTTCATAAAAGGATGATTGGATGGGTGCTTGAAAAGAAACCAAAGAGTATATTTTATTTAGGTGATCATTGACCACATCAGTATTAGTACTTGAGGGTTTAGAATCAACACTAGAAAAATAAGTAAATTCTATATCTTTATTTATTATCCACTCACCGTCAAAATGGGCGGTGTCATTTACATCAAGGCCTTCAAGACTTATTACAATGGGCTCTCCGCCCTAACTTACGTTATCAGATTCTAAATCTTCAGATCCTGATTAATCTTCAGATCCTGATTCAGTATTAGCCTCCTCACCACTATCAAACGTCTCTGGAGCAGGTTGTTTTAAGGCATCAAACGTATCTTGATATAGCAACGCATCAGTAAAGTAGTTTTCAACTCCTTTAAAGGGTTGCTTCTCTGCCACTAAGGTCTTCACATTCCTATCTTTATTCACATACTTCATGTGTTGATGAAGTGTAGACGGAACAATGAGATTCATATAAATCTAGGGCCTTCCAAATAGAAGATTATAAGACGTGTTAGTATCTATCACGTAGCATGTGACTTCCGTCTTCAAATCGCCAATCTGGCATTTTAACTTTATTTTGCCCAACAGTCTACTACCATTGGCATTAAATCCAAAGATAGTAGTATTCGTTGTCACTAATCTGCTCATAGGGACCCCAAGATATCGTAACACTCTTCTCGGCATTATACTTAGAGCAGATTCAGGATCAACTTGGATGTGGTCGATCTCTAATGACCCTATGTATCCTTTGTAATACAAAGGGTGATGATGCTTATTACTTTTGACTGCATATCTTCCGGAGAGAGTTAGGTAAGGAATCTTTTCTCTAGAAGCCTGATGACATACTGCACAGACCTATTCTTCTTTTTCAATTGTTTCTGACATTTGTGACAGAAAGACCTCAGAATCTTACAGAGCTTCTCTTAAAGCTCCTCTGGTTTGTTTAGAGAGCTTTAGGAGCTCATACAAAGTAATCCTTGTAGAAATATTGACCAATTGCACCAATCTGTCAAACTGAAATGCTTCTTGGACCCTTCTGCAACCTCTTTACTTCTGTTTTTGATAGTTTTATCAAATTTGAGCTCCTTTTGCTTGTTCTTCTGTGGAGGTGGCTGAGATTCTGCTACTTGATCGTAGTTCTTCAAGTGGTCTTTCTCTAAACAGGTCCCAGAGATAGGCTGATCCGTATTAATCGCCAGAGAATCTTTAGCTTCCTCTACTGAGTCCGTCAGAGTAGGAATATTTGTATCATCTTCTGGGATTACAGTGACAGCATTAGAAGTAAGAGTCTTTCCTTTTCGCTTCTTCTCAGATGAGCTCGAAGTCCATTGCTTATCATTAAGAAGATCTGGATGCACCCACATTATTTCTCCTTTATCGGTTTCAAAAAGACATAATCCTTTCTTTTACTGCTGATGAGAATCATAGTTTATGATCTTTATTATGCCTTTGGAAATGGATTGCACTCCATCTTGAACAGATGACTCTATACAATCTGGTGCTTTCCCGAATCTGAAAGTCACCATGTTCGCAATTACCTTGTTCTGGTACTCTTGTAGCTTGATGATTTTAGCATCTACTATAGCTTGAATTCTGTTCTTAAGGACATAACAATTCTGAGTATGATGATTAATAATCCTGCGATACACGTAATAATTAGGATCATTAACATTTATTGCTTCTTCAGGGTGTTTAGACTAGTAGCTTCAGCATATTCTTCATCATGAGCACATTGAAAATGGTTTTGGTGTGCTCATCTTTGAAGAAGTATTGCTTTTGAGGAGTCTGCAATTGAGGAGGAGGTTTTGGAGAAGACTTTGCAGACTGCGGAGTATCAGTCACCATTGTTTCCTTCCCTTTGTGTCCCTTGAATCGAGACCTAAAATTGTTATTTTGTCTTTGCTTTTCTCCTCTTTCTTCTTCCTCGAGTCTCTGCGTAATCTCTTCAGCTTCTTTAGTTTGCAAATAAAAATCTTTCAAGGTTGAGGATTTTACGGCTCCCATTCTGACCAGAACTTTGATTGAGAGATTGTGTCGACAGGTCTCTACCAAGGTCTTCTCGGGCATCGCATACGAACATCTTAGAGAATCATTTCTGAATCTTTTTATAAAATCTCGAGCTGATTCTCCTTTCTTCTGCTTGGTAGCTAAGAGCGTTGGCATCGAAACCTCTATGTCATCTTCATAAAACCTTGTTAAAAGGGCTTTCTCAATATCATTCCACGAGTTGATGATTCCCGGTTCCAATTTTCAGAACCATTCAAATACTAGCCCTGTTAAGGTACTAACAAACACTCGCGTAATGATTGGGTCATTTCCAATTAAATGCCTTGTTTGAGATTTAAAATAGTAAAGGTGCTGATTTGGCAACTCTTTACCATCGAATGACTTGAGTTTCAACGGTTTGTAATTTTCTAGGAACGGTATACTTTCCCATTCCACTGGATATGGCCTCACAACCCCCAGCTCTTGCAAATCATTCTTGTGCATGAGAGCATTCAATTGATTCTGAAAGCTCTCCATCCAAGCGGTGTTTGCATTTCCTTCTTGATTTTGGGTTCCTTCTTGGTGATGGGAATGCACGGAGCGATTATCTTCATCTTTGGGGCGATCCTCATTATTTTCATTCTCATTTGTACGGGGAATGCTATTATCTTCATCTTCCACATTCTTTCCTCTGTCACTTCTTGGATCAAGTGGAACCCTTGAAAAGGATTATCCCATATCTTTCCTTTTCGTTCTCTCCAATTCCAGCAAAACATGAAGCATGTCTCTGATCTCATTGATGGTATTTTACTGTTGTTGGATGGTTCTGTCTTGCTCATCGATCCTCTGCATGAACTTCTTCAGAGTATTTTGTGCCATGTATACGGATATGGAGTCTTCAAGGAATGAATCTGACGTCCGGGATTCAGCCACGACTGAGTTAACTGTATCTTCTTCATCAGAAGAGACTCCAACCATTTGTCTGTAGTTCACTGGGGTTGTTACTCCCTTTTTTAGTCTAGTGTTTTGAAAAACACCTCGCACATCGCTGAATACACTCTTCAAGCCTGAAGAGTGTTCAGAGTCAGAAGAGTCTTTTCTAGAGACATTCTTTATCTTCTTCTTCCCGAAACTTATCATATTAGATGACATTTTAGGATATTCGGGTTCAGAGAATTCCTGCTTGATACGTCGTCTTCTCTTTTGACGGTTGAGACGAAAATATTGTAAGTCGATTAAAAACTGACTGTTTAGCAGGAGCAGCCATATAATGACAGTGCGATAGCACTGCATTGATCAATCGTTCACAATGACAATAGGATACTCGGGATTCTTCTTTCTTTTTGTTAAGAAGTTCTCTGAGATCTTTTGTATTAGAACCCATTTGATTAGTGGCAGTGGCATTACCTCCGAAAGATATCTTTGGAATAGGAGTCTCTATTCCCTTAAAGATCCCAGGAGCAAATTTCACTTTAACCGGAACAGTAGGTGAATGAGCTTCTACCTTAGGAGTGGACTCTTCTTCGGAAGCGCACTTCTGAAAACCGCGCTTTCTTGTTGGCACGCGAATTTTGGGTTCGTGCCCATTTTTAAGAATGTGATCGTGAAAATCACGCTTACCTCCCCAGGCATAAGGATGGGGCCTCGTCTAGTTAGAGGAATGCGAATGAAAACTCCGCGTTTGTAATTATAAAAAAATTTAGTGGGTGTACGCTGTTTCTAGTAGGAAACACGAATAAATCCTTCTGCATCTTGATTTTTCTTCTTATCTGGGACTACTACTTTGCTTTTTAGCCTCCATACTTGAATGGTAGGTCCTCGTGATTGTGGTTCAACAGTTTTCTATTGCTTCATGGCCTTATGGAAAGTGCGAGTCTTTCTTCTTCTTAGGTTCCTCCTCATCGTACGAGTGAGAGGAACCTTGTTTTCCGAGTCATCTTTTTGGCAAGAAGAAAATAGTCATTTTCCCTTATTATCATGAGGATCCTGATCCATTTTCTCATGGAGATCATAGGTCTTAGCGGGAGCTGACCCTGAGTCTTGTACTGGTGAAGGAGATGAGTCTTTTTTTTGACCGGATTGATCTGTAGAGTCCTTCGATTGGACTACTATCTTTGAGACCTCTTTAGAGGTTGAGTTGTTGGAAACCTTACGGCATTTCCGTAAGAAGTTAGGGCTTCTGGAGCCAGAGGAGAGGAATTCCTCATATTTCTCTGATCGAACTTAATGATGAGTGAGTCGACCATGCCACTAACTGGAATATCGTCGGATTGAGCTACAACCTTATCAACAAAGATGATAGATATCCCCAGCAGAGTCGCCAATCTTCTGTTTGCCATGAAAATTGTAAATAATTCTTTATTGAATTTTCTCAATAAAAGTTTACAATTTTAAACGGTTTTCTGTTTATAGAAGATGAGGAAAGTTAAATTCGCTCTTTGTTTAAAACTGGGTTCTGTAGTAGCAGTGGAGGATGATCATGCTCTTCTTTGACACTCCGTACGAAATTTTTTTCTAGTTGGCAAGGGTTTTAAACTCTCGATAGCAACAGCACTCGGGTGAAAGAAGACTCTCTATATCGTATTGATTTCCTGGTCTCCGGTCCTTTTTTCTGCCTTGGTTCGAGCTTTTATAGAGATTTGGAGACTCTTGAGCTAATGTAACCATCCAATTGTTGGCCTCCACAATCTGAGTATTAATTTCTCGTCTTTTGACCTGGTGAATTTGTATTAAATCTCTAGAATTTATAACCGACGTCTTCAATTCTCTAGATCGTAACTGAATGTGGAATGTGAATCTCAAACTTTAGATTCATTGCTCCTTTGATTATAACCAGGACGCGGATCTCAAATTTTAGATTCGCAACTCCGTTTGATTATGGCTGGAATGCAGATCTCAAAGTTTAGATTCGCGAATCTGTTTGATTATGGTTGGAACGTGAATCTCAAACTTTAGATTCACGGATTTATTTGATTGTAGCTGGAACGCAAATACCAAACTTTAGATTCACAGTTCAACTGGATTGTAATAACTTTGTTCGCTGCTCTTGGACAAAATGACGAGGCTTTATGGGGTCCATCTCTATTATTAGGTTTGCGAACTTAGGAAAAGCGATTCGCGCTTCAACTTTATTCATGAATTGCGCTTTCAGTTTCTATAGGAAATAGAGTATGACACGCGAAAGTAATCTTTCTTCATTTATGGATCTCTCTCTTCATGGCAGATGATTTCGTTAGCAGGAAATTTTGCCAACAGATAGATTATATTTAATTCATATTTTGATCATCTATACTTAAATGAGATTTGGAATTCATATTTTTTGTTTTTATTTACAGAATTATTAATAAGATTTTCCTATAAATAGATTGAAGAGAGTAAACTTGTAAATCTAATTTCTTTGATATGTTATGCTTAAGTTTGGTATTTTGATAGCCTATACTTAGATTAGGGTTTGAAGTTTATTTATTTGCTTTTATTTATAAGATTATCTACTAGATATAATTTGTTTTTAAGAAATATGTTATCATTGATGATCTATACTTGCACATTAATTGATAGGCCATACTTAGGGGCTCTTAATTAAAATCAAATTAAAAAGATCACTTTTTTAATGCGCTACTTGATCCTGCATAATTAAAAAGTTAGGAAGAAATAGATAATTCATTATTAGGCTATTATTTTAATGGATTTGAAATCCTAGGCTAAACTTTAAGAACTTAAAACTAGTTTTCTCAATCTAGAATCTCATAGTTAATTTGATAGAATTAAAGAATTAGTAAAATAGCAAAACACTCTAAATCCCTATGCGAACGATTTGTAAAGCACTACAACCAATACTGTATACTTGCAATAGATTATTCATATCAAGTTTTTAACGCCATTGCCAAATATCGACGGTGTTTTCTTACTTTTTTCTAATATTTATGGATTAACAGTGTGTGTTGAGTGTGTAAGGACCTGGAAGTGCAGATATAAGAAGGCAAAAGTGATCAAAAGAGCTTCACAATTGCGTAGCAGAAACCAGAGAGTCATTCTCTCTGGTTCTACCCCTAATTAGCAGTAAAAACTGCCAAATAACTACAACTTAGGTTAATTCTTCACCCAATTTCTCTCCAATTCTATGTTTTGGGTCTTTGGTTCTATAAAAAAATAATTTTAAAAAAAGTAGAAATAGCAGGACATCACATTTTTCTTTGACCATATTTCTTCTACCGTTTCATCATCACCACATCCCACTTCTTGCATTAGTTTAGGAAATTGACACATCCACTTATGGTCGTTGGTTCATGCCATATTAGATCCATGATCAATTTGGTCGACTAGTGAGATTAGATTTATTCATGAGAGACAAGATAGATCAACCGATCCCGATTGTTCTGGATTGATGTTATCTGCTATTCACTTCACTACCATCGTGCATAAAGCTTCCACCAGCAGCAGGCAACAATTATAAATTAAAGCCGTAGTACATTAGTATGCTTCTAAAATTTACTGGATCCGATTTGGAGGATGCCTATCTTTTCATCAGTGAACTTCAGGAAGTTAGCGTAATGACTAAACTGCAACATCTTTCGGAGGATGCAATCGAGCTCCGTTTTATCCCATTCTCTCTCAAAGATAACACCAAGAAGTGGTTGTACAGTATGCCTACTGATTTAATTACTATTTAGGATGAATTTATTATGGTATTTCTAAAAAATTATTATCCTATGAATAAGACAGGAAAAATATGTAATGCTAATAATCAATTCTGTCAAATGCCAGAAGAACCCTTCTGGAAGTACTTGGAATAGTTCAAAAACTTATTAGTTCAGTGCCCCACAATGCAATTGAAAAGTGGAGGTTGTGTCAAATCATTTATGGACTTGATTACATATTCAAAACTCTTCTTGAGTCCATGTGTCAAGAGGAGCTCATAAGAAAGAACAAGGATAAGGCTTCGGAATTCCTTGAAAACTTACTATGAAAAACTATATAGTGGGAGAGTCCCGCTATAACTCAATGCATCAACTTCTATGCATAAGGGTGAGATGCATAGCGTCGATAGCTTGATAGCTCTTGAAACTAAAATTGCAGCCCTTATAAGGAGAATTGTAGCATTAGAGACTCCTAACGCTCCATCGGTGGGTCAAGTCAATCAAATTCAAGTTCCCACATGCTTTAACTGCAGAACTTCAAATCATCTTATAGAGGAGTATCTATTATTAATGAATCTCGTGGGTCCAACACTTGAGTAGGCTAACGCCATGTACCAATGATCCATGAACAGTTCTTATCGCTCCTATATATAATCCTGGCTGGAAGAATTACCCAAATCTCTCATGGGGTCAGAGGCAATATCAAGAGCTCCCAACCCTAACATGCAGCCTCCAGCCACTAGTTCGTTCCCAGACAAAATTCGAGTGTCTATGAATATCCAAACGCCATGAATCAAGGAAACAACCAGAACAAACCATCTGCATACAATCAATCACATCCACAACAGAGGTCTAACAACGATCAAGAAAAGTGACTCCAGACACTTAAGAACATTGAAAATCTTCTCAAATTTTTGTCCAACCTTAACACACATATGCAAAATCTTATGAAAGTATAAACTGATTTTATTCAAAGAACATATTAGCACTTTCTCATGAACTCTCAAGCTATTAAGAATTTAGAGCAGTAGGTTGGACAATTAGCGAGTCAAATGAGTGAGCGTAGAAATGGTACTTTCCTAAGTCAACCCTTAACAAAACCTAATGCCAGTTCCACTAACTCCAATCAGTCGCATGTCAACTAAGTTAATGTCATTCACACGCTTCGTTCTAGAAAGCTGGTTGAAAAAAATATAGCCATGTCACCTGATTCCACTTCTAGTGCATAGTGGACTACACTCTTTGATTCTGCGATTCCATCATCACCTGACCCCATACTTCACCATCATTAGCACGATCATCCTACAATCCACATACTAACATGACAAAGGAATCTGACCCCTCTAATCTGATCCTCCTATTAACCATACTCATAAGTCGAAGGCTCCCTATCCAAATCGACTAAAGAAAAAATTCTCCTTAAGTTGAGCACATCCTTAAGTTATTCAAATAAGTTAAGGTTAATATTCCTCTTCCCGATGCAATTGAGCAAGTACCTGCTTATGCAAAACTTTTAAAGGATTTATGCACAAAGAAGAGAACAAATAATATTCCAAAGAAGTCTTCTTAGTTGCTAATATCTCTAGTATCCTTACTCAGTCAGTACCTGTAAAGTACAAAGACCCTGAAAGTTCTACTGTCTCTTGCACCATAAAAAGTACAGTGATTGAAAGGGCCCTACTAGATCTAGAAGCAAGTGTCAACTTGTTTCTTTATTCAGTATGCCAGCAGGTATGATTGGAAGAGTTGAGACGTACAACAATTACGTTACAGCTAGCTGAGAAGTTTGTGAAGAAGCCTATAATTTTGATTAAGATTGGAGAGTTTATTTTACCAGTCGATTTCATAGTTCTCGAAACTCAACATGTGGTGAAACTACAGTACTATATCCTAGTTATTTTAGGACGTCCATTCCTAGCCACTTCTAATGCTTTAATTAATTGTTGGAGTGGATCGATGAGACTTTCCTTTAGAAATATGATACTTGATTTGAACATATTCAATCTAGGGTACCAACCAAGTGATCCATATGACGATCCTCTAGAGGTGAATATTATCCAAGGATTATCCAGTGAGCACCAAGAGGAGGAATTCTTTGTCGAGCTAAATGGTTTAGTTGATGTGTGCTTATTCTTGGATACGATCAATGAGTCATCTAATTATGTGTCTTCCACTCAATGGAAATTTCCACCTAAGCCATTGATGACTGAATCACGAGTTCAGTTATAACCATCTGTTGAGTGTCCACCTAAGCTTGTGATGAAAACCCTTTCGAGTCATTTCAAGTACGCTTTCTTAGGTAAATATGAGACACTACCAGTCATTATTTCTACAGATTTGACTGAAGCTCAGGAGAAAGCACTCCTACCAGTATTGAAAGCACATATGAAAGTCATTGGCTGGAGTATTGCCGATATAAAGGGGATTAGTCCATCTATATTGTAGCATAGAATTTATTTACTGGATAATGTATGACCTATAAGAAATCCTCAGCATAGGTTGAATCCAGTAATTAAAGAAGCTGTAAGGAAGGTTATTCTTAAGTACCTTGATAATGGGATCATCTATCATATTTCTAAAAGTGCATGGGTGAGCACGGTTCAAGTAGTGCCTACGAAGTCTAGAATCACTATAGTCAAGAACGATGCAAATGAGCTTATCTTTACACGCATGCAGACGGGATGGCGAGTCTGTGTCGATTATAGGAAGCTGAATGTTGCAACTAGGAAGGACCACTTCCTCTTGCCTTTTATTAATTAGATGTTGGAACAGTTGGCCAGACATGAGTTTTATATTTCTTAAATGGATACTCTGCCTACAATCAAATTTCCATCGCAATGGAGGATTAGGAAAAGATCATGCTCATATGTCCATTTGGTACTTTGCATATAGACACATGCCCTTTGGGTTATGCAATGTGCCTACCGCATTCCAAAAATACATGGTGAGTATTTTCTCAAACAGTTGAACGATTTCTCAAAATCTTCATGGATGACATCTCCATCTTAGAAGATTCATTCCAAGAGTATCTACATCGCTTAGAATTAGTTCTCACCGCTGTCGTGAGAAACACGTGACACTCAATTGGAAAAAATGCCATTTTATGGCCAAAAATAGCATAGCGCTAGGGCATGTCATCTCAAAGAATGGTATCAAGGTTGACAAAGTTAAGGTGGACCTCCACGATCAATGAAAGATATACGATCCTTCCTTGGCCATGTTAAATTTTACAGAAGATTTATTTAAAGACTTTAGCAAAATTGCTAAGCCTTTGACACATCAACTAGCCAAGGATGTGCCATTCAATTTCACACCCGATTATCTTAGAGCATTTGAGCAGTTCAAGGAGGCACTTACTACCACTCCTATCATTCATGTGCTAGACTAGAGTCTGCCCTTTGAGTTTATGCATGATGCATCTGATTATGCTATCGATGTCATCCTTGGACAACGTATTACTAAATAATCGCATGTGATTTAGACACTTAATAATGCCTAGTTGAACTATTCTACCATAGAGAAAGAGCTTTTGGCAGTCATCTTTACACATGAAAAGTTTCGTTCCTACTTGATTAGCTCACAAATTATAGTATATACTGATCATACTGCTTTGAAATATCTATTGACCAAGAAAGATGCAAAAGTAAGGCTCATTCGATGGATCCTCTTGTTACAAGAGTTTGTTCTTGAGATTTTAGACAAGAAATGTGCTGATAATCTAATAGTTGATCACTTGTCTCGCTTACCCAAAGCTTCAACTAATTATTACCCAATAAATAAATCATTTCCTGATAAGCAATTGCTTGTATTAATAGTAAACTATAGTTTGCTGATATTGTGAACTATTTTGTGACCAAAGAAATTCCACCCCATTAGTCCAAGTAGGACCGATATAAATTCTTATCCCAAGTAAAATTCTTTTATTGGGATGAATCATATCTGTTCAAATATTGTCCAGACTGGATCATATGTCGATGCATATCTGATGATGAGAAACAAACTGTCCTCTCTTGTTGTCATGATCTTACTTGTGGAGGACACTTTAGTTCTAGGAAAACGGCTAAAGAGGTATTGCAGAGTGACTTTTATTAGCTAACTCTTTACAAAAACATTGTATAATATTGCAAAACACGCACATGAATGTCAATTCGTAGGAAAAATTTCCCAGTGCAATATGATGCCCTTGCAACCTATCCTAAAGGTTGAGATATTTGATGTGTGGGCATATATTTTATGGGACCATTACTCAATTCATTTATAAACCAATACATATTGGTTGCTATCGATTATGTTTCCAAATAGGTAAAGACAATTGCTGCAAAATTAAATGACAACAAAGTTGTTGTCAAGTTCTTGAAATAGAATATCTTTTCTCGATTTGGCATTTCTGGAGCTATCATTAGCGATAATAGTACCTATTTTACTAACCAATCATTTGAGGCGCTGATGTGAAAATATTCTATTACCCACAAGTTAGCTACACCATATCATCCATAAAGTAGTGGGCAAGTAAAAGTTTTAAATCACTAAATAAAACTAATTTTGGAGAAGACGGTGCAACATAACAGAAAAGATTGGTCATGTAAAGTAGCATATGTATTATGGGCTTACCATACCACTTACAAGACCAATCTAGGCATGTCACCCTATCGGCTGATATTTTGAAAAAGCGTGTCATTTGCCAGTGGAGCTTGAGCATAAGGATTTATGGGCTATTAAGTTTCTTAACTTTGAGTTTGAAAAAGCCAGCGAGCAGCAGAGGTTACAGCTCAATGAGCTAGATGAGCTTAGGAGGGATGCGTATGTGATTGCTAAGATTTATAAAGAGAAAACTAAAGTGTTTAATAATAATATGATTATTCGCAAGACATTTACACCATGGCAGAAAGTTCTCTTATATAATTCGAGATTACATTTATTCCCAGGAAAATTGAGATCACGATAGAATAGACCGTATATAATACAGGTTGTGCACTATCACGATGTCATTGATCTCGAAAACCCTAAAAACAATAATTTATTTAAAGTAAATGATCAAAAATTAAAACTAAAAACTCGAGCGAGCAATAATGCAGAGGTTGTGCTACTTCATGACATAATCTATGCATAGAGGCATGTATTAAAATGTATGTATATTATGTATATTATATATTTCTAATAAGATACAGGGTAGAATGAGAAGTTTGAGGGCTGCAAAGCAAAGTTGAAGAAAAGAGAGGGGCTGGTCAAAATTTTTCATTCTCTATAAATTCACTGAAACCAACACCATCACCCTCATTATTCCTTCATCTTCCCCAAACCCTCCATTTTCTTCTCTCCTTACCCTCTCAGATTTGTAGCAATTCTCAACTCCAACCTCAATCCAAGGGTGTTCAGAAAACTTTTCTCCTCCCTAACTATATCCTCCAAGAAGTCGTGCCCTAGATGCTCATTCCTTGCCGCCAAATAGTGGATTCTGCCATCAATTAGCAACAAAAAGAGGTCTTCTCCACCGGAAACTTCAGGAGAGGTATTATTTCTAGATCTCATATTTACTGTTAAATTTTAAAAAAAAAATCAATGGTCTTGTTATTGAGAAGTATTTTGGTGAGATATTTGCTACTTTTTCGATATTTGAGAAGACAAGATAAAGTGTTGCATTCTTCTTTCACCAATCCAAAATACTGAAATCCATATAAGACATTGGAGGAAGTACATCTTCTTCTAAATAACTATCAACTTTATTTTTCTTAGCTCTTTTCATTGAACTTTGAGCCCAAAATTTAGCAAAATCTAAATCTACTTTTCTTTTTCCCAAACTAGTCAAATTAGTATTTGAGCCTCCAGTTGCTACCTGACTTGATTCTTCTAACTGGTTTTTATTTGATTATCCTCTCATATTCACTATAAATTTTCTTAAGAAGAATGATAATTTCTTCACATTTATTTTTTGCTCTTGATGTGATAAATTACTGCAAGCGCACAGTGTCGATGTAGCGCTGTACAGGTCGTCCCACAGGGATCTAAGGTGTTTTGCGATTTCTTATTCTTTCCTTAGTCTAACGGACTAACTATGAGATTTTAGATCGAGAGAAGATTAGTTTAAGTTCTAGAGGTTAGCCTAGGATCTCGAATCCATTAGAATAATAGCCTAACAATGAATTATCTCTTTCTTCCTAACTTTTTAATTATGCATGGTTAAGTAACATATTAAAAAGGTAATCTTTTAATTTGATTTTAATCGAGTGCCCCTAAGTATGACCTATCAAGTGCTGTGCAAGCATAGACTATCAAAGATAACACTTTTCTTAAAAACAAATCATATCAAGTAAAAAATCTCATAAACAAAAGAAAAGAAATAAACTTCAAACCCTAATCTAAGCATAGGTTATTAAGAAACCTAATTTAAGTATAACCTATCAAAGAAATCAGATTTACAAGTTTATTCAAGCCAATTTATTTATAGGAAAATCTCTACTGATAATTCTATAAACAAACAAAGAATAAGAATTCCGAACTTCATCTAAGCATAAATTATCAAAATATTAATTAAGCATGATCTATCAAAAAATTATGATTTGTGAACTCCATCTTTTATTTATTTATAGAAAAATCATAATTTTATTTCTTTCTAGGAAGAAGATGAGATAAATCCATGTTAGATCTATTAAACTAAATTCATCTACATTCTAGAGCTAAAGAAAATTAGTTACTCATATTCCTAATAAGCAAAATCAAATATTTATTCATGAAAGCAAATAAATTTAATCTAGAAAGTAATAAAACCTAAACTAGAAAGCAAGTAACTCTATCTAGAAAGCAAATAAATAACTAAAAGTAATGGCTTACATCTGGAGCACAGTATTGTGGCCGCCACCCCTTCAGCAAAACCCTAATTTTATTAATTTTAAAACGAGTACAAAAGTTCAGGATCCTCTTTAGAATACAAGGATACGGCCAATATATAGGCTTCGGAAATCCAAATCCAATTATAATATAATTTTGAAACTACAAGATTCCAATGAAGCTACGGGAAAAATTTCAGGTTGTGGGACCCATATTGGGCCGCCATTTGGTGGCAAAACCCACTAATTAGAGGCTCCATAAAGCCAAAATTTGTTGAAACTTTTTCCACGTGAAACTCTTGTCTTGTATGTTTGATATTCCTCACTGTATTCGACTTTGAGTCTCCGAAGCATCGTAGTCTCGTAGTCTTGCCCACTTTAGAAACTTTTCGGACTCTGATTTCTGACTCCAACTCTGATTTCATACCATCTCTTTATACGAATAAAATTCCTGAAAACACACTAACAATACCCGAGTAGCATTATTTATATACAAAAATAGGTAATATGAAGGCTATAAATATGCAATATATGGCACTTATCACACCCCCACACCTATTTTTTGCTAGTCCTCGAGCAAAACCTAAACCTTAAAAGAAAAATAAAAATCCTAACTCACTTTCGCAGGAATCGCGATTGCACTTAGCACGTGCAAGAAGCCTTTAAACCCCTAAGTTACCCTAGTTGACGAGTTGTGTCTCGTGAGGGTTTGCAGTGAATATACCCACAAAATTCAAGAAGAAAATAGATTAAGGAATAAAGAAAAGAAAAATAAGGATAACCAAAAATCAAGAAAAATAGAAATTTTATACAAAAGAAAGAAAAATCTTTTTTTATGATATTTTCATCAATTAATCTCACTAATATACAAACTCAAGAACGCATTTAGATAATCAATTTTCAAATCGAGCATCATATCAGATACACTTATCATTTTAATCAAAAATTTAAATCCTATCTTTCAATACCTACTAACAGATAATCCATTGGCTCCTGTACATCTACGTGCACGTGTGATAGTCTACTTCGGCTTTGGACTCGAATTCTGACTCATGATTCATCTCCTCTCTCATAACATTTTTTTTCTTTTTTATGAATATTTCACCTTTCATGCGAATATTCACGCTTGCTTATGCGCAACGTACACGATTACTCAATTCATACTCTTTTCTTTTTTTTCTTTTTTTAGAATATTTCACCTTTCATGTAAATATTCACGCTTACTTAGGCGCAAAATACCCGATTACTTGGATCATACTCTTTTTTCACTCTTGAGGCTATTGCCTTAATACCAGGCGCACCCATTATTTTATCACTCTCGAGGCTATTGCCTTAATAGCAGACTCACCCCATTATTTTATTCTCACTTTTTTTTTGTTTAGAGAGGGAAAACTTACTCAATCGTTATCATTTTTGTCCTTAGCTTAACAAACTATTGTGAAGTAAAAAAAATAGATGTATACTTGCCTCAAAACTACAGTAAGCGGTATTTATTTTTCGGATTTTAATTTTTTTCATAAAATTCAAAGTGTATCGTCCAATTTACTCTCCTATCCAGTTTCAAATCTAAATTTGTTCCTTTATATGTAGTTAGATTGATTTATTGATAAAAATACATAAATTTGTTGTTAAATTTATTTTTTTTTCAGTTTTTTTATTTTTTTTAATTTATTTTTTCAGTTAGTTACCCTAAAAACTACCCAAAGTATAAAATAAAGAAATCTAAAAATCTTTAAAAAATCCTATAAATAAAAAATAAAATCCGAAAAACTGCTCCCCCACACCTAAACTTATGTATGCCCTAATACACAAACCAAGTGTGGTAAAATAAATATAAAAACTATTATAAAAATACTATACAAATAATGAGTCGTAAAATTTACGATCTCAATATCATCACCCTATTAACGCATAGAGAGCGGTTACGACCTCTCGATCGCTTTCCACTTTCATAGTGTGTGCGTTTTAAACGTGAAATGGGTGCATTATTATATCTCATCAGCCTCCTACAAGTCAAGAAATTATCTATCTGCTTCTTATGCCGTCCTCGCTTTTTCTTTGTCCACATGCAAGCATTAACAATTGGGTTAAAGAATTCTTTATTATAAACCTGCCAATCATCGTTAGTAACAAGCATACATGTGGAAATATCATGAGGTGAGAAGAGTGTAATATGATCAAGTGAACGTGGTGGTGGCTCTTCTAACTCATGAAGTAATGCGAGTTCCTCTGCAAACAAATCTTCAAAAGTTTGCTCATAATTCGATGGCACACTTGTACAAGTTTCATCATATATAAAATCAGTATGTGTCAATTCTTCTAATAGTATGAGCTCATCTTTGAATATTTGCTCAAATGAGGGTTCATTATCAGTGCAAGAGATCGAATGAGAGTGCAAACTGTGAATCATGTTGACCTCAATGAGGGAGCTCGTTGTGTGCTCATCCATATTAAATATGTTCAATGCCACAATCATATTCCCAAACGATAACTTCATGAGGCCACTCCTACAATCAATTAATGCATTTGATGTTGCAACGAATTGTCTACCCAAGATAACGGGAATTTGATTCCGTGGATTGGAGATCGGCTCAGTTTCTAAGACAATAAAGTCTACAGGAAAGATAAACTCGCCGACCTTAATGAGCACATCTTCAACCATACCAAGTGGTCTCTTGATCGAACGATCAGCTAGTTGTAATGTGACCTTGGTAGGTTGAAGTTTTCCTAACCCCAATTGCTGATAAACAGTGTAAGGAAGCTAGTTGACACTTGCTCCTAAATCAAGCAACGCCCTATCAAATGTAGTGTTCCCAATAGTGCATGAGATTGTAGGGGAATTTGGATCTTTGTAATTGATAGGCAAGGAGTTAGAGAGGATATGTGATATATTTGCAGCAAAAAAAACTTTCTCAGGAACGTTTCTTTCTCGTTTCTTAGTACACAAATCCTTGAGGAATTTAGCATAAGTAAGAACCTGTTGTATAATATCAAGGAGTGGAATATTAACCTTCACCTGCTGAAATGTTTCAATAATCTTTTCTACTTGCGGTGAAGGCTTCCTAAGCCGATTGGGATATGGTACTTTCGGTTTAGGAACAGGTTCTTCCAAATGAGTTTGTGACAGTGATGGAGGTGATGGAGATGGTGGAGGAGAAAGGGGTGTAAGAGATGGTGTAGCCTGCGAGATAGTAGGAATTAGATCAGGGGGTATGGCTACATTATTATCCACTTGCTTGCCAGATCTAAGCGTGTGAATGGCATTGCATTGGTGGACATGCGACTGATTGGAATTTGAGGAACTGGCATTAGGGTTCGTTATGGGTTGACTTGGAAAGGTACCCTGGCCACGTTCACTCATCTGACTTGCTAATTGTCCAACCTGCTGCTCTATATTTTTTATAGATTGCGAGTTCACGAGCAGTTCCTGACCTGTACTTTGAATAAAGTCAGTTGACACTTTCATAAGATTTTGCATGTGTGTGTCAAGGTTGGCATATGCGTGTCAAATTTGGAATGAGACTTGAGAAGATTTTCAACGTGCTTCTCAAGTGACTGAAGTCGCTTTTCTTGATCAATATTAGACCCCTGTTGTGGATGTGGATCGTTTTGCGCACATGGTCTATTCTGGTCCCATAATTTGAAGCGTTTGGGTATTGATAAGCACCCACATTTAGTTTTGGAAACTGACCAGTGGCTGGAGGCTACATGTTAGGGTTAGTGGCCCCCTGATATTGCCCTTGACCCCATGATAGATTTGGATGATTCCTCCAGCCAGGATTGTATGTACGAACGTAAGGATTGTTTATGGGTTGTTAATATAAGGCGTTAGGGATTCATTAATAATGGACACTCCTCTATAACATGATTCGGAGTTCCGCAATTAAAGCATGTGAGAACTTGAATTTGATTTACTTGACCCACTGGTGGAGCACTAGGAGTCTCTAGTGCCTCAATTCTCCTCACAAGGGCTGCCATCTTAGCTAAGGCAGCTATAGAGCTGTCGACGCTATGAATCCCACCCTTATGTGCAGAAATTGATGCACTGGACTTCTCAGCGGGACTCTTCCACTGCATAGTCTTTCATGATAGGTTCTCAAGAAAGTCTCATGCTTCATCCTCGTTTTTCCTCATAAACTCCCCCTGACACATGGATTCAAGAAGAGTTTTGGATGTGTAATCGAGTCTTTCATACATGATTTGACATAACCGCCACTTTTCTATCGCATGGTGGGGGCACTGAGCTAAAAGGTCCTTAAACCGTTCTAAGTATTTCCAGAAGGGTTCTCCTGGCACTTGACGGAATTGATTGATTTGATTCCGTATCCTTGCCGTCTTATGCGTGGGATAATACTTCTTAAGAAACACCGTAACGAATTCATCCCAAGTAGTGATTGAATCAGTAGGCATACTGTAAAACCACTACTTGGCATTATCCTTAAGTGCAAAGGGGATGAAGCGGAGCTTAATTGCGTCCTCCGATAAGTGTTGCAGTTTTATCATCACGCATACTTCCTGAAATTCACTGATAAAGAGATATGCATATTCTGAATCAGAACCAGTGAATTTAGGAAGCATACTAATGTTCTGCGGTTTCAACTCATAGTGATTACCCGCTGCGTGTGGAAGTTTTATGCATGATGGAAGTGATATGCGCAACGGGTAATATCGATCCTGAAGGATCGGGATCGGTTGGTCCATCTTGGCTTCCATAAACAAATCTGATCTCATAAGTCCACCAAATTGATCACGGGTCCAATGTGGCATGAACCAGCGACCGTGAGTGTGTGCGTGAATTTCCTAAACTAATGCAAGAAGTGGGGTGTAGTGGAGAGATAAAACGGTGGAATAGATATCATCAAATAAAAATGATATTCCTACTGTTTCTAATTTTTTTTTTTTGTATATTTTTACAGAACCAGTGATACAAAATACAGATAACAAGAAAGTTTCGTGGGGTTTTGTACCTGAAGGGCCGCCAAATGGCGGCTTTTACCTCTAATTGGCGGCCAAAGCATGGCGTCTTGGACTCTTCTTGCTTCAGTGCACTCCCAATGCTTATTTAGTCCTGTTTAATTTCCTGTATCTGCACTTTATTATCCTTGTACACTCGACGCACCCTGTTAATCCCGTAAAACGTCAGAAAAAGTAAGAAAAATACTGTCGATCCCCGGCAACAGCACCAAAAACTTGATGTGATAAATTACTGTAAGCGCACAGTGTCGGTGTAGCGTTGTACAGGTCGTCTCACAGGGATTTAAGGTGTTTTGCAATTTCTTATTCTTTTCTTAGTCTAACGGACTAATTATGAGATTTTATATCGAGAGAAGATTAGTTTAAGTTCTAGAGGTTAGCCTAGGATCTCGAATCCATTAGAATAATAGCCTAACAGTGAATTTTATCTTTCTTCCTAACTTTTTAATTATGCATGGTTAAGTAACATATTAAAAAGGTTATCTTTTTAATTTGATTTTAATAAAGTGCCCCTAAGTATGACCTATCAAGTGATGTGCAAGTATAGACCATCAAAAATAATACTTTTCTTAAAAACAAATCATATCAAGTAGAAAATCTCATAAATAAAAGAAAAGAAATAAACTTCAAACCCTAATATAAGCATAAACTATCAAGAAACCTAATTCAAGTATAACCTATCAAAAAAATCAGATTTACAAGTTTATTCAAGTCAATTTATTTATAGGAAAATCTCTATTGATAATTCTAAAAACAAACAAAGAATAAGAATTCCAAACTTCATCTAAGCATAGATTATCAAAATATTAATTAAGCATAATCTATCAAAGAATTATGATTTGTGAACTCCATCTTTTATTTATTTATAGGAAAATCATAATTTTATTTCTTTCTAGAAAGAAGATGAGATAAATCCATATTAGATCTATTAAACTAACTTCATCTACATCCTAGAGCTAAAGAAAATTAACTACTCATATTCCTAATAAGCAAAATCAAATCTTTATTCATGAAAGCAAATAAATTTAATCTAGAAAGTAATAAAATATAAACTAGAAAGCAATTAACTCTATCTAGAAAGCAAATAAATAACTAAAAGCAATGGCTTACCTCTGGAGCACAGTATTGTGGCCGCCACCCCTTCAGCAAAATCCTAATTTTATTAATTTTAAAACGAGTACAAAAGTTCAGGATCCTCTTTAGAATACAAGGATATGGCCATTATATAGGCTTCGGAAATCCAAATCCAATTATAATACAATTTTGAAACTACAAGATTACAACGAAGCTACGGGAAAAATTTCAGGTTGTGGGACCCATATTGGGCGCCATTTGGGGGCAACACCCGCTAATTAGCGGCTCTATAAAGCCAAAATTTGTTGAAACTTTTTCCACGTGAAACTCTTGTCTTGTGTGTTTGATATTCCTGACTGTATTCGACTTTGAGTCTCTGAAGCATCGTAATCTCGTAGTCTTGCCTACTTTAGAAACTTTTCGGACTCTGATTTCCGACTCCAACTCTGATTTCATACAATCTCCTTATACGAATAAAATTCCTGAAAAACACACTAACAATACCCGAGTAGCATTATTTATGTACAAAAATAGCTAATATGAAGGTTATAAATATGCAATATATGGCACTTATCAGCTCTCCATCTCACCAAGTGCTATTATATAAGTGTACTCAATGTATGCCAAATTTGATCTAGGATCCAATACAGATGCAACTAACAAATTATGTTGGATTCTTCCTAATACTTATTAATTTTTTTTTCATTTCCAATGCCAAAGTTTTGACAATATCGCAACCAACAGTAGATTTTTCCTGCAACACACGCCGCATGGTCCAAACTTTTCTAAAGTACAAATTAGATGTAGGGTATTTACTACCCGAAAATACTTTAGTCGTATCAACAAAAATATATAGAAATTTAGTTACCAATTCAGTATTTTTCCAATCATCAAGAGATGGAGCGATATTACAATACAACTGTGCATATCTTATAAAGACATCTTTATACGATAAAATATTCGTAAGCATTTGATAAGTAGAATTCCATCTAGTTGGCACATCCAAAATCAAACCTTTTTTAGTAGGTAACTTGAATAGTTGTGTAATTCTATTGAAAGTTTGCATTTTAGATGGACTACTAACTACATAAGTATTAAGATTTCGAATATGTTTAATAGAGTCATCCATCATCTTTATTCCATCTTGCACCATTATGTTTAAAATATGTGCACAGTATCTCATAAGAATATGTTCCCCATTGAATAATAACTTTCCACTAAAATCTCTTTTGAAGTTTTTTACCATTGCATCATTTGTATTGGAATTGTTAAATATAAGAGTAAACACCTTTTCATCCAAATCCTACTCAGCAAGACAACTTCCAAGCACATCATTGAGAGCATAGTTAGTGTGAGGGTATAGAATTTTCTTAAAGTTTAAAATCAATTTATTCAAAACAAAATCATCATCAATGTAGTGAGCAGTTAGAACTAAATATTAAAGTTTCTTATTAGAAGTCCATAAGTCTGAAGTAAAAATTCACACGACAATTTAAATTATCCAGTTTTTCTTGAAGTTTTTCCTTCTCTTCTTAGTATAAAACTAATCATTTTTAATTGTTTGGCAACCAACCATAGTAAACAAAGGTTGCAAGCTCTTCATAAAAGTAATAAATAATGGGTGTTGCACAATTCTAAATGGAAGTTATGCACAAACTAGTTTTGCTAAATATTTTCTACTTACTTCCGGATCAAAAGTAAAAACCACATTTTCAGATCTAGGAGATTTGCCAAGAAACATATGTCTCATATCTTTATGAGGATTCTTTTTGCAACTAAATTTGATATAACGATTCAAATGGGTTATCCCTGAATTTTTCTTGCAGATCAAGAGTTTTCCACAATAATTACATATTGCTTTGAATGTACCATCTACTTGTGTTTCAATCACAAAATGACTCCAAACTTCATACCTTCTATTTTTCATATATAAAGATTTTTCAATACTTTCAATTTCAATATCTTAATACATCTATAGAAAGAAGATTATATAAATGCATATTTTTGTATAAATATATCATTCGCTATAGCAACTGAGAAAACAACAAACAATTCATGTGGAAATCAAAGAAAGAAGAAATTACCTCTGTGGAAGTTTGAATAGAACGATTCATTGAATTAGAAGGTGTTCGAGAGTTTGTCCTTACCATAATATAAGATTCCTAACAAAATCATGAATGTACATCAAATTCTTTTGAGTTAGGAGTGAGAAAAAGTATCCTATATATATATATATATATATATATATATATATATATATATATATATATATATATATATATATATATATATATAAAGAAAAAATAGGTAGCAATCTCTCTCTAATAAAAAAAAAAGAATATTTAGAAGTAAGCGTCGAGACTCATTTTATGCATTGCAGGTCTATCCGTAACACATCACATATTTGGCTTTCAAATGAGGCAGTGCAGCATATTACATATGTTTGAGCTGTAACCATATGACATCTGGAAATTAGAAATATACTAAGAAATGGTATTCTCTATACAAGTTCTAATATCGAGATTATCTATCCTTTACAGAAATAATAATGTGAGTTGCATAACAGAAGTGTTCAAATGATTCCTTTTGTCCTCTCAGATCATCACGAATTGGCAATGCTGGAAATTAAAGTTTCAAACTGAATCAAAGAGCAATGAAGTTGCAAAGTTTGATAAGTGATCAACTGATACCTATTGTATTCCCTTGACTGTCCAAAAATTATCTTCCCTATAGATAAACATCCTAATTAGCTTAACCTTCTCATCATAGTTCTCTTCTACAGTCATTGCAGCATCAAGATGGTTGGCCGAGATTGAGCTAGTTTAAGAGGTCGAACTGAGGAGTCCAAACCATTAAGATGTTTGAAGATCAACAATCAAAATGAAACAAAGTCCCCAGTCTGCTCAATGATAATTTAACATATGAACAGATTAACATCAACCACTGAAAGGCAATCAAATTGTCTGAAACCCTTAACAAACACTAAAAAAACAGAAATATGAAGCATCTTGCAATCTAAGAGGAAGGCAAAAAGTTGTAATTTTGATGTGTGTGACTCAAAAATCTACCTAAGGAAATAAACCCCTAAACTGGCATTATAGATGAACCCTGAACTATCTAATATTTTCATTTCAAAAAAAAAAAAAAAAAAATCAAATGGAAAAAAGGGCGTACCTTGTAACCAAATCAAGGGTTTCAATTTTTCAGTCAAAACCCTAGAGTTTGGGAATAGAGTGAGGGTGACGGGAATGGAGAGGAGAGAGAGGAGGGTGAAGGGGATGGAGAGGAGAGAGGAGCCGAATCTAGGATTTTTGAGTTTGAGAATAGAGTGAGTCTTCAGAATCGGAGGAGAGGGACGAACGCATTGTGAGTCGCAGACTAGAATTTGGAAACTGGGCGTCTGGGATGAGCCGATGGATTTGATCGTTCGGGCTAGCATTTGGGCAGGTTTGGACATGTCCAAATCTTGCCTATTTGATAAAAACTCAAATAAACTTACACCAATTGGATCCATAAGTAAAATGGACAGATCCAAATCCAGTCTTTTCGGACTGGCCCAATTGGGCTTTAGACTGCCCGAGTCTATTACCATACCTAATCATATCTACTAGCATAGATTTTCAAGCTGAGTTACTCATTTTTAGATGTTACATCCACCATCAAATATTGTTGTTAGTAACCCAGCGCATACATAAAATAAATATTTAGTTATCAAAACATATGTTAAATAAAATAAAATTTCAATAAACAATTAGATTTATATCAAACAATTAATACCAAAAATGATTTTTTATGTGCTTACACAACTTTAAAAATCATGACATCACTAATAAATTCAATCATTTAAATAAAAATTAAGCAACATGCAACATCAAAATCTGAACTTTAAGTAGAATCCTAGAATTTTAGAAAGAGGTGAAAAAGAAAAGTTGTAACTTCTGACGGTATGGGAATTCGAGGCGTGTGGTGAAGAGACTTGCATGCATGGGTGGGCGGAAGGTGTCGGGCATGGGACACAAGGTGTGCCAATGCGGCAAAGGGGCAAGGGAAAATGGTGAAGGGGATCAGAGCAACAGCTTGCCAGAGTTAGAGTTGGTGTGTTGAGTAGAGATAGATCGTAATAGGGAGACGTGGACTGCGGTGTACACAATTTCGTGTCCTAGGAAGAGAAGGCAATTTTGGAATCATAGGGTGCCTACGAAAATCTAGATTTTCAAATCCCAGGAGTGTGCCCTTAAAAATATCTGTTTCCAAATCATTAGGGAGTGCCCTTAACAGCCGGGTTACCCAGTACCCTCGGAACGTTGAGGTGTGCCTTTAGATTCGAAAATTCTAAAGGAGCCCACATATTAGCTAAGTGAACCTCCGTGTAAATGTGGGCTCACTTGGCAAAAGGCTGGTCGCATTTAGAACTTCCCCTGCAATCGGGTAGGGGTGCCTCCATCGAATTGACTAGCTGCACGGAAACGAGATTAATGTTTTGGGGTATTTACTGGTTTGTCCCTCAAATCTTTATATATTATGATTTTGCCCCCCAAATCTTCATATTTAGGATTTTGCTCTCCAAATCTCATAAGTTATAACAATTTTGTCCCCTCTCTAACACAGTTAAATATTTGACCATTTTACCCCTCTTTTCCACTTCTATTTTCCTCCTCTCTTCTTCTTCTCTCTTCCTCCTCTCTTCTCCTTTTCTTCATTATATCTCCTCTCTTCTTTCTCCTTAACTTCAATTGGTATTTGTTATGCATTGTGTGTATGATCTCCCTAAGTGATACCAATTGAAGTTAAGGAGAAAAAAAAGAGGAGAAATAATGGAGAAAATGAGAAGAGAAGAGGAAGAGAGAAGAAGAAGGGAGGAGGAAAATAGAAGTGGAAAAGAGGGGTAAAATGGTCAAATATTTAACTGGGTTAGAGAGGGGACAAAATTGTTATAACTTATAAGATTTGTGAGGCAAAATCCTAAATATGAAGATTTGAGGGGCAAAATCATAATATATAAAGATTTGAGGGACAAACCAGTAAATACGCCTAATGTTTTCCTTAACGGTAAGAGTTGCCATTTGAGTTGCGCCGCCAAGTCTCTTTTGTCCTCGTCTGGCTGCAGCATTAGGTCAGACATGGCGTTGAGGAGTTTGAGCACAATAGGCAGCCGCCAATGTCTTCTCAGGTCCACGTACGCATCTCTCTCCAGATCTGTTTTCAGAAAAAATCCGCTGCCGATGCTCATATCCCCCAATCCCACTGTGAGTCCTTTTTCTTTGATTCCCTCCCTTAATCTGTGTTGATTTATTTTATCAGATATGATTATAGGAAGATAAATGGGTTAGATTCCATCACATATACTTTCTTGTTTTAATTAGCTATCAAATGATTTCATTGCATATTTTGGCGACATTTAGAACTGAGTATTTAGGTGATTTATACAATTAAAGCCCAGGGATGAGTGTTTTTGATGCGGAGAGGGAACTGTATGTCAAATAATCTCTTAGATTTTATCAAGAAAGAACTTGGCAAGGTAGGGATTGTACTGTTAAATTTAAAAAATTTATAAGTGATTTTGATGCAAGGAGGAAACTGCATGTTAAATAATGTTCTGGATATTTCAAGAAAGAAGTTGGTGAGGTAGGGATTATAGTGCTAGATTAAAAAAATATTAACTAAGAATTATAGTAACTAATGTTTGTTATTACCAGAAGACTTATATAGTTTTTCGGAGAAATGCAACTTAGTTTTTAACTATTCAATAGCTTATAAATATAAAACCTAAAAGGAGAAGAAAAATCCTCTAAAAAATAATTACGCTGATGAACAGTAAAAATATAAATCTGATCAACTCATGGCCTGTAAGGTATGTTCTTATACTTTTATCTGATTTGATCCTTTAAGTGCTCTCATTCCTACTGAATGTCTTGGACCTACAAAACCATTGTAAGCATCCATGTGCTGTGAATCTGAATCATTGCATAATGAGCATGAAAAAGTGTACCTCAGCATTTTATTTTGTAGATTCCTCTCACCACTAAGGAAATGCAGAGCCTCCCACAAGGAAGGAATTGTTATACAGCCTAAGCTAAGCTCATTTACTTATGAAAATCTCATTTCATGTATGTTCAGTGAAGACTTGAATAGAAAAATTAACTAGGTTTCACTGGTAAGGAGGATTATCAGGTAGGTGGCCAGGTTCATATCCTGAATGGAGCACATAAGCTCAAAGAAGGGAAAATGAAATGGCAGGAGTTGTTAATTTTTAATCAAATCCGATGTGACCACAACATGCCAGTCTTTATGTAGGTGAAAGTTCTATTTAACATTTTTATTGGAAACATTATTTAAAGCTTACGCCAAATCAAATCAGATGATATGTAGCCAAGACTTATATATCAGCTGGAGGAAACAGGGTTGCTATCTTCTTTTGAGTCTCTTGTATATGTATGCTATATTTTCAGTTGGGTGATATTGGCAGAGGTTGGGTTCCTGAGGGACTTCAGCTTGGGGCTCATGCTGCTTACATATCAGCAGATATTCATCCCACCAGGAGTTCAGAGATTGAGTTATTTGACTTCTTTACGTCAAGAGTGCATGCTTTTTCTAACTATTGTAACAAGTAGTTTAATTATTTTTATATCGCATGAAATCGTGATGTCAAAACTATCCTATAATTTATATAGGAATACAAACCAAATTATTTTTATGTCGCATGAAATCATGATGTCAAAACTATCCTATAATTTGTATAGGAATACAAACCAAATTATTTTTATGTCGCATGAAATCATGATGTCAAAACTATCCTATAATTTGTATGGGAATACAAACCAAATGTATATGTTTATGACATGAAAGTTACTATGGCTATGTAACAACCTTGTCATTTTAATTGCAAAATTCTGTTACATCAATCAATATGCTCCGTTGTCACAAACAAAATTCACACTCCAAGGAAAGCTGACCTTATTTTCTTAGTGAACTTGTTCAAAACTACTTGGATCAACAACAACAACAACAACAACTAAGCCTTTTATCCCAAGTATTTGGGGTAGGTTACATGAACCAAAAAAGAATCACGCTGGATCGATTACTTTGATATTCCTTCTCCATTCATTTCTATCAAGTAATATCTCCTTATTTAAACCTCTAGACTCTATATCTTTGCGTATCACCTCCATCCATGTTTTCTTCGTTCTTCCCTTCGTTCTTTTAACTTGTCCTACATTAAAACTACTTGGATCATTATAGCCAAACAAATTCTGGCAAGAATAGACATTTTCTCTATAGAACAAGGATTCTTTTCATAGTTGGAAAAAAATTTTGGGAAAGGAATTCCTTCCTCTTGTGTTGTATATTTCCCATACCCTTCACAGATCTGCGTGGAGAAAGGAAATATATGTAACTTGCTGAAGTATGGGATGAACAGATTTCTTCTTGTTACTTTTGTAGTGTAAGTTTTACAGTTAAAGAACCAGTTCTATATTTAAGTAAATATCAGTAGCGTTATTAGTATTTTCAAGAGATTTTTCTTCTCGCTTTTTCATATTTCTGCAACTTCTGCACTTTCAGGAACCACTGGACCCTTTTTCCCTGGTTGCTGATGAACTGTCTATTATCGCGAATAGATTACGCTTAATGGTGGATACTGAGGTGCATGGTCCTTCAATATTTTTATTCGTATCTTCTTTCCTTTTCCTTTTCCCCTGATGAGGCCAAAATTATCTGTCTCACCTGGGACTATTTTAAATTGTCTTTCACAAATTGTGCATAATTATTGTTTAAATTGTCCCAGGTCCCAAGTCTAGCTTCAGCTGCTCAGTACTTTTTTAAAATGGGAGCTGAGGGAAAAAGATTCCGCCCGACAGTAATAACTGATTCATGGATTACCTTCCTATTGTTTCCTCTTGAAAAATAACTGCCAACACCTTTGGCTCCTTAATAATATTTGACAATTGTATAGTGCTGTATCGCTCAGAGATAATTTACTTTATTTAATAGGCAGAACAGTGTAATATAGGGGATTTTTGTTCCTGAAAGATTCGTAACAATTCAAGTTGATCACCTTGTTTTCTTTCATCTATGTGATTGCAGTCATTGATATCTACAGGTCTTATTGTTGATAGCATCAGCTCTCAACGTCTCCAAACCTATATCTTCTAGAAATGATGTGCTATGTAGATTATCAACGGAATTGCGTGTGAGGCAGCAATGTATTGCAGAAATAGCTGAAATGATTCATGTATGTCATAGAAAACCAATCATTCCCTTTTCTTGTTATATTTACTCTTCAATCTTAGTCTTTTTATTCTTCATTTGTTGGATACAGCTGTTCTCAGCACTATTGAAATATGCCATGTTTTGGGAGCTTCAATTATTCAACAACTACTTGTTTTTTTTTTTTTTCCAATTTATTCATTAATCTGTAACTCATCCTCATAGGTGGCAAGCCTTCTTCATGATGATGTCTTGGATGATGCTGACAAGAGGCGTGGTGTAGGTTCATTGAATTTTGTGGTGGGAAACAAGGTAATTTATGTGCATTATGGGAAACAAGGTAATCGTTTCCATTAGAAATCTTAGTGTAATTTACTATGGGATCTCTTAGAGAACAGTTGCTAGGATACGGACATACCGACACGTGCAACACGATGACGTGATAGAATCCGAAAAAAATACATAGAAAACATCAATAACAAATTTTTCGTGTGCTGGAAACATGATTCAGATAGCACCATGGGAAACATGGTGCTGGAAAAGATAAGGCTTGACAATAGAAGTGTCCGTGTTTCGTAGAAATACAAATATTTAGTCGAAAAAGAAGTAAGATGTAAAGAACTGCAATATTGGGGTAGAGGAATGCTAACCTCATTATATGCAGATAGCTAATTACCTTCCCCTATCCAATCACCACCACCGAGTTACAGGAACATGAAAAGGAGAAAACATGCCATTTTGTAGTTTTCTAAAACCCACTAGCACATGTGTGCACACAGAGATCTGCACACAATTATCTTAGGGGTGACGAACAAACAAAGGGTCTATTTCATGTGAAGAGTTTGCTCATTGTGAATAGAATTTATATGTAACATACAAAAGGTCTATTTTAATTATTAACCATAATTTAGTGAATGAGACTAATGCATATGTAAAGTAAGTTTTAAAAAATAAAAAGATGTGAGGAGGGAAATATGGCAGGTAGAGGATCACATGTTGTTTGATGCAAAACATGAGCGAAACTACGTTTTTGGTGGGGATTGGGGATTTATTGGATTTGGGAAAGAACAAATTAGAATTTTATGGGGATTTGGAGAAATTGAAAATAAAATAAAAATCAATGAAGATTATTTAGGCTTCATACTATGGTGATTTTTCACCCACTCAATGAATGAGCATGAAAGAGATTCATGGATTGATTTAGGCTTCCCACCAAGGTGATCTCTCACCCACTCTCAATGAATTTGCACAAAGAGAGATTTAGGAGTTTAGTGAATTACCATGCTAAGTAAAAGGGTTTTTTATTCAATAAAGTATCATTCCCCTTGAAAATAACAATAAGATTTATTAATAGAAAATAACAACATGCACAACATGTGTAATTAAACCAAATCTAGAAAAATCCCTAACTAGTCTGTGTCTTTATTGGTATTTACTGTCCTCATGAATTCTTCCCAACTTTAAAGCATCCGTCTTCGTGAATGTAGCGATAAGAAACATCAAATATATCCGGTTTGAACTTATTAGCATCTTCGTACGAAGTATTTCAACCGGGCCATGGTAGTGGATAATGAACCTGTACTCGTGTATATGGTCTGAACCAAGACGATAGAGGTAGAACTGAACTCTGTGATGATGAATTAGCTTCCAGCGATAGTAGATCTAGAAAGGCATTTGCAATAGAAATACTCGAATCATCTTGCATGAAAGATGGTTTGATATAAACATCTCACAAAATATCCAGTCCATAGATAGTAGAAGCAATTCTCCTTTGAGCTCTATAAGGACTTGTATATTAAATGTGTAATTTCCTCACAGTTTTTGGCGAGAACCTCTCAGCCGAAACTATCACCTTATTATTAACAACAAATTTGTGCAAAATATTATGTAGATATGCAACAAATTTACACACACCATTGCAAATTTTTATCTGTCTATAGATCTCATTATATAAAATAGGTAAATACAGTCGAATAGACTCACTTGGTAGAACTTCTAAAAAGAGATATATAGGTTTTCAAAGAGGGCGTACATCACATAACACTTATGGTATAGTATCATTACATTTAATGGGAACTTGATGAATCTCAAAAGAAAACTCAAAAAACTCACGAAAGATAAAATACTATTAGTAACATGCCAAACTATAGGAACCTTAAACACTCACTAGTAGCATCACTAGAATTAATTATCTCATGCTCGATCTCTTCCTCTATCCTAGATTCTGAAAGTAAAGGCCTAGATACTGTGGCCTTGTATGAGTGTACTAGACTCTACTAATGCATCGTAAACATCATTAGTACTCTTCTAATAAATATGGATCTTAGTAGGTGCATAGACTCTAATCCAATAACAATATCACTGATAACCACATAAGTAATGGGAATATTCTTAACAAGAATAGGCATAGTAAATTCTAATAATGGATCATCAATGATATAAGTATTGTTCTCAAAACACTCTCAATAGTTCTCGAGTCATCAACATGATCAATAAGCATTATATTCATATATTTTCTCGAAGTGGGCAATTGTAATTATAATATCAAAATTCACAAAATTTAGAATAATTGATCGATGTTCACTTGTAGCCTGAGCATTATGTTCTCTTCTTTCCAACTTATTAATGAGAAGATTCCTATAACATGTAGAAAGCTACTTCTTTTTAAATTTATCTTTCATCTCTTTCCACGATTCTATAAGCTCATGAACTATCTCTAATGAATTATACTAAATTTTGGCTTATGTACTAATCTTTTCTTAGCAAATTGAATCTTACACTTCTCAGATATCTTATGACAGTCGAAATAGCGCTACATATCAGACAACCAATCAAGAAAGATGAGTAGAGAGGAACAACCATAAAATATGGGATCTTTAAACTAAACTTTTGTTCTAATATTTCCCTAACAATGTGCAAATCATAGTTATAACTAGCCATATATGACCTGAGGTGACGATTAGATTGTGTGGTAAAACGGGATATATTTATATCATAATCTAGAATTGATCATGTAATACAAAATAATCAAACATGCAGATGGTGCAAAATCCTAGACTCAAGCAAACTAAATTCATGCAATAAATAATTAATTAAAATCTCCAAATAGGTTAGTTGCTAAATATGCAAATGATTTTCTATTCTAAGTTGATGAGAAATAATTAACAATAATACAGGTCAATAGAGAGAAGTAATTAACCATTTGTTACCAAATTATTGCAATCCAATAATATTTGCAAAGAAGTTAGCAATTGAAAATTCAATCCAAATTATGTTTCACCTGAGCAGGTGAGTAGTTTACACCTCAGTGTAGGATTATGTAAAAATCTTTAAAAAATTGCTCACAATTGAGTGTTGATAATCATGTGCAGAAGTCTTGGAATAGTTAATAGGTACAGAAACTCCTGCGAAGCGGATCTAGCGATTACCAACAATCGAAGGGGAAAGGCAACTCTTTAGTGGCGATGTGGCAACATAGGAAGTATGGACGCGCTGGGGGTTCGCCATGTCCGTATCTGATGCGCTCGGATGCGGATGCACATCGAACATGGAAAAGTGCGTGTCCGACGCATGAAAATCTTCGTAAAAAAAAGATTGTTGGACGTGTCGTGATATGGTTGGGATGTAGGAGTGGATGCGATGGTGGCATTCTTGTAAATTTTTTGCTTAAATCAAAAGAGAGTCGGGGATTAGGGCAGTGTGCCCTAATCTCGACTCTCTCCCAAGCCATCGCCCCCCAATTCTCTCCCACCATCTCCACCTTCCCTTGCCTCCCTCGTCGATTTCGACTCCGCCGGTGCCCCAAAACCCCTCGAAGGAGCCCCCCGTCTCAACACCTCCAACTTTTTGACTCCATCACGAAACCCCTCGAAGGAGCCGTTCCCTCTTGCCCCACTACGAGCATATGCCGCCTTTGTCCTTTAGCATTCGCTGCCTCCATCTCAAGCTTCTTCGCCTCCCCTTGCCTCCGCCACTGATAGAGAGGCCCCTAGGCATTAGGTAAAATTAATTAATATTTTCTTGTCATGTTGCATTCTAAGTTAGCATATGATGCTATATTTTCATATGATGATCATGTTATATGTTTTCCCAATTTTTTAAAGTTCATATATTTCATTAACATTAAAAATTTAATTTTATAGCATGTATGTGGGTATGACTTTAAAAATCTGATAGTATTAAATTGTAATGAATGTCATGCTAGTAAGTACTATGGCTTGCGTATATTGTGGATTTGAATTTCTGGTTCTCTATTATTTTGGGTGTTTCAATTTTGTTATGGATATTTTATCATGAACAATTGTATGTTAGTGTTTAATATATATATATATATATATATATATATATATATATATATATATATATATATATATATATATATATATATATATATATATATTGCCATATCCTGCTGTGTCCGTGACCTCAGTGTTTTGAAAATGTCGCTTTTCGTATCTGTTTCTGCACCCGTGTCTGTACTCATGCTTCTTAGGCGGCAACCATCAGGGAATAAGGGAGATGATGGTTGGGGAGGATTTAAGATGGTTGGGCTTGATGATTGTTAATGGCTATTCAACAACTTTGTCAGAGGTAAGGTGGATCTGAACAACATCGAATAGCGATGCTGAATCTAAACAATGAGTCACTACTTCAATGAAGACGATTGGTGATGTCGATATGGAGTTAAGGGAGGGAAGGGAGGGTCGGCGTGTTCAAATAAGAGAAAGTGGCGATGGAGAGGAAGAAGGTATCAGGGGAGAAACATTCCATTTTTTTGACTTTTTAACTTTTCTTTTTCTTTATTTTCTTTCCTTTTTCTTTTTTTTTTTGACTTTTTTCCCTACTTTTATTTCCTTTTGTTTTCTTTCTTTTTTCTTTCCTTTTTTCTTTCTTTTTTTTGGCTCTTCTTTTCTTTGGTTTTCTTTCCTTTTTCTTTCCTTTTTTCCCTTTCTGACATTTTTCCTTATTTTTTTTCTTTTTTTAATCTGATTTTTTAACTAAGATAAAATTTAAAAGTTGAAGAAGTGGAGAAAAAAGAAAATAGAGCAAATAATATGGTGTGATCTAGGTTTATGTCACGCCTCGTTCCCGCTATACGGTATACGATTACATACAACAGGTACCGACAACATATTTGGATTGAATATGCTAAAGCCTAATTATAATATCACAACCACAATAAATAAATTCACATAGATAAATAAATCGACATTCACTTAATCATGAAGTTTATTACATAATGAAAAACAAAAGGACGATACAAGATAACTTAAGATAACATTAATCAAGGAATGATAGGTTTAAAAACATGGAAAAGACTATATCTAATACAAACTAAATACATAGATAACTACTGATTTTTGGTCACTTTAACAAATACTAAGTCTTCCGCAGTATGATCAACAAGGTTCATTTCACTCTCTAGACATGCATATCTAGGTCGTCAGATAGCGACCAAACAATAAATACAAGAGTATGTGATATAATAATTATGTCTAAACATAGTAATAATGTAAGTCTTAGTAAATATTAAATTCATAAGTAACGATGATATCAAGTGATATAGGTTAAACCAAATATATTTTAGTGTAGTCATAATTATAACAATTTTATTTTTACTTAAAATGTCATGTAATTGAAAAGCTAACTGATGAGCTACTACTATTTTGATTATTTCTTGTACTGATCCATGAAATGGTCACATGGATTGTCCGGTGTTGATTCGGACCTACCGTCAGGGAAACAGAAATTATAATCAGGTATGATTCAACAAATTATCATGCACCTATGATATGCGAAATATTTAGTTGTACAACTTAACAAGTTTACAGTCGAAACAGAGTAAATTTTCATTATTCAGTTTCCCCCCAACCCAGTATCATTTAGGTATAGTCCATGTAGGTCTGAATTTTGGTTTTCGTAAATTGTATATTGATTATATCAGGTATAATATTTAAATTAGATTTTGTTAATTTATTAACAACATGATTTATAGAGTCCGTTTAGTTTATATTTTATTCAATAAATCATAATTAGCTATATCCAAGAGTTATTGATTTGAGACATCATAAACATATTGGCCAGGTATGGATGCTGCGAGATTTTCCGTGTGTTGTACGTTCCTTAATTAGGTAACTAGTATACAAGATAACTTTTCTAGATACCGACACAAAATGATATTAGAAACAATATTTTTTCATGATTATAGCTTTTATTTGATTTATCAAATATTATAAATTTCGGTTGTTCTAAAGTCTAACTATGTAATTTAACATATTTAATAACAAAATGACTAAATTATAAGTGATTGATAAATTCCAAAACATTTTATATAAAATAAACAATGTAATTGAACAACAAATATATAAAATAGAATGATTAGTGAGTCCAAAAATTAACTCATCTCGATTAGTGAAGCTCTTATTTACCAATTAGTGATCATGCGAAGCAATCTACACATAGAATTATAACTTATTTGTTAAAAATTGTTTGACAAAATTCAGGTGGTTTTTAGGGAGTTTCTACAACAACATTAATAAAGCACTTAGTATCGATTTTAAAATTAAATAATATTAGTGTAGAAATATAACATCTAATATTGTTTTAATAAGTTCTCAGTTGCATATTTTATAAAAATTTGAATTGGTTAATTCTCATCGAACCACAATCTTATTTGTTTGGCAAGAGATGTTTATAGGAGGTGTAAGGTGGGCTCAGCTGGGCATATGATGTATTAATATTGAACTTGAAAGCCTATGCCAATAAATAAATATTAATATTATTCAACTTCTATGTGGTTATGTTTTTGTTTGATTTTATATTTGTTGGATTTATTGGATAAGTTTGGCATATAAGGATTTTCTTTAACTAATCAATTGTTTTCCTCCTATTTTGTTTTATTTTATATTTATTTTAGAGAAGGGACTCCTAGTTGATTTATAGATAATTTTTTTGGCCCAAAATACGTGTCTCCTTCATTCTGTTCCCCCATACCTTGATTGATTTATTAATATATTCATGCATTCAATAATCAGGATACCACTAGATCACATGTATTGTCATGCATGGTCAGTGTCATGGTACCTTAGCACACAAAACAAGTTGGATCTAAAGATGGAAGATTTCAAGTAAGTAAAGATCCAAGTAAATATCCAGACAAGCAAGAGGTGTACTAGTGATACGACAATGCATGATATGAGTTAGAACGATGGTTATCAGGCAAGTGTATAATTATGGTACCTTTTAGATCATTATAATGTCTCATATATGGATTAGCCAAGTCGAGCTAAGTTAAACATGATGATTATGAGTACAAGACTGAAAACAGTAGCACAGGATAAATAAGTTAAACACTTGCATGAATGAATCAACTTAACATTAGTTCTAATGATTGAATAAGAATGAAATAATTAAAATAGTATCTAAATTATGCCAATAATATCATGATAGAGCTCATAGGTGGGCCTTGATGTTAGGCGAAGTTTGCGAAAAGATGGCGAGCCACGTGGAGTTTTGGCAAATATTGATGTTGTGAGCTTCGTCGTTATATAGAACGATGATTTCAAATCCATATTTGATGATGTTAGAATTGTAATCAGAAAATGAATTTAGAGGAAATATTGACAATTTAATTATATTTTTAACATGTTTAAAATGGATTTAATCAGAGTTGGATGCAAAAGATAGCGAATTTACTGAGCCTAGTGTTTGAGCTCGCTACTGCATAGGAACATTAACTTCAAACTCAGTTTTGATAAGGATAAAATGAGAATTAGCAAAAGGTTATAAAAAAGGTTGTAAATATTTCAGTTATCTTTCTAACGAGTCCATAATCAGCTTAATCAGAGATCAATATTAAAATATGTGGTGGACTTACCAAAACTGGTGTGGAAATCTTGTAGTTACATTGTAATATTAACTTCAAGCTAAAATTTGACAAGTATAAGGAGTGAATTAGAGAAATATTATAAAATAGAAGTTGTAGATTTTTTGAATTATATTTCCGACGAGCCTAAAATCATCTTATTCGGATTTTGAAATCAAAAGTTATTGTCGTTTTACTGAAGCAGTATGCCAGTCTGGTGCTAGTGTCGACGAGGCTAATGTAATATTGGCAAGGCTAACAGCCTAAGAAGTACGGATGCAAACATAGGTGTGGATACGGACACAAAAAGCGTTATTTTAAGAAAACTGAGGATACAGACAAGGCAAGATACATCTAAAGAATGTATTATATACATCTTTTTACTCATTAACATAAAATTTTTCATATAAAATGTCCATAATAGAGTTTAAACGCCCAAAATAATGTATAACCATATATCCAAATCCACAATATACACAAGCTATAGTACTTGTAGCATTACATTCATTACAATTTAATACTATCAAACTTTTAATGTCATAACCACTAGTATACTATCAAATTAAATTTTTAATATTAAAAAAATATGAATTTAAAAAATTTGGGAAAACATATAGCCTGATCATTATATGAAAAAATAGCATCATATGCTAATTGAGAACACAACAAGGTAAAAAAATAATTAATTTTACCTGATGCCGATGGGCCTCTCTGTCGACAACGGAGGCAGAGAAGTTTGAGGCGGAGGCGACGGATGCTTGAGGGTGGAGGTGGAGGTGGTGGATGGTTGAGGCGGGCAGGGAAAGGCGACTCCTTCGAGGGGTTTTGGACTGAGTCGAATAGTCGGAGAAGGTGAAGAAGCTGGGTGGGGCGGCTCCTTCGAGGGGTTTTGGGGCGTCAGCAGAGTTGGAATCGATGGGGAGGGAGGCGGTCGGGAGGATGCTATCGTGGGGAGAGAATTTGGAGGGGGGGCAGTGACTCACATGAGAGAGGAGTCAGAATTAGGACACTGCCCTAATCCTCGACTCTTCTGTTTTAAACTAAAAAAATTACAAGAATGCCACCTCGCATCCCCTCTCCGTCCTATAATTTTTTTTTCTGGATGCAAATTTTTGCACATGGGACATGCATTTTCCCATTCCGATGCACGTCTGCATCCGACACTCATCAAACACGGACACGGTGAAACCCCAGCCACGTCCGTGCTTTCTAGCTATCAGCTATGCAATAGTACCGATATGGTTCTCATTTTCTAACCATGTTGGAGTTCAATTTAAAAAAGTACAAATATGAAATTTAAAGGAAATTAAATTATCTTTCAAATAAGACCACAATCAACTCAATTAGAGTTTTGGATAAAAAGTTATGAAAGAAATACCGACAGAGTACATAGACAACAATACCCTAGCAGTTGTGCAACGAACAACTTCACATCAATTTTCAGCAAGGTTACCGATAGAATTAGCAAAAACAATGTAAATACAAGTTGTAGGTAATTGATCTCTTTCCATCAAGGCTAGAATCAACTTAATTGGTTTTGTACATTAAAAGTTATGGACAAATAATTGAGAGGGTATACAGGTGACAATACTTTGGCAGTTATATAATGAACAACTTCAAGTCAAGTTTTGTCAAGGTTAAATTAGGATGAACAAAAACAATATAAAGAGAAGTTATAAAGATTTCAACTATCTTTACGGTTGTTTTGCCAAGGTCTGTTTTGCAGAATAGCAATGTCCCTACAGTAGATTATGAGCTTCTTAGCTATATATAGAGATTTATGGAGTGTTTTCTTGCAGGTGAGAGTTAGGAGAAGCGGTTTCTTGCTAAGAATTATATGATTATATATAGTGAGTGATATCTTATCTATTCGTGGGAAGAGTTCTTAACCGAGGGTTCGGTGGGTTTGCTATAGAAGTATTTTGGAGTTGAGCTTAGAACTTGAAAATGAAGAAAAAGAGAAGATGAAGAATGAGAAAAATAGAGAAGAAAGAAGACAGTCTTGTATGCTCATGTAAGAGAAATGGAGACGGACGGTGTGCATGGGAGGCCATAATGAGGTATGGCAAGGATACTCTCCCAACTACTACCTCTTACAAAATTGGAAGTGCCAATGGGTCAATTCTTGACCCATGTCAATGGTCCATGTCACGAGACTAAATCCAATGGATTAGAAAATTGTTTAGGGTAAAGCTGAAACGGTAAAAGTAAATAATTACGTGCAACACATGTATATGGGTAACCTAATATAGCATTGCTATACAAGTCAAGGATATTGACAAGCCTTTCTACTAGGCTCACTATTTGTCTAGAAAACTTTGATGGTTTGGGCCTTCATTACATGGGACAAACTACATAATCAATAAGGTCGGCTTTTCAACCTGTCTGAATGCCTACAAAGGTTTATCACAAGTCTTTATCTTGTGCACATATTCATCCATCAAGAATTAGACATCAATTCAAGGGGTTAAAGTTGGGTCAACCTACTATGAATTTGAAATCTTGCATGGGTCTTCAACATTGTTTTAAATACCGGCCGATATATCGGTCGGTATATCGGTAAAATTGAAGAAAAGAGACGATATGGGGTTTTTTTTGCCGTTTATCGTTTTGGACCGGTATGGGCCGATATATCGGCCACGTGGCGATATATCGGCCGGTATCGAGATGAGAAATACATACCGGTATTAGCTAATATCGGTTAATGGGTTTTGGATTTTGGTTACGGGTTAAACCCATTAACCCGTTAAAATCCGACCCGTTAAGAAATAAAACGGGTCTGGAGGGGAGAGAGAGTAAAGTTTTCGCATTTTCTCTCTCTCTCTTTCTCTCCCGGCACGATCCGAGCGATCGATCGTTCCTGCGACCAAACCCTAACCCTAAATTTCCAAACCAGCTCTAAATCTCTCTCCGTTCTTCTCCCACTCTCTAGCTCTCTCTCTCGTTCTCTCCCCGCGATCGTCGGCCGATCGAGCCGAACAGCCCGAACCCTAACCCTAATTTCCTAATTGAGCCATAAATCTCTCATTTTCTCTCTCTTTCTTTTCCACTCTCCGATTGCTCTTCTCTCAGTCTGGGAGTTTTCGAAGGGTGCTCACCGTTCTCTAGTAGGGCAGTGGCCGCCGGCCAGGTGAGTGAACTTTGTTTTTTCATATTAATTTGATTTAGAGTTACAAATTTCTTCAATTTATTTTATAATTGTACTATTTAGGTTTAATTGATTGCGATTTATGTTAGAATTTTTTTTTTGTGTAATTTGAGGCGAATTTTTAAGTTGGGAGGGCTGAGTTTATGATTGTACTATACAGTGAATTAGAATTACTGATTCACACTCGATTCACTGATTCAATGTGAATCAGTAAATCGAATCACTGATTCAGTGATTCGGTTCACTGATTCACACTGAATCAGTGAATCGAATCACTGATTCAGTGTGAATCAATCGTTCGAATTCACTGATTTTGTGTGTATGAGTTTTATGGTAGATAAAATTTGTAAATTTGTATTAGTATTTACTATTTATGTGTATTCACTGATTTTGTGTGTATGAGTTTATGTGTAAATTTGTATTAACGTGAATATAATTTGTGTATGAGTTTCATACCAGTGTTTTAACTGATTTTGTGTGGTATGAGTTTCATACCAGTGAATACCAGTGTTTTAACTTATAATGTAACTTGTAATTTGTAAATTTGTATTAGTATTTACTATTTCTGTGTATTCACTGATTTTGTGTGTATGAGTTTGTGTGTAAATTTGTATTAACATGAATTCACTATTTTTGTGTGTATTCTTTGATTTTGTGTGTATGAGTTTCATATGCTTACAAGTTATATTATAGCATGTGCAATTACAAGAATTACAAGTTGCATTAAAGCTTGATTTATTAATTAGATTAAGTTAATATAAATTAATAACTTTATTTATATGATTATTTTTTTTAACTTAGATTATGTTTATTAATTTTATTTATATGAGTAAAAGCTTGAATTTTTAATTAGATTAAGTTAATATAAATTAGTAACTTTATTTATGTTATTAACTTTATTTATATGATTATTTTTTTAACTTAGATTATGTTTATTAACTTTATTTATATTAGTAAAAGTTTGAATTCTTAAATAGATTAAGTTAACTTAAATTAAGTGCAACAATTATTTAGCTATTTAATCAATTAATTTTTTGTCTTTATTTATTAATTTTTGAGGTCAGAAATAGCTTGAAGGATGTCATCTTCTGATGCTTCCAATGTCCAAGAGAAGCGAGGAGGTAAAGATCCAGTTTGGGAATGGGAAAAAAAAGTACCCAATAAGCCCACTAAAGTGGAGTGTAATTTCTGTAAGAATGAATATGGGGGAGGTATTACCCGCTTGAATGAATATTTAGGTCATGTCAGCGGGAATGTTAGAGGCTGTCTCCTGGTCCCAAATGACGTGAAGCAGAAAGCTCTGGTAATTCTCAGTAAAACTAGAGAAGTAAAGGAAAAGCAACAAAACTTCAAAATTTGTTAAATAAAGTTCATGTTGAGGAAGAAGAAGATGAGGAGACAACTCGAGAGGAGTCATCTTCTCGCAAAACAACATGTCAATTTTTCTGCAAAACAACAAGACCGATGGATCAATTTGCTATTCGATCGGTCGAGAAAGCAGTAGAAGCAGCTCAAAGACAGTCTACCATGCCATCAGCCTACAAAAAAAAGACCAGAGACGATGCAATTCGATACATTGCCAGGTTTTTTTATGAAGGAGGGCTTGCATTCAATATTACTACGCAGCCAGTTTTTATGTAGATGGTCCAAACCATTGGCATGTATGTACCAAACTTACAGACTCCTAACCCATATGAGCTAAGCGAGACTTGCCTCCAGAGAGAGGTCGAGGAGACGAATGTAACTCTTGAATCATTCAAACGGAGTTGCCGAACAAATGGCTACACTTTAATGACTGATGCGTGGTCGGATCGGAAAGGGAGAAGTTTAATGAATATCGTTATATATTGTCCGGCCGGTACAACCTTCTTATTGTCTCAAGATGCATCTTCTGAGAGACACGATGGCAGTTATATCCACAAATTTGTGGAGAGGGGAATGAACGAGATTGGCGTGGAAAATGTTGTGCAGATTGTGACAGATAATGCCTCGAACAATATGGCTGCAGCAAACACATTGGCTCTGACGCATCCAAATATATTTTGAACACCTTGTGCAGTACATACAAGTAATCTGATGCTTCCGGATATTGGAAAGATTAAACATATCCAAAGTGCAATTATAATGGGGAGATCAGTCTCCATGTACATATACAGTCACACCAAATCTTTAGATATAATAAGGAAGGCAATTAGTGGAGAGCTAATAAGGCCGGGTATAAGTAGGTTTACCATGACATTTCTCTCTTTATCATCAATCAGAGAGAAGGAGGAGCTGCAGCATATGTTTATTTTTGATGACCGGATGGATTGCACTCTGTCCAGAACAGATGCAAGCAAGAAAGTATTTATTTAAATTAATAAATATTTTTATTTTATGATTTTAAATTATACGTTATTCATATTTTTTTAATACATCTTTTTATGAATGTTTAGGTTGCAGAAATAATTGCTAGTAATAAATTTTGGGACAACACAAATATTGCCCTAAAAGTATTCACTCCACTAGTGAAAGTTTTGCGTAGAGTTGATGGGGATAAGGTCCCTTCAATGGGCTTTCTGTATGGTGAGCTAGAGACTGCTAAAGAGGAGATAAGAGAAACTCTAGGGGGTGAAGAGAAGAAATATCTTCCAATATGGAAGATTATTGATAGGAGATGGGAGGAAAAACTAAAGGGTCCTCTGCATAGAACTGGATATTTCTTGAACCCTCTGTATTATTATGCGAAGCAGCCTGAGATTGATACTGATGGATCGTTCATGTCGGGCTTCGTTGACGTGATGCATAGATTTTATCCAAATGATCATGATAGAATTGATAAGATTGTACAACAGCTCCCAATGTATCAAAATCAAAATGGATTATTTGGAATGTCTTTTGCAAGGGCAGCCGTAAAGAGAATCATTAATTTAGGTATGCATTTCAATTTAAAAAATGCAAAATTCAATCTATTTTTAATTAAAGAAACTATTAAATAATTAATAACTATTTCTAAATATTCATTGCTAGCTCAATGGTGGCAATTTTACGGGACAGATGCTCCCGAATTGAGGATTATGGCAATGAGGATCTTAAGCCTGACAACCAGTTCTTCGGGTTGTTAACGGAACTGGAGCACATTTGAGATGGTATTACAATTTTAACTTTTCTAATTAAATATTTTTTTCTTCCAAATAGATATGTTCTAAACGAACTTCATTTGATTATCTTTTATTTAGGTGCATACGAAGAAAAGAAATATGTTAAGTTTTAAGAAATTGCATGACTTAGTTTTTATCAAATTCAATGTAAGGCAAGAGCAAATTTTCAATCCCAAACAGAGATCCACTAGTAGCATACAATGAAGAGGAAAAAGTCACCGAGTGGTTCATGCCTGAGAAAAATAATGGCGATCCTTATGAGACTAGTGATGATGAAATTTTTGTAGATCAACCATCTAATAGTTTGAACATATCTGACTCCAACAAGCAATCACTCCAGTCATCTTCTGAAGTAGATATGATTCAAAATGAATTAAATAGTTTTGTGCATGAAAAGTCTACAATTCAACATTGTAATCAACCTATTTTAGACCATTGTGAAGATAATTATAATGAAACTGATGATAAAGAAAATATTTTGCTTGATGATTTATCTCATGGTGAGCTTGCTAGTGACACATTATCATTTGATTCTTTTGATGGAAATTGTGAAGAAATTTGTGAAAAAGAATTTATATCGGGCTTCGTTGACGTGATGCATAGATTTTATCCAAATGATCATGATAGAATTGATAAGATTGTACAGCAGCTCCCAATGTCTCAAAATCAAAATGGATTATTTGGAATGTCTTTTGCAAGGGCAGCCGTAAAGAGAATTATTAATCTAGGTATGCATTTCAATTTAAGAAATGCAAAATTCAATCTATTTTTAATTAAAGAAACTATTAAATAATTAATAACTATTTCTAAATATTTATTGCTAGCTCAATGGTGGCAATTTTACGGGACAAATGCTCCTGAATTGAGGATTATTGAGGATTTTAACCCTGACAACCAGTTCTTCGGGTTGTTAACGGAACTGGAGCACATTTGAGATGGTATTACAATTTTAACTTTTCTAATTAAATATTTTTTTCTTCCAAATAGATATGTTCTAAACGAACTTCATTTGATTATCTTTTATTTAGGTGCATACGAAGAAAAGAAATATGTTAAGTTTTAAGAAATTGCATGACCTAGTCTTTATCAAATTCAATGTAAGGCAAGAGCAAATTTTCAATCCCAAACAGAGATCCACTAGTAGCATACAATGAAGAGGAAAAAGTCACCGAGTGGTTCATGCCTGAGAAAAATAATGGCGATCCTTATGAGACTAGTGATGATGAAATTTTTGTAGATCAACCATCTAATAGTTTGAACATATTGACTCCAACAAGCAATCACTCCAGTCATCTTCTGAAGTAGATATGATTCAAAATGAATTAAATAGTTTTGTGCATGAAGAGTCTACAATTCAACATTGTGATCAACCTATTTTAGACCATTGTGAAGATAATTATAATGAAACTGATGATAAAGAAAATATTTTGCTTGATGATTTATCTCATGGTGAGCTTGCTAGTGACACATTATCATTTGATTCTTTTGATGGAAATTGTGAAGAAATTTGTGAAGAAGAATTTATATCGGGCTTCGTTGACGTGATGCATAGATTTTATCCAAATGATCATGGTAGAATTGATAAGATTGTACAGCAGCTCCCAATGTATCAAAATCAAAATGGATTATTTGGAATGTCTTTTGCAAGGGCAGCCGTAAAGAGAATCATTAATTTAGGTATGCATTTCAATTTAAAAAATTAAAAATTCAATCTATTTTTAAGTAAAGAAATTATTAAATAATTAATAACTATTTCTAAATATTCATTGCTAGCTCAATGGTGGCAATTTTACGGGACAGATACTCCCGAATTGAGGATTATGACAATGAGGATTTTAAGCCTGACAACCAGTTCTTCGGGTTGTTAACGGAACTGGAGCACATTTGAGATGGTATTACAATTTTAACTTTTCTAATTAAATATTTTTTTCTTCCAAATAGATATGTTCTAAACGAACTTCATTTGATTATCTTTTATTTAGGTGCATACGAAGAAAAGAAATATGTTAAGTTTTAAGAAATTGCATGACCTAGTCTTTATCAAATTCAATGTAAGGCAAGAGCAAATTTTCAATCCCAAACAAAGATCCACTAGTAGCATACAATGAAGAGGAAAAAGTCACCGAGTGGTTCATGCTTGAGAAAAATAATGGCGATCCTTATGAGACTAGTGATGATGAAATTTTTGTAGATCAACCATCTAATAGTTTGAACATATCTGACTCCAACAAGCAATCACTCCAGTCATCTTCTGAAGTAGATATGATTCAAAATGAATTAAATAGTTTTGTGCATGAAGAGTCTACAATTCAATATTGTGATCAACCTATTTTAGACCATTGTGAAGATAATTATAATGAAACTGATGATAAAGAAAATATTTTGCTTGATGATTTATCTCATGGTGAGCTTGCTAGTGACACATTATCATTTGATTCTTTTGATGGAAATTGTGAAGAAATTTGTGAAGAAGAATTTATATCGGGCTTCGTTGACGTGATGCATAGATTTTATCCAAATGATCATGATAGAATTGATAAGATTGTACAGCAGCTCCCAATGTATCAAAATCAAAATGGATTATTTGGAATGTCTTTTGCAAGGGCAGCAGTAAAGAGAATCATTAATCTAGGTATGCATTTCAATTTAAGAAATGCAAAATTTAATCTATTTTTAATTAAAGAAACTATTAAATAATTAATAACTATTTCTAAATATTCATTGCTAGCTCAATGGTGGCAATTTTACGGGACAAATGCTCCTGAATTGAGGATTATTGAGGATTTTAACCCTGACAACCAGTTCTTCGGGTTGTTAACGGAACTGGAGCACATTTGAGATGGTATTACAATTTTAACTTTTCTAATTAAATATTTTTTTCTTCCAAATAGATATGTTCTAAACGAACTTCATTTGATTATCTTTTATTTAGGTGCATACGAAGAAAAGAAATATGTTAAGTTTTAAGAAATTGCATGACCTAGTCTTTATCAAATTCAATGTAAGGCAAGAGCAAATTTTCAATCCCAAACAGAGATCCACTAGTAGCATACAATGAAGAGGAAAAAGTCACCGAGTGGTTCATGCCTGAGAAAAATAATGGCGATCCTTATGAGACTAGTGATGATGAAATCTTTGCTGGAGAACAATTGACTTTTCGACAGGTGTCAATTGCTATGGGTGCTAATCCGAAAAAGAAAAAGAGTAAAAGAGTTAAGGCATCTAAGTCGAAGAGTAGTAGAACTTCAAATGGAAAAGCATTATCATCTTCAAAGTCTAAGCAGCGGCACACATCAGATGATGACGATGAGGAAGAAATTGACACATCATCATCAGATTCGTCATCAGATGATGAGGAAGGCATGCCATCAAATGAACCAGTCGACTCTGAATCTAGCTAGAAAATATGTTGTAAAGACTGATATTTAAAGTTTCTAGTATGTTTCAAATAAACTCATTTAAAGGACAATGTTGTAATTTTATAAATTATATCACTTATGCATTGTAGAAATACTTTTCTTTTATCTTGAAAACTTATTTTTCTTAATTTTATGATTGTATGTCGCTCTGTGCATATGCGAACGTTCTAAACGGTATCTGCAAATTCGTAAGTTGAATGCAAATAAGCCAATGTAAGTACTATAAACTTATTTTATGTGTTTTATTATATTCTATATAGCCAATTATATGATTATTCTTTAACTGGTATGACACCGATATGACACTCCGATATTTAGGGTCATATTGCGATATTCCGTCCGGTATCCGGTAACCGGTATGTAATTTGGCTGATCGGTATGGGACCGGTATCCGATATTTAGAACACTGGTCTTCAACCTACTCGAAATTTCCCATTTTATGTTGTATAAAATCAAAGCGAATGCTAATTATACGTTTCTTTGTATGGATTCATTTCCATCTAAAGCAACAATTGTTAGTGCCACTTAAGTTTGTCTGTATTGTTTGAAACCATATGATGATGTTGTAGTTCGGCTTATATTCTTTTCTCTTCAATAATATTATATCACTATCATACAGAGGATACATGCACAGTCATGCGTGCACGCATGCTACACTTGCACATGTATAGAGATTTCAATTATCTTTTAAACCAAAAAAAGAATGAACTCATTTGTAGCTAATAGACATTAGTTACGGTTCTACCATGGTCTGCTTTGCAGAATAGCAATGTCCCTATGGTAGATCATGCGCTTCTCAGCTAGATACGATGATTTGTGTAGTGTTTTCTTGTAGGAGAGAGTTGAGAAAAGTAGATACGATGATTTGTGTAGTGTTTTCTTGTAGGAGAGAGTTGAGAAAAGTAGTTTCTTGCTAAGGATTATATGATTATATATAGTAAGTAATCTCTTGCCTTGTCTATTCAAGGAAAGAATTATTGAATGAGGGTTCAATGGTGGGTTTGTTTTAGAACAATTTTGGAGTTGAGCTTAGCACTTGAAAATGAAGAAAAGAGAAGATGATGAAGAATGAGGAAAATGAAGAAGAAAGATGAAGACTTAGTCTTGTGTGGGCTCAAGTAAGAGAAATGGAAAGGGATGGTGTGTATGGGAGGCCATAAATGAGGTATGGCGGGGTATGCTCTCCCATCTACTCCCTCTTACAAAATTGGAAGTGCCGGTGGTCAATTATTGACCCATGTCAATGGTCCATGTCATGAGGCCAAATCCAATGGATTAGAAAAATGTTTCGAATAAAGCTGAAACAGTAAAAGTAAATTATTACATATGGGTAACCTAAGGTAGCATTGCTATACAAGTCAAGGATATTGACAGGCCTTTCTGTTAGGCTCGCTATTAGTCTAAGAATTTTTGGTGGTTTGGGTCTTCATTACATGGTACAAATAGGAAATTTTGGTGGTTTGGGCCTTCATTACATGGTACAAACTACATAATCCATAAGGTTGGCTTTTCAAACCGCTTGAATGCCTACAAGGATTTATTGCAAGTCTTTGTATTGTGAACATATTCATTCATCATGAATTAGACACCAATTCAAGGGGTTAAAGTCAGTCAACTTACTATGAATTTGAAGTCTTGCACGGGTCTTCAACCTACTCCAAATTTCCCATTTTATGTTGTATAAAATCAAATTGAATGCTAGTTATACATTTCTTTATATGGATTCATTTCCTTCTAAAGCAACACTTCTTAGTGCCACTTAAGTTTGTCCAAAATGTTTGAAACCTTATGATGATGTTGTGGTTTAGCTTATATTCTTCTCTTCAATAAAAATATATCATTAACATACATAGGATACATGCACATAGTCATGTGTACACATAGCCATGCATGCACGCATGCTACACATGCACATGCATGCATAGACAATGTTATGCTTTGTTTTTTTTCATATGAACAATTTAAAATTGGTTTCTACATAGTAAATTACATGGTAGGCCATCCAACTTGATGATCCAAACTGTTCACCTTGATCTAGCACCTCTAAAGATGTAAATGGATAGAAATATGATTTAAGCTATGAGACTAAATAATTTTCTATTTACATATGTTTCATAACATGGGTACCAAAATTAATGGTCTGGAGTGCCCATGGGCATGACCCATCTTGTACTTTTACGTGGTGGGAGCCAACTTTTAGTTTTTTTCGTTCTAAATAAAGCTCTGCCTATCAAGGTAGTTAGACCAGTTAGCAGCACATCGTAGAGGTAACTATATATCATCCAAGTTTTCCTTTAATCCTATGTATCTCTCAGGTTGCTTGACCAGTTAAATCAATAGGCAGGCACTGGACAGTAAATCTATTATTCTTAGTTGTGTGGACGGATTGATGGAGGTTGGCCTTGCAGCACCAGATGTTCATTTTTCATTAATGGATTAATATGACCAATATACATTCTACATATTTAGAAAATTATTTCAAAACCTATGGGATTTCCTTATATTCGGAACAATGTTGAAAATAACACGTTATGAAACCCGTTATATTGCGTTACGTAACCTAACGAAACCCCAGCGCTACATAGCAACTAGAAATAACTCAATGCACCATAACAGTACGTTTTTTATGTTATTTTACGTTATATTACGTAACGTTACGCTAAATTACGTTATGTTATGTTATTTATTAGTAATTTCTTGTTGTTGATTATTATTTTGATTATTAGCGAATTGTTGTTATTTTGTTACTAGATTAGTTGTTGGCTTGTTTGATTGCTTGTGGAATTGCTAACTTGTTAATTTGCGATTGTTCCTTATTCGCTTGTAATTCCTCTTCTATTGCTAAAATATCTTGTTTATTATATTGAATTTTTAACTGAACTAAAATCAATAATTACAAATAAGATAAATTAAGCATTACAAAATATAAATTACAATAATGATAATAACTGAATTAAAATAAAAAATTGGAATATTGTTTTCTTATTTAAATGATGACTGAAATTACGATTGCAGACTTAACATAATTTATGAAGATAAATGTGAATATTATTGTAAAATTTAATATAAAATTAGAATAGATTATGATTATAAAATGGTTTTTTATATTTTTTAGATATTTTAAATTTATATTTCAATTTATAAAAATTGTTTTATATAGTTTATATTTATTTTTATATAGTTTATATTTATTTTTATTAAATAAATATGAAATTGCGTAATCTACGTTATGCGTTACGTTATATGCGACATAACCTAACAGAGATAAAACGTTACGTTACCGTTATCGCTATTTTAAACATTGATTCGGAATATGTTTGTTAGAAAATAATTTTTAAATCCGAGGACATCTAAGGGGCTTTTTGGAGCAATCTGCATTTGAGGGACTAATGTGTTAGTATTTAAGAGATTGTAAGAATACAATTTTCACTCCATTTTCTGAATATAACGAAATTATCATTCTACGGTCCTGAATGTAGGCCATTGTGTCAAACCATGCAGTTGTATATTCTGTAATTGCTTTTCTTTATTCATGTTTACTGTGTTTTTTTGTGGCTTTCTGATTCTTTGTTTCCACTTGCATTGGACTGTTATACCCAGCAATTAAGTACCATCTTCTATTCTAATAAAATGTTTCATTTATATCACACTGCACCTTGAAATGTTTCAATGATAAAAGGGACTTGTGTTACCATATATAAATAGTTCCTGTTTTCCACATATTACCTGATCCTTAATTGTCAAGTTCAATCTACTAAATGCCATAGCAGGATTTCTATGTTTGATAACAATTAGCCTTCAGTTTCGTAATGTTAATTCTAAAGTGTTGAGTCTGATGATTTATCTTTTTGATCCAGCTCGCTGTGTTGTCAGGGAATTTTCTACTTTCTCGAGCTTGTATTGCACTAGCATCACTAAACAATACTGAGGTACTTGATCATTCGTAAATTCATCCATTTTCTCCAGCCTTTTAACTAGTTTTTGAGTTTCCTGTTACTACTTAATGCAATCTTCTTTTTCTGCTTTTCCATTTTATTGCTAGTTTATTTTCTATTTCTACCTATCAACCTTGTTTTGCAAGTGTCACTAAACAATACAGGTGTACTTGAAAATTAGTAATTTCATTAATTGTCCCCCTCTCATTCTTACAACTAATGTTTGATTTTTTTCGTCGTTCTCTCATATAATCTTCAATTCCCATCTTTCCATTTTAATGCTAGTTCTTTTCTCAGGCCACCTATTATGATTTTTTTTCTGTGGTTTCCATGATATACATCCTTGTGCTCTGGAGTCTGGAGAAATATCATATTTCTCTATATACCCTTGTTTTAAAGTTATTTTGCAACTATACCCTCCTAACACGTGGGAGCTGATGAAAATAGAATCAAGAATAATTTTTAATAGTCAATGCATGATTTAAACTAGTTTTTGTGACTTATAGGCCTGAACTTTTCTTAAAAAATTAATTATAGTCATTTTTACAGTTTATCCCATTAATATTAAACTTTGATGGTTGACACTATGTTAGGTCAGTAATATGCCTTATTCTTGTTAAATTCATGTTTGGAAGGATAAATTTGAATGATTTTCTCTTGTATATTGCCAAACCAAATCAATGGTGCTTTAATATCTTGAAACCTATTATTAATTCAATTTTTACTTTGCTACCTAAAGGATGGATATAATTACAAAATAATTTAAAACCATAAGAATATGTATGGAAATATCAATAATGCAAGGAAAAATCATAAATGTTACTTTTGGAAAATATGAACATGTATGCTAAAAATCCTTTTTTCTATTTTGCTTTGAAGTAATGTAATCTATTGATGTATAGTGAAAACATGGAATTATTATCTGAGATATGAATAGATGTCTCAATATTGCATTGGATATCATTAGCCTGTTTATATGTAGAGCTCATTGGCATGTGATTAGTCTCGCACGTCGACTAATCACATGCCTCGTAGCAAACATGCTCATATACTCGTTTCATTATTAGGCTCACCCAATATTATGTAATTCGCTCCACCATCTTTGTACCATGATCTAGTTCGTGCATACAAATTTTATGGTACTTTTCACAATCAAGATCATCAAAATCGGCGACCCGAAAATAGAATAGAACTAATGATTAATTGATTTAGTTAGTTTGATTACATATTTAGTTTTAGTGTTTAGTCATTTCTTATGCAGACGTACATGAATAATACATACGTATTTATAGGAATGACCTTAAAAAACTGCTCTTGAGAGTATCATGATCTCAGTTACCTATCTGATTGACTCTTCCTCCTACGTACCACGTACCACATACTCTTACTACCAAATTGAAATATTCTATGAATCTGGTAACGCTGTTCCCACCATAAACCCTAAAATCTTCTTGTCCTAACCATATTTGTCATTAGTAAATGACTTTCTCTGAGTCCTGCGGGGTGGAACCACAAAGAAGGCCTCTCACCTTCCTTCTATTCCTTTTCATCACTTTCTTTCAACCTTTTGCAATTACAACATTAATAGTATTAATGATTTATATGAATATTTCAACATGATGGTTAAGTTCATTATTAGAGATGCAGATTATATAGAGGGGTTCTTCGCAAATTTGAATGGCCAATGTCCAGAACAACAAAATTAAAAAAAAGCTTTTCAAGGATTCCGCCTCCACATCTTTAATGAGTCATCAAAGACACACAGTAAGCTTATTGATTCCTTAGTCAAGCAATTGGATGATCTTAATAAGAATATGCAAGATGAAGAGCGTCAGATCAGTGAGAGGGATTTCTTATCGTTTGAGAGATTTGATGCCCCATGTCATGTAGGATTTATTCAGGTTTCTTCTGGAAATCACCTTATTCAACATCTAGTCATCCACTATCACTGCTTTGCTATGTTTTTTCTCCATGGATACTACCCTGAATCATAGGCAGATACTTCTATCTTGATTTATCCTGTTATTATGTCTATAATCGATGCATTATTTGTATTTTCTTTTAATCCAAGTCCATTCAGTTCACATCCTGGATGGTGTAAAGATCCCGAAATAAATGTTTTGGTGTTTATCACTTTGTATCATGAGATGTAGTATCCATAAGATGCACATAATATGTGCTCATTGATTTTCATAGTTTTTTATATCTAGTATCGAAATGTGTATAATGAGATGTTAGCAAGTATGTTCATCAACAAGTGAAAGAACTTTGGTTGTTAAATTCTTACAACCTACTATAGCATGCCAAAGCTTATTTGTGATTTGCAAATATTTATCTTAATGTTGAAAATAACACATTATGAAACCCGTTATATTGCGTTATGAAACTTAACAGAACCTCAGCGCTACGTAACAACTGAAAATGATTGAGTGCATCGTAATAGTATATTTTTTTAATATTATTTTACATTATATTATGTAACGTTATATTAAATTATGTTATGTTATTTACTATTATTCTTTTAGTAATTTATATATTATTGTTGATTATTAGCGAATTGCTGTAATTTTCTTGCGTGATTAGTTGTTAGCTTGTTTGATTGTTCAAGAATTGTTATTTTGCTAATTTGCGATTGTTTTTTTATTTGCTTATTGTAATTCCTCTCCGGTTGTTGAAATATCTGATTTGTTGATTCAATTGAATTTTTAACTGAAATCAACAGTTACAAATAAGATAAATTGAACACTATAAAATATAAATTTCAATAATGATAATAATTGGAATTGAAATAAAAAATTGGAATATTGTTTTCTTATCTAGATGATAACTGGAATAACGATTCCAGACTTACTATAATTTATAAAGATAAATATAAAAATTATTGTAAAAAAACTTAATTTAAAATTAGAATAGATTATGCATTACAAAATGGTTTTATATTCTTATTTTAGAAATTTTAAATTTATTTTTCAATTTGTAAAAATTATTTTATATTGTTTAATATTAATTTTTATTAAATAGGAAATTGTATAACGAATGTTATGCATTACGCTATATGCGACATAACCTAACAGAGGCAAAATCTACTATTTTAAACATTGATTTGTCACTCATTTTCTTGACATTGTGAAAAGAGTCTCCGTTCATGGTGGATGTAGGTATGGGGTGTGGATCTAGGTGATACTAAAACAAATGTAATGGCAGAAGAAATAAAGCAAAAGTTCAAAAGTGCACCTTCGTTTCCCTAACAGCTTATGCTGATTCAGTTGCAGTGATGGAGAAGCATCTAGAAGATAGAAAGGGAAGCAAGAGAAGAAAGTTGAAGAGAAGTTGAAGAAGTACAAAACTTATCAGTAGAGAGTGGATAAAATATTAATTTGCAGGACATTTTATGATTTTCAGGATTTTGCTTCTTAATCATATGGAAATTGAGTTGGTAGAGAAGGGCATTTGCTAAAATTTAATTTAAGCTTTCTATTATAGCATTAATTTGTTAGTCCTGTTAAAACTCATATACTTTTATTTACCTTCCAGCAAAAATATATAATAGCTGAACTCTGATATTTACAAGTAACAAGAAAATGGTTTAATCTTTATAATTTTTTTTTCTTTTTTCTTTTCTTTTTTTTTTTTTTTTGTTTTCTTGTTTATTTTCCTGCAGGTTCTAACACTGATAGTTAACATCATTGAAAATCTGATTACTGGGGAAATGATGCAAATGACAACTGCACCTGACAAACGTTATAGGTAGAATATTCTGTAAGATGCATTTATTTTTCAGTTGATGCAAATTTGAGTGTACGGCAAACTGCAAACATCTCCCTCTAATGCACACATGCACTGCAGAGTTGAGAAAATCTGAATAGGAAAATTAATTACCTCAAATGTTAAATACATTCTCAAGATGTATTTATTTCGAGTAGTTGAAAACTCATGCATTCTGATAAAAAATAAATTTTAATGAATACGTAAATTTTTTTTGAATACATACAGCATGGAGTATTATATGCAAAAGACATTCTACAAGACAGCTTCATTATTTTCCAACAGTTGCAAGTCCATTGCTGTCCTTGCAGATCAAACTGAAGAAGCCGCAATGCTTGCCTATGATTATGGTCGAAATCTGGTTAGTTATTGTATAAGATACAAACTCCGTACTATTTGCTCATGATAGTTCATTAACTATGATTAAGTGATTATACCAGGGATTAGCTTATCAGTTGATTGATGATGTCCTTGACTTCACTAGCATATCAGCGTCTCTTGGGAAGGGTTCTCTATCTGATATTCGCCATGTAATGTCTCTTTTAACACATTCTGATCCACTTAATGGTTGAATTAATTGCATTGTCCACTGTGCTTGAACTTTTCCCTTTGGAGTATTACCATATATTTCTTATTACGCAGGGAATTATCACAGCTCCTATTTTATTTGCAATGGAAGAATTTCCTCAACTGCGTGAAGTGATTAATCAGGGTTTCCACAACCCTGCAAATATTGAAGTCGTAAGTACAATTATTACCATTGCACATGTCATGGAAGTGTAATTAGGATTTTGTGGTGGGGATTTGGGGATCTTGTGGATTTTGAAAAGAAATAGGGTTTGATAAAAGATTGAGGATAGGATTTTATCCTCACACCCAAGCTCGAAGCACACCCCTATTCGTATACATTGCGCATGAATGGTTTAGAAATAGCAAATTACATGTTCTCAAAGAAGCTAGATTTCTTCCATAATAATTCTCTAGTCAACTAATAGTTCAACATGGCTATATAACCCAAATATGTGCACATCACATGCAATCAAATGAAAAACAAATAACCTAAAAATTCTATAAATTTTAAACAATGAATCGTAGCCATTAGATTTATCTGTCGCCTTCCTTGACTGATTAACTCAATAATGGTTAGTTTTCTGTTAAGGTTGTACTTCACTCTCTATCTTGCATTATAATTATTTTCGTAACTACAATTAACTTCCCTTGTAGTATTATCCCTAAGACACTTGGTATTACAGGAGAGTTTGAGTATAGTTACCTGTGACAGTCAATCTTGTGGTTCTAATAGCTTGTCAGAATGTCGAATGTGTACAAACACAAAAATATTTGAAATCAAATAATATGTTTATTATACACTTTAACAAGAACTGGACGGAATATATTTTATGAAGTTACAATAGGAAGTTACACGTCTCACATAGGGATGGTAATGGATGAGTCCATAGGTCAATTTTTAGCCCTTCCTATCCAAAATTTTGAATTAAAAAAATAAAATTTTCATTTTTAATTGAAAATTTGTATAGGACGGGCCAAAATTTAACATATGGATACGTCCATTACCATCCCTAATCTCACATCAGGTTTTTTTGTATTTAGCATGGATGCATCCCATTTCACCACTTCTTCCTTGGATAGCATCTAATTAATCTCTCCAGGAAATCACATGTGGCCTTTGGCTGTAATCAAAATGTTCACAGAAGGTATTTCTCAATGTGTTGCCAATTGTTCATTCTATGCTAACTTGACGTTGATCTCTATGTTACTTTGTTACTTTCCATCCTCTGCTACTGCATATCCTGTTGTCTGGGAAAGTGACGAGCTGATCTTTTGCCTTTGTTCCCACATTCCGCTCATTGCCTATTTTCCACAGAGACTGCTAGGTCTTTTTGCACCAATTTAAGCAACAGTGGTTCTCAGCCCTAGGAGGTCTTGCAGCAGCTCTTGCTTCTTGAAACATCTGTGTACAGTGTACTTCATGAAAGTTTGTTCCAAGGTTTTGATTTTCGAAAATCTCTAATTTCTCCATGTGTGAGTGATATGCTTGGTCATTATTTGATCCGCTTTTGCTGTTGCCGTGGACTCAACTGACTGCTACTTGTCTAAAGATTTGCTCTTCCAACCATTCTCTTGTATCTGAAGGATCCGCATTGTCGCCCTCCCATGTAGCTTCACCTAGAATATATGATCCAATGTGGTTTTCTTCTTATGTACAGTTCAGGGCTGCTCACCTGTGTGGCTGGCACATGCCCCAACGTCCATCATTTGATGGATCCTTTTTGATCGAAAAGTCTAACAAGAGCGGATCTAAACATTGATTAACAGGGTTTGTCTCTAAATAAGTCCACTGTCGCCTTTTGATACTACCATTTGGAGCGAAGTTCTCTTCAATGTTCTTCCCAAAACAATAATAACAAAGCCTTTTACCCAAGTACTTGGAGCAAGCTATATGAACTGCAAAGATGATTACACCATATTGAGCACAACGATCATTCTTCTCCACTTCCTATCGCAGTATGTTTTTAATATGTTTATATCAAGGCCTTTGGCAATATCCTTCCTTCCAAAATGATACAAGCTATAATTATCCTACGGTTGTAGGACCTATTATATTATCAAAAACCTTTGTAGAGCACAGATGATGCATTCACTATTGCATATAAACAACATTTGTAGTCGTGATAGTGTTCTGACTATTGCGTATAAACAAAATTGTGATAAATTTGCGTTGATATTCGTCATTCTTCCTTTACCAATATGCTATTCTTAGTATTTCCGGATTGCTTCAGGAATATGTTTATTAAATTTTTTTTTTTTTTAATGACCATGCTCTTTCCTGTAAATAATAGGTGCTCGAATACCTTGGAAAAAGTTGGGGAATTGAGAGGGCAAAAGAGCTAGCTGCTGAACATGCCAAACAAGCAGTTGAAGCAATCAACTCTCTTCCCCCGAGTGATAATGAGGAAGTTCTAATCTCAAGGCGTGCTCTCGTAGAACTTGCGCAGAGGGTGATCACAAGAACTCACTGAAACACTACTGCGAATGCACAAATGATTTCCCCAACTATTATGATTTTTTAAGCTCACAATTTTATTTTGATATTCATGTATTTCAGCTGAAAATATATTATTTACTAACAAAATAAGTTACATATTTATGTTCCATTAATAAAATTTTGGCCACGTGCGAAAAATGTAAAATCTTTAATTCAATTTGAATATCTGTATGAGTAGTTTATATACAAGTGGGAAACTTGCGCAAATACTTGGAATTATGTAATGTTTTCGTTTTTCAGCTGTTTTCCAAAACGAAGGACATTAAGTAAATTTATACTAGACAATTCAACAGTCACAAAATCTTGAAATAATCGTAATGACTGTCACAATCAGATTGATAAATAACATGCTTGAAACTGAAGGGATTTTATTTATACAAAGAGTTAGTTACAAAAAATGGCATATTGCTCTAAATATGAACACTAAAGAGAAAAGCAGTGTATGGGCAAAGAAATATAAACAAATATATACAAAGAAAGAAATATAAACAAATATATACAAAAGGTTCTCTAAAAGATATTTCACTTGCCTATTATTGCTCGGTCTAATCAATGAAATATGTGTCTTCAGTTGAGTCTGGTTCTTCGCTTATCATAGTATATGCGTATCAGTGCGCGTGGGCATACTTATATGTTCGTGAACATATAAATTAAACATGAAAACATGTATAAATAATGCATAAATAATAAACATACATTATAACAATTACTCTATTTATTTTATTTGTCTCGATCATCGTCGAAATTAATTGTAGAAACTGTACAGATGGATAAGATAGCGCTATTCCCTAATGTCGTATAAGTGCCTGTGCATACTCGGATTCCGGCCTCAATCGCATGGCATTGAATCATACCATACCGCTAGGTATTCAATTCAATCCCCGTACTGTATTCAGTAATCGACATACTATACTAAATATCAATTATCAATCAGTGATCTAATATCACGCAGGCTGCTACGATAAAAAATTCTTGGTCTTAACATTACAATCATTCTTTATACAATATAACTTTTATCCATCATATAACTTCTCCCATCCCCGAATTCATATACATTATGCACATGGCTCATAACATCATAACATGATTTATTTTATATTACATTGTTTATTTTCTTTTCCTTTTTTTAATTATTTTTCAATTCATGTTAGCATACTTATGTCTCCACGATTGTACATGACTTGTAGCATTATAGCACATGACTTGTAACATCATAGCCTGATCAATTAGATATCCGTATCATTTTAATAATATTAGTACACAATTATATCACAATATATATATATATATATATATATATATATATATATATATATATATATATATATATATATATATAATCAAAATTGACTTAATAATTAGGTTCAGTTCTTAATACTAATTAATAGTCCAAATCGTGGGCCAAGTGCATCACGTAATAGTACTGCATTATTTATAAGCTCAAACTTATGGACTTATTCCATTTCTAAGCCCAATCATATATATTTATATATATGTTTTTTTCTAATTAATTTCCAATTAAAATCCAAACACAATTCAAGTCCAAATCAATAAATTATTTATTATTATTATTATTATTATTATTATTATTATTATTATTTATCCAGCCCAAACCCCTGCAGCCCAAATAAACTTCCTCTCCCCACTTTTTTTTTTTTGCCTACTAAAGGCCCACTGAAGAATTATTTTCACAGACCCACTGCACATTTGTTTTTTTTCTCTATTTTACTGGCCTACTGCACATTTATTTTTTTTCCTCTATTTTACTGGCTCACTACAGCTTAGCTTATTATAGATTTCTTTAACTTTTTTCTTCCTTTATCCTTTCTCGTTTTTTTTCCTCCGCCCATTGTATGCCCATCTGCAGCCCATTACACTAAGCTTTTTTTTCGCCCATTATATTAAACCTCTCTCTCTCTCTCTCTCTCTCTCTCTCTCTCTCTCTCTCTCTCTCCCTTTTTTCCAGTCCATTTTTTCTGTGTTATTTTATTTTATGTTATTTTTACTTATTTACAAAAATACTGTAAGAAAACTTGTAACACACAATGTGGATATAATTATAAACATGATCGCCGTCCTACATCCCCTTGTATGATCACCCTCCTACTACAATAGTATAGCTAAATGACTATATAAAAAAAAAAAAAAAAAATCTCTAATCCAGATCTAAACTTAATTTAACGAAATGACCAACATTCAATCATTTCTACAACAAATATAATCAATATAAAAATTATATAATTAAAATAAATTATAAATTCAATATATACTAGAAGAAAAAGAGTGTGTTACTTATCTCTTCTTTATCTCGATTTCTCGATTCGATTTATTTCTCCTCCTCTTTTTCTTCTTTTTCTTCCTTTTATCCTCTTCCTTTTTCTTCTTTTTTCTCTCTTTCGTGTTGGTTCTGGCGAGAGAGAGAGAGAATGACAAAAAGTGAGAAGAGAGTGAGTGGCTTTTTCACCTTCTCTCTCTCTCTCTCTTTTTTTTTATCTCCTCAAACATCCCCCCAAGTGCTAATTAGTCCCAAAAGAGTCAACCGCCTCAATTCCTCGAGAGCCACTGCGTCTTTGTCGAATAGATATTGATTGATTATTTTATTTGCTTATTTAATAATTTCAGTTTCGTGTAACGTTCTCCAAATGTTGCAAATTAATACAGGGCGCACTGCTTAACGAGAGGAGTGCTAGAAAATTGTCCATTTGTTATTTCAATATCTGGAATAAAAGAACTAAAATTTTAAAATAATTAAAAAGATAATTTAATATTATTAAATTAGCAAATTTGAAAATATTTTTCGGGCTTGTAAAGAAAATTTCTAAAAATAGCAAAGACCGAATGTCATTTGGAATAACGGATTTAAAGTTACGTCTACCGAAAGTTATTTCGGTATCCAAAATTGGCTTCGGTAGTATTATTCGGTACGATCAGACTCAAAAGAGGAATATATATAACACATACTTTGTGATATTACATCCTACTGACCTAACAAAAAAATTTTGCTCTAGAAATTCCAAATTGAAAGACATGACAGTATATACGGTATGTACTGATATAAAAATAGATTCAATTGACATACCTGATCATGAGAAAATGTATGGGTACTTTATCATGATATCTTCCTCAACCTCCCAGATAGAATCTCTTGGTAATTGTGCATCCCATAAAAAAAGAACCAACGATATCACTTTGCTCTTCAGGACTTTCTCCTGTCGCCGATAATTGCTACGGGCTACTTCTCATATTTTAGATTAGATTTCAAATTTACCTTGGACAAATCTACAACTTTGTGTTCATCACCCAAGCATTTTCTTAACTCTGATTTATGAAACACATCATGAATAGTTTCCATCTCTGATAGTAATGATAATCTATATGCAAGATTTTCAATCCTTTCTGTAACCTCAAATGGACCGATGTATCTTGGATTGAGTTTTTCCTTCTTGCCGAATCTGATCACACCCTTCATTATGGATATCTTAATAAATACCTTATACCATACTTCAAATTCCAATGATTTTCGGTGTCGATCAGCCCATTTCTTTTCTCTGTTTTGAACCGTCTTCATGTATTCTCTGATAACCTTTACTTATTCTGTTACTTGAGTAATTAACTCCGGTCCCAAAATACTTCGCTCTCCAATTTCATCCCAACACAAGAGATCTGCATTTCCAAGCATATAAGGATTCGAATGGTGCAATTTTGATGCTCGCTTGATAACTATTATTATAAGAAAATTCCACCATATACAAATAGTCCTCCCAAGACCCTCCAAAATCCAACATGCATACCCTAAGCATAGCTTCAAGTACTTGGATAGTTCATTCTGATTGATCGTTTGTTTGTTATGTATGGTAAGCTAAAAATAAATCTAAATGTATTCCCAGACTATTCATCAATTTCTCCTATAGTGCGATCTGAATTTTCTATATCTATCTGATACAATTCTGACTGGAATTCTATGAATCTCACCACCTTTTGCATGAATTTTGTGGCTAATATTTCTGTTGACTAACCAACTCTAAATGGAATAAAATGACCCAACTTGATCAGTTGGTCCACAACTATCCAAATTGTATTATTACCTCTAGTGCCCCTAGGTAAGCCTGTAGCAAAATCCATCGATATTTGTTCCTACTTCCAATCTGCTATTGCTAGTGATTGGAGCAATCCAGCCGTTTTATGATATTCAGCCTTCACTTACTGACAAGTGGAATATTTAGATATATATCTAGTAATCTCTTTCTTCATGCTTTGCCACAATAAATACTTTTTTATATCCTTATATATCTTATTGCATTTGGGATGTATATAATATGTTGATTTGTGAGCTTCTTCTAAAACTCTATCTCTAACCTCCTCCTTAGGCACCCATAATTTTTCTTTAAATCTAATAGCCCCATCTGAGTACATCTTCATTTCTGGCCTCTTGCCTACTTCTATTTTATTATTTAGCCTTTGGAAATTTTCATTTCCAACTTAAGATTGCTTGGTCTGCTCTATCAATGGTGACTGTAACTGTATTTCCATAAGTTGTGCTATCACTCCTAGTAAAATTACTTCCATATTCATCCTTTGCATCTCCAATAAAATCTCTTTTTGCTGAGTTAATCTCTCTACTACAGGCCTCATTTTCAGCGTATCTGGCACTACATTAATCCTCCCTTGGTGATATTCAATTTCCAAGTCATAATCTACTACTAACTCTAACCAAAGTCTCTGTCTCATATTCAGTTGTTTTTGAGTGAAAATATACTTAAGATTTTTATGATCAGTATATATTTCTACCCTCTGTCCTAATAAGTAATGTCTCTAAATTTTCAGAGCATAAATCACTACCGCTAACTCCAAGTCATGAGTTGGATAATTTCTCTCAAGAGGTCTCAATTGTCTTAATGCAAACTCAATCACTCTTCTATTCTTTGTTAATACACATCTCAATCCTTGTTTTGAACCATCACTCTAAACTTTCATTTCTCCAGAATTATCTAAAATTGCTAGTACTGGTACTGTTGTTAGTCTCCGTTTTAATTCTTCAAATGCCTTATTATATTTCTCTGTCCAGACATATTCCACTCCTTTCCTAGTTAATTTAGTCAGAGGGGATGCGATTTTTGTAAAGTTTTGTATAAATAGCTTGTAATACTCAGCCATTCCCAAAAAACTCCGAATCTCCGATACTGATTTTGTTACAGATCAATCCATTATAGTTTCTATCTTCTTAGGATCGGCTAATATACCATCTTCAGAAACTATGTAACTCAAGAAAGCAATTTTATCCAATCAAAATTTATATTTACTTAGTTTTCCATATAACTTTTGCTCTTTCAAATTCTGCAAAACTGTCTTTAGGTGCTTAATATGCTCTTCTCTATTCTTGGAGTAGATTAATATATTATCAATAAACACTACCACAAATTTATCTAGAGACTAAGTAAAAATACGGTTTATTAAATTTATAAATACTACTGGAGTATTAGTCACTCCAAGCGGCATCACCAAATATTCATAATAACTATGTCTGGTTCTAAATACAGTTGTTGGAATATCTTCTGTTTAGACCCTTACTTGGTAGAATCCATAATGAAGATCTATTCTCGAGAATACCCTTGCTCCCCCCAGTTGATCAAATAGATCAGTTATTCTCACTAATGGATATTTATTCTTGATTATTACTGCATTCAAATCCCTATAGTTCACACACAATCTTTGACTCCCATTTTTCTTTCTGCTAATAATACTGGAGCTCCCCAAGGTGAAACACTATGTTTTACAAAACTCAACTTCAATAACTCACCTATTTATCTCTTTACTTCTTCTAGTTCTGCAACTCACATTCGATAAGGTGGCCTAAAAACTGGTTCAGCTCCAGAGATAATATCAATAGTAAATTCTACTACCTTTATTAGTGGTAGTCGAGGTATCTCTTTAGGAAATATATATAAGAATTCTGATAATACTGAGATCATTCCTTCTCATACTTCTGTAGCTTCCAAAACTCCTCCTTTTGGGGATACCTTAAATTCAGCTGATTCTAGATATTGAATTCTACCAACAAATTCAAACTCTGAACAAGTAGAAATCTAAAATATTACTCTTTTTTTCCTACAATCTATCACCGCATAAAAGATAATAAACTAATCCATGCCTAAGATAATATTATATCCTCCTCCATTGATGACTAACAAGTTGGCATAAAATTTCCTACTATTAACCACTAAGGGACATAGTCTACACTTCTTATTAGTCATGATACTACCATTTCCAGACTTAATATCCCACCCCGCAGGTAAGATTGCAAAATCAATAGAATTGCGGGAAACAAACGTGACTGAGATAAAACAGTGTGAAGCTCCAGAATCAAATAAAACAGTTCCTGGTGTATTGCCAACTAAAAGCATACCTGCTACGACTCCTCTAGTGGCCTGAACTTCCTCAGCATTTATCAGTCTAACCTGCCTCTGCCTCTGTCCTGCTCCCCCTTGGGCTCTGGCATAAACTTGTTGTTGTGTCTCCAAAGATCTTTTCTAGTTCGGTCCTTCAATCCTCTAAACCGGCGATCCCATTGCAATCGACCTTGATGCCTGCTGATAAGGGACTATACCTGCTGGTTGTTACCTTGACCGTGACGTCAAACAATTAGTTATCCGATGATCTACTGACCTGCATATCAGGCATAGTTCCAGAATTCTTCTACATTGCTTTCGAACATGCCCTGATATATTGCAGAAACTGCACACTAAAGGACCTCCTCTGTTAGTCATTACTTGTCACTTTGCCGGGGGTCCTCCAAGCCTCTGGGAAAACTTGCTTGTTGATTAAATGGCCTTTTGAATGTCGTTGGTCTCCCTTCCTTGGTTACTTGCTCTAGGTGACACGCTACTTTAAACATCTCTGAGTAGGTCTTGTAGTATGACCTGCTAGATACTCCCTTATATAATACCTCAATACTTGTTGGAACATATATGCACGCTCTTCTTCATCAGCTACTAGGGTTGCGGTGAAATGACTGAGCCTCATGAATTCTACAGTATAGGCGTCTACAGTCCGATCTCCTTGTTGCAGTGCTAGAAATTTCTTCTTTATTTTTTGTCATGCTGATGCATGGAAAAGTCTGGCGAGAAATGCCTCTACAAACTTCTCCCAGATTAGGAGTTCCTAGTGCTTTACTTCTTCAGTAAGCCATCACGTTCTACCTACATTAGTCAACTGTATACATACTACCTCTACTTGATTTTATTTTGGAATTCTTACCGCTCTTAGAAGATTCTTTATATCTACAATCCACTGTTAAGCTTTTAATAGTCCTTCCGTCCTGAAAAATACTAATGGTTGTAGTTTTTGAAAATCCGACACCATTTTGGTTCTTTCCGGTTCTTTAAACTGCAACATTCTTTCTAATATCATTGTCATGTCTGTTGCGTCTATGCTACTCTTTGCACTAGGTTCCTAAGATATGAGGTCTCGTCTATCGGACTTGCACTCACACTCACAAAATATTGGATCGACATTATTCTACAATGGACCAGATAGGAATCAATATAGGGAATCCATGATAGATATCTCAAATAAATAGGAAACAATAGGACATGCATGATACTAGATTAGGTAGATATCAAAGAATAAGGAACAATTATAGATAATGAGTCACAGGCATGTTCAGTAATCCTATGGTCCTCCACTTAAATCTAGATTCTGATATCAATCTATAACGCCCCCATTTTTCAGCTGTTTTCCAAAATAGAGAATACTACTTAAATTTATACTAGATAACCTAACAGTCACAGGATCTTGGAATAATCATAACTACTGTCACAATCAGATTGATAAATAACGCATTTAAAACTGAAAAGATTTCATTTATACAAAGAGTTAGTTACATAAGATGGCATATGCTTTGAATATAAACACAAAAGAGAAAAGCAGTGCTCGGGCAAAGAAATATAAACAAATATATACAAAGAGTCTTAGAAGGTGCTTCACTTGTCTACTTTCACTCGGTCTGATTATTGAAGTACGAGTCTTCAGCTGGGGTTGATTCTCCTTTTTCGCCTTCTAAATCTGGGTTTAAAATATAAGAGATTAAACCCAGTAAGTAACACTTTTAAGGAGAGAAAATATGTATTATCATAATACATGAGTATCAGTGCGCGTGAGCATACTTATGTTAGTGTGTTCATGAACATATAAATTAAAGATGTAAACAAGTATAATTAATGCATAAATAAATAAACAAACATAACAACAATTACTCTATTTATTTTAATTATTTATTCTATTGGTCTCAGTCATCGTTCAAATTAACTGTAGAAATTGTACATATGGATAAGATAACGCTATTCTCCAGTGTTGTATAAGTGTTCGTGCATACCCAGGTCCCGGCCTCAATCACATGGTGCTGAACCATGCCATACCGCTAGGTATTCAATTCAATCCCCATACTGTATTACAGTAACGGACATATCACACTGGGTATCATTTATCAATCGGTGATCTAGTATCACCCAAACTGCTACAGTAAAAGATTCTTGGCCTTAATATTGCAATCATTCCTTAGATGACACGGCTCTTATCCATCATATAGTTTCTCCCATCGCCAAGTTTATAATACATTATGCACATCATGACATGATTTATTTTATATTATAGTTGTTTGTTTATTTTCTTTTCCGTTCGTTAATTATTTTTCAATTCATGTTAGCATTCTTACATCTCCACGACTGTACATGACTTGTAACATTATAGTACATGACTTTTAGCATTATAGTATGATTAATTAGATATCCATGTCATCTTAATAATATTAGTATACAATTATATCACTATATATATATATATTATTAAAATTGACTCAATAATCGGATTCAATTCTCAATGACAATCAATAGTTTAAATTATGAATGAGCATTTCACAAAATAATAGTCCAAATCATGAGCCAAGTGCATCATGTAATAATACTGCATTATTTCTAAGCCTAAACTGATGGACTTATTCTATTTCTAAGCCCAATCATATATATTTATATATTTTTTTCTTTGATTAATTTCCAGTTAAAGTCTAAACCTAATTCAAGTCCAAGTCCATAAATTATTTATTTTATTATTATTATTATTATTATTATTATTATTATTTTATATCCAGTCCAAACCCATTACAGCCCAAATAAACTTACTCTCCCCCTTTTTTCTTACTAAAAGTCCACTGAAGAGTTATTTTCTCTGGCCCACTGCACATTTATTTTTTTCTCTATTTTACTGGCCCACTGCACATTTGTGTTTTTTTCTCTATTTTACTAGCCCACTACATCCCAGCCAATTATAGATTTCTTTAACTTTTTTTTTTCCTTTCTCCTTTCTCTTTTTTTTTCCTCCACCCACTGCAAGCCCATCTGCGGGCCATTACATTAGACTTCTTTTCTTTGTTTTCACTGGTCCACTGTCTGTGGCCTAATGTATTAAACCTTTCTCCTATCTCTCTCTCTCTCTCCCTCCCCCCCCTTCCCCCTTTTTCCAGCCTATTTTTCTGTGTTATTTTATTTTATTTTATTTTTACCTATTTACAAAATTACTGTAAAAAAAAACTTGTAACAAAATGGGGATATAATTATGAACATAATTACCCTCCTACATCACCTTACATGATCACCCTCCTACTACAATAGTATAGCTAAATGGCTAAATTAAAAAAATAAAATCTCTAATCCGAACTCAAACTTAATTTTACAAAATGACCAACATTTAATTATTTATACAATAAATATAATCAACATAAAAATTATATAATTAAAAGAAATTATCAATTCGATGTGTACTATAAAAAAAGGAGTATGTTACTTACTTCTTCTTGATCTCGATTTCTCGATTCAATTTATTTTTCTCACCCCTTGTTTCCTCTTTTTCTTCTTTTTTTCCTTCCTTTTTTTTCTTTATCACTCTATTGTGTTGGTTCTGGCGAGAGAGAATGAGAAGAAGAGAGTGAGTGGCTTTTCTCCTCATTTTTTTTTTTTTTGTGTTTTGTTTTTATCTCCTCAACCTCCCCCCAAAGTGCTAATTGGTCTCCAAAAAGGCAACTGCCTCAATTCCTCAAGAGCCACTGCCTCTCTCGGATAGATTTTGATTGATTATTTTATTTATTTATTTAATAATTTAATAATTTCGGTTCCGTGTAATATTATCTAAATACTACCAAATTAATACAGGGCATAGTGCTCAATAAGAGGATACTAGAAAATTATCCGTTTGTTGTTTTTATGTCTGGAATAAAAGAACTAAAGTTTCAAAATAATTTGAAAGATAATTTAATATTGTTAAATTAGCAAATTTAGAAATATTTTTTGGGCTTGTAAGGAAAATTTTTAAAAATTTTAAATATTAGAAAACTAATAACCACGAAAACTAAATATTATTTGGAGTTACGGATTTAAAGTTCCGTCCACTGAAAGTTATTTTAGTGTTCAAAATTGATTTCAGTAACTTTATTTGGCATGATCAGACTCAAAAAAAAAAATACAGGTAGCACAAACTTTAGGATGTTACAAATTATTTGGAGGTATTTATTTTAAGCAAAGTAGAGAATAATTTGTTCTTTCAAATTACAATAACTATCTGAAAATAATTTTTATTTATGTTTTCAAAAATAAGGGTAAGAAAAATAGAATATTAAGCTTTATTTCCAACAAAATTATTCGTATCCAATTATCCAATTATGTTTGATTCCAAAAAATGGACAAAGAAATTACCTATTCGAGAGTGGAATCACAAAATTTAAAATGTGTCAAGGAGAAGTTTTAAAATTATTTTCAAGTATCGCATGGGGGTTTATCCATCTGATTCATCGTATTGTATCACAAATCTATAGTCATTAATGTAGATAGATTTATCATGAATACGATAAGGAATATTGTTACTTATATCATATCAATTTAAACATTATACACTCTTTTTAACTTAAACTATTAAAAACACCCCAAAATTAATATTTAAACATATCGTCATGAATGTTATTAGTGCAGTGGATTTTCTTGATTTTGCAAAAAATTACGAAAATAAATAGTTCACATATGTGCTCTGGAGGACTCAAGAATAAAACAAGCGATTCTAATATTTCTGAAGGATTTTTTATCCTTCACCTTTGAAAAATTTAAAAAAATTTATTAATCAACAAGTATATAAAATGAATTAAAATTTATGCATAAAAAATCGAACAAAATTATTCATTTCCAAATATATCATATTACAAAACTTTATTAAAAATTACCTTGGTGAGGTCATCTTCCTCTTTATCATTCATAGTAACCCAAGAGTAAAACTCAGTATTTTATATGATATAAGTGAAGTGGGTTTCTGACTATTTTTCCAATGTGTTTGGGTGTCTGAATGCCTTCCTCAATATTTAAATTAATTATCAATATGAACTCTGACCGCCTCTCTCCATCCCCACTCAAGTGATGATTTTGACTGTCTCTCTCTATCGACCCCGACCGCCACTCTATTTCAGTCCCTGACGCTTGTAGGTTAAGAATTTGTTATTTTCCTAATATTTTTTATTGCAATTTTTGCTTAATATTTTTAATTACGTTCCTAATTTTTCCCTTAAAATTGCTTAATTTGATTGCAATTGAGCTTGTTTTCAGGCTAAGTTTGTCTCTCTCCAGGTTGAACAACAAAGCAAAAGTAAAATCACCTGTAAGCAATCTTCATTATAATTATTTTGCTATTTACTTTCCTTTTCTACAATGACGCTTGGATAATGATGGTATTATTTTTTAACTTAATTATGCGATACAAAAATAAAAGAGTAGAGGAAGAGTTTTACTGGCTTGCTGGTTTCCTCAATTTTTATTTTCGATATGTTAAATTCATTTGGTAACTGACTAATTGCAACATAATTCATAAATGCAAATAACAATGAATATATTCCATGTCAAACATTGTACTTCATTGACATTTAACATCAATTACATAAAAAATAATAGAAGACATTCTCTCAACTTTATAATTTATAAAAAATTTTAAAAATATATTCTCACTTCTTTACAATCTACGCTCTAAATAACTTGTTTAAAACTATAAAATAAAATAAAGTGATAGTTAAAAATCTACTTTTTGGAAAGATAGATAGTAAAGATACATTAAATAATAAGAAAATAAATGAATCCGCAAACATGAGATAATAAACACATATTTTTTTTTAAATAAAAATATTATGGAGATTGCTATTATTCACTTTATCGAAGGAATATAATTTGTAAAAAAGATATTTTCACTGCTTGAAGCAAAAAACATCACATGAGAATAAATATTTGAAAGCTAAAATTATGATAAGACAAATAAAGAAGTGTTCGTTGAGAAAAAAATAAAATGTAGATTAAGAGATTAGTGGACAAGGCTAGAGATCGAGAAAGAGGAAAAAATATATCAGAAGAGGAGGAAGAATGGGGAGATTGTTGAAATTTTCTTTTTTTTCTCTCACTTTTTTATTTCTTATAAGTCTAACTGACAATTTAAAATTTTTTAAAAGATCTAAAAATTCTAAAACTCTTAAAAATGGGAAAGGCCAAATCAAATTTTGTCCAATTTTTTAATTATTTATTTTTTAAATTGAAAATCTTCTCCACTTAGTAGTAATATAGTAAGATCCTCAAAAGACAAAAAATAAAGATGCAATTTGTTATAAATATAATTGGGTATGTAATTGTAATTAATTAAAAAAATAATTAATTATTTAGTCCATCTTACTCAACTAAGGATTCTTAACTAATTAATAATTTGTAAAGATCTTTTTAGTAATATTACCTAAATTTTAAGTTATAATTGAATTTTCATTTGATATGTTTCTTCATTGATGTAGAAATATGTACTTTCTAAAATTTAAGATTCTTTCAAGAATCTTCTATTTTCAAATAAGAAGTTTAGGTTTATCAAAAAAATAACTATAGCAGCAACAAAATTCTAAGAATTCAATCCTATATAGTAAAGTAGTTGTTGCTGCTTCTACAGAGATAGAAGGGTCAACACCATTAGTACCATTTTTTAAACGTAGAGTGTGAAGTGAGAGAATGTTTCGTTGGGACTTTCCCATTGCATGATTTTCTTAGAAAACTCTTGAGAAAAATATCCAAAAATTCTTGGTTTTGTGAAATCACCTTGAGATATTGATTCAAGAAAAATTTTGGGAGTGCACGCACCTTGATACAACCTCCACTTTTCTATGGCATGATGAGATTATAGAGAGTAAAATTTTGAATCTATTAAAATACTTTCGAAAGGACTCACTTTCTTAATGGAATTAAGATTTCATTTCTTTTCTTTTTTGTTTTTCTGAACATGGTATAACTTCTTAGAGAAATTTAACAAACTTGTTCCAAATGATATGAAATTGATAGATATACAATAATTTTAATATTGCCTCGAAGAGCAAAGATATAAATCAGAGTTTGATTGCATCTTTACCCAATTATTGGAGTTTGATCATCACATATTCTGAAACTCACTCACATTATCGTGAAACTCACTGATTAAATTATATGCATCATCTAAATCCAGACCAGTAAATTTTGAAAGTATTCTTATGTATTGAAGTTTGAGTTTAAAATTGTTGCTATTCGTAGGAGGGAGTTTTATTCATAATAGTTGAGATGATCTTAGAGGACAACAATGATCTTGGAGAGCAAGAGATGGAGTGAAAGTGGATACTTTATCAGCCATGATGCAACCAAATGACAAATATGGACAGAGATATAAGATATAATTGATAGAGAGGAAAAAGACGGATAAAGAAAAAAGCATATAAACAAAACAACCACAACAGAGAGACAGCTCCTACAAAATAGAAAAATAGTAAGAAAAACCTACAAAATAAGGAACTTAGATACAACTAGTAGTTCCCAACTGAAGTGAATTAAACTTTAAGTAAGTGAGAATTAAGTAGGAGGTTTTTTGTTGACGTTTCTTATTCAAGTAGCCACTTCTCTTAACATTTTCCAAGACCAATCACCTTGTGAATTTTAAAATATAAGTTTCCGTCCAATTTCTATCCACATTTGGCTCGAAAGTCCTTAGAGTCAACGTCTACTAATTTTGGATTAGACATTGAAATATAGATATAAGAAGTGGTTTCTGGGCCAAAAAGGGAATATGAAATCTCACCTTACTTGTTTATGGGTTGATCCCTTAAGTCGATTTCACATAAATACGCATAATCATAAATATACCAATTTGCCTGAATGCAACACATACCTTTCTCCAGCGATCACTAACAAGAAGAAAAATAATTATCAAACTCACTGAGGATAGGTATTTGTAGTTAAGACTGCTATATGGCAATCAAGCTGTAAGAATTGATACCTTGTTTCTTATAATGAGCTCCTATTATTACCAGAAGTCTCAATGCAGTCCAAAATCATATACCAAATATCCTGATATACTCTACACACATGATTAATCTAGTAAATAGATTCTAAAACTAAACAAAAAATTCTTCTTCTGTGTGGTGTGGAAAACTTGAGGCTTATAATAACCCTTCATTTTCTTTAGCCATAAATAAATAAATAAATAATAGATATGACCTTTCAATCTTATCCAACTCCCAAACCTTTTATCTTCTCTTAATCCCAAGCATTTCATTTTATTTAGCCTCTCAACCTTTTGTTTTCTCTATCAATTCTCCAAATTAAATTCATCTTTTTAATTCTTAAGATTAAATCTCCACTATCCATTTAAATTCCCTCAAATCTTTCATATTATGTAATTCCCAAACTCAATACTATATAAATCTAACAATCTCTTCTCAATTCAATACATACATACTTAAACTCTCTAAAATTCTTCTATCTTCCTTTTCTTCATCTCATTGGACTGTCGCTGAAACCGCCATTCCTCGCCAAAGCACATCGTAGGACCACTACTGGGATTACCACCCTCTCATCGTAGCCTCCACCCCCTTGCTAGAGCACCCCAATAGTGTAATGATCCTAATTCCTAAGTGTTTGTATCAGTTTATTCTGTACCATCTGTATCAGTCCAGAATCCTAGATATTGATATAGGAATATAGTGAGTAAATTAAATTATATCTTTCAATCTAGTTTTTAATTTCAAATTCTATAGAGTAGAGACCTCTTATCTTATTATTTTGGATTTTTCTAGATTTTTTTGAATTATTCAAGATCGGCCAACTTTCGGGCAAATATCTAATTAAAATTATCAAATTAAATCTAAAATTTTAATTTTAACTATTTCCTCACCTCATATCTATTTTCAGCAGTCCAACATCCTTATTTGACCAATGTTAGGATAGAATTTTTATAATTAAGATGAAGTTTTAAGGGTTTTTAATATAGCAGTATACTTATTTTCAAGTAGCTGTTTAACCCATCAAATAAATTCAGAAAAATTTTAAAAAAATCAAGCTTCTTCATCTAATGTTCCTCTTCATTTCTTTTAGACCTCCAACCCTCTTTCTTTCTCAAATTCCTTTAAATAATTTGTCAAATAATCAGCATGAGGTTGGCGAAAAATCCAACATATGGGTACATGTACATTGTTCTTAAATTTAATCTCTTCAAATTAGCTCTAATTTTCTCCACCAATATGAGGCAATCTTCACCAACACTTGTCCTTAGTTCTTGATGTAATTCTTCAAAAATTTCTCCACTTTTGAAGGGTAATGAGATCAATAACTAATTTGGTTTCAATTAGAGGCATGAAAACGTTGCTCAGGACAGGGCTTGAGATAGCTCGACATCAAGAACCGATCACTGGGAGAGAGAATCCTTGAGAGAGGTTTGTTTAGATTTTATAACAGCTCTTAATGAAGACATCATTAGGGTAATGACCCCTAAACAATATGACCTCTTAAAAAGCATGGGTAAGTTTCCAGAAAAGAAGCTACCCAACTTCGCTAAATCATGTAGGGTAAGGGAAACACTGTAGTTCGGGACCATAATACCAGAAGACTTGGAAGCATGCAACATCTCTACACAGCAGACCGGGAAAGAAATAGACACAAAAGTAGAGGTAGAAGTAGAAGTCGACATAACTAAGGAAGCTCACAACAGAGGAGTTGCTATATAGAGGCTACTGAAGCAATTATACAAAGAAGACAATCTGACAGTTGGCCTACTTAGGAAAGAGTTTGGAAAGTTTGACCATTATGTTCTCTAAGGGACGCCAAAGGTGAAAAATTAGTCCCAAAATCAAGACTTGGCCAAAAGAAACCAAAAGCAACGATTGTGCCGATAAGATGGGACGATCCTGCCCCATCTACGAATGGATGGAGTGATCTTGCATCTCCAAGTTCGGCAAAAATCTCAGCCTCAAATAATTTTCATAAGTTCCTATAAAGTCTGTCCATATAAATATCACATATAAATATAACCTAGTCATGTAAGCATTAAAAAAAAAGGGGTCGATACCTCTGTTGACATCCACGATCCAAGATTTCCGACAACAAAGTTTCCTAACATAGACATCAACAGTGAAGATTCCCTACATAATTGCACCAACAGTGGAGATTTCTGACATCAACAGTGAAAATTCATGATGATAACATCAAAAGTGAAGATTCTCGATATCAACAGTAAATATTCCTAACAACGACATCAACAGTGAGGACTTCCTGCATCAATAGTAAATATTCCTGACAAGATTTCCTATAGTAAGATTCTCACAAGGCTTCGCATGGAAGGAAGCTCGCCTGTAAATAGGGACTCTCGAAGAAATGCAAGGGCATCGACAAATCCATCGACAATCTACAACAGCATAAGATCATCAACACCTCCTCAATTCTGCATCATCCTTTCCTCACCCTCTCATCCTCTACTCATTGTTTTACCTATCTTATGTCAGCCGCTCAAACCACCCTCCATTTGTAAAAAGCCACCACTTATATGCATAATTAGTATGTTTGAGTGTGCTTGCTTTTTGCATCAATGTGTGATAGTAGTAGTAGTTTTTCTAGTATCAGGCACCCTAATAGTATCCGATTCTCAAGAGGTGGTTTTAGGCACCATAGGCTACTTAGAGTTAGCTACCCACCGACATCTTAGATGGCTACCAATGACCTTTATAGGGCATGTGAAATCTATAGAATAGATTGTAGTTTAAATGACACATGTATTATGATATATATGATATAACGTACACACCAAGGTATTCCAAAAAAGATTTGATGAGGTGGTTCGTTCAATGGAGTATAGGAAAGAATAGTGTAAAGATCTTGATCTAGTTGCAGAGGAGAGAGAATAATTTTTGTACACTTAAAAAATATTACAAAAAATTTAAAGGTTTATTAAGTCATTTCGGATATGAGTTGAACTTGGAAGAGGTCGAATATGTACAAAAAACAAAATAACTGAGGAGGATGAAAAGGCAATTAAAGAAAATGATAGTAGTCTCCCAGTAGAAAAGGAAAATGAATGTGAGGAAGAAACAATAAATGAAGAAGATAATAATAACCTATTACAAACTAAATGTGGTCCTTCACAAACTAAACATCTAATAGAAAATACTGACCAAGAGAAAAAATGTGAGGTAGCGATAACAAATGAAAAGGCAATTAAAGAAAATGATAGTAGCCTCCTAGTAGAAAAGGAAAATGAATGTGAGGAAGAAACAACAAATGAAGAAGATAATAATAACCTATTAGAAACTAAATGTGGTTCTTCACAAACCGAAAATCTAATAGAAAATACTGACCAAGAGAAAAAATGTGAGGTAGTGACAACAAATGAGGAAATCAACTTAAATTCTGAAGAAACTTTTGACAAAGAGGAAGAGTACTCGATACGATACGATGAAATAATTTTTGCTCTAAAACAAGAGAAAGACATAAAGGAGAAAGTAGAGAGCTTAAATTGCATTGACAGTTTAGGAACTAGCAGTTTAGGGACTAGCTCGAAACTAAAGAAACCGAGTCAACAAATTAATATGATGCAAGCCGAAAGAACATACTCTAGATAAGGGTATGATTCAATAATTGAGCCGATTAATTGCTGAAAAGAGTTGTATAAGGATCCAAATAGCACTATTCGAGAGAGAGAATATTTAGTGAATAGGATACAAGAGACATACATTCAGAATGAAGATTTGTTACACCATTTTAAGTTTGACCCTAAGCTATACAACTTGGAAGGTAAGGATGAAGATATAAAGAATGAGAGTATCACGAATTCAGAGAATGAAGACTGTGGGATGACTATACATGATGAGTACAAGACAAAATTTGAAGAAAATATCGAATCTGACAAAGAGCTGATACATATCGATGAAGATAGTAAATCCCCAATAGACTTGAGTGATTTACAAATGGGAAGAAATATGAGGATTGGTGATTTAATAAAAAGGAGTGTATCACAAAGAGGAACTTATCTGGATATGTCTAACGTACACTTTAAGGATAAGCAAAAAACCATAAATAACTGGGGACAGTCTCTAGCAATAATAATCACAAATCACGAAGGGACGTGGGATAAAGAACGGTTTGTCAATTACATCATGATAACTTTATAGGGAGATGTGCTGCAATGGATGAAATAATGGATAAATTCGAAAGAAGGGAAAAGTGAGTGAAAAGAGTAGGTTGAAGACAACAGATTCATTGGGTTTGATGGTATCATTATTGACTTCATCAAAGAAAATTTATGTAGATTCATAGATGACAAAGCCCAAGAGGAAGAAATCCCTTACGCATTATCCAAAATTGAATTATGTGAATTTGAAGAATATTGCAATATTCTCAAAATACTTTTACAAATTAGAACACGATAAGGCAAAGAATTAGCTTGATCCATTTTTTCACAAGATCCCAAGCCCATGGGATACTAAATACGAAATGGATAGCCAGACTACCTAAAACAAATCAAGAAAAAAGACAATTTAGGGCACCATATCCACTATGTACTTAAAATAATACAGGATGACTGCCTTAATATAATATCTTATAAAAAATGAAAAACTCCATCAATAATTCTCCCAAAGGAAGGAAATATTGTGAAAAAAATATTTGGTGAGAGCTAGAAAATAGGAAATGAAAAACAAGAAAAGAATTCAAAACTAGTGTCTAGAAATTTTTCCCGATGGAGACCATGGAGGAAGAAAAGGAGATTTATAAAAAATAATAAATATATCAGGAAGCATGATGAGTCCTCTATACAAATAGAAAAGGTGTGCAGGTGCTTTGTGTGTGACGAAAAAAGGACACTTCGCCAGAGACTGTCCTAGAAAAGGAAAAAAATGCTCAGAGGATGATAAAATATATGGAAGAATAAAATTTAGAAGTCTATCTTGGAGAAGAAATATCCCCTTTGGATGTAGTGCTATACGAACTTGATGTTGAGAGCGATTCAGAGTCTGAGATGATCTTTATAATAAACAATGAGTCAGGTCCTATCACACCCCAACATCAGAATTAGACAATATAACGTTAAGAAATGTGGTTGGGAGAAAAGTAGCCTTTAGCCCAGGAGACATCAAGAAACACCAACAAATAAAAAATAATAGTAACAATACAAAATTCTTAGAAAAGGAAAGTACTAGTAATATACTAATCAATTTTTTGCAGATGAGAAACATGGTGAATAAGGAAAAAGTTATAGCAAATAATATCCCTATTCCAGCAGTATTTGTTGTATACGTGGGATACCAGCCAGGTATCTACAAAACATGGGATAAATATTATAAACAGGAATTCGATGGGTCATGCAGCTCACATTACTACTTCTGTGAGGATGCTATATCACGCTAGAATCCATACACGCCAGAAGAAATTTACGATCTCGCCCATCAGATGCTCGGAACAAAGTAATGAGTTTTCCATATCAAGAAATTTCGATACTATTTTGCCTAGAGCTAAATGGAGTCTAGGAGTCACACCAAAGCATGAATCTTGAAGTTGCAAATCGTCGCGCTTTTCAGAAGCATGTGAAGCAAGATTCCAAATTCAAATCATTAAAAAGGAAGCTGCCCATCTTCGCTGAATCAAGCAAGATAAAGGATTTAGGATTTCAGTTTGGGACCTTAACACTAGAAGATTTGTAGGTATGCAACATCTCCATGCAGCAGACCAAAGAAAAAAATAGACATAGAAGTTGAAGTCGACATATAGCTAAAGAACCCCACAGTAGAGGATTCTCTGTACAGAGACTACTGAAGCAATTATACGAAGGTAATCTGACAATTGGGGAGGAATTTAAAAGGTTCGACTATTGTGTTCTCTATGGTACACCAAAGGTGAACCATATGAGTAGAGATACATACTCTAAAATGATTGACGAAAAAGGAGAAATTATCGATCTTCACAGCATTGAGAACACTATGCCCATGAACCAACATCATCGACAATGAGTGTTCAAATGTAAGACATGTAGCAAGCAATTCACTTTGTTCCAAGTGCTCGGTGGCCACCAGGCAAGCTACAAGCGGCCAAAGCCGGAAACGCTGCATGTTATGGTAAGCAAGCCTAAAGTGCACAACTGTTCCATCTGTGGAGTCGAGTTTGCGATCGGGAAGGCTCTTGGGTGGCACATGAGGAGGCACAGAGCTAGGGATGGTCAAAAACGTTCGAGTGGCAAGAGGGGTTTGTGCCTGGATCTAAGCTTGGGACCCTCTGGTTATGCCAACAGGATGAGACGATCCCGCATCTCCAGGTTTGGCAAAAAAATTCAGCTTTTGAAAATTTTCACATCTTCCTAGAGAGTTTGGTCCTGTATATACATGTGTATAAAAAAGAGAGGGAGAGAGAGAGAGATAGAGAGAGAGAGAGAGAGACAATGATGATGCCTCTGTTGACATCCACGGTCCAAGATTCCTGACAACCGACATCAACAGTAAGATTCTTGACAGTCGACAACAACAATAAGATTCCTAATAAGATTTCCGACATTAATAGTGAAGATTCCTGTCGGAAATAGTTGGATTTCCTACATAATTGCATCAACAGTAAGATTCTTACAAAACTTCACCAAGAAGGAACCCAAAGCTTCCCAAGGAAGAAATCTAAAGCTTCACAAATACAGAACCTAAAGCTTCACAAGGAAGAAATTCAAAGCTTCACCAAGATGGAACCCTTCTATAAATAGGGACTCCCCAAGGCATGAAAAATCCATCGGCAAATCCATTGGCAATCTACAATAGCATAAGATCATCAACAACTCCTCAGCTATGTATCATCCTCTCCTCATTGTTTTACTTGTCTTATGCCAGCCGATCAAACTACCCTCCTCTTGTAAAAATCCACCACTTATATGTATAATTAGTATGTTTGAGCGTACTTGCTTTCCGCATCAGTGTTTGACAGTAGTAGTAGTTTCTCTAGTATTAGAGCACACCGAGTAGTAGTTTATCTGGTATCAGAGCACATTGAGTAGTAATTTGCTTTGATTCTAGAGAAACTACTACTACTACTACTACTGTCACACATTGATGCGGAAAGAAAGCACACTCAAACACATTAATTATACATATAAGTGATAGCTTTTTACAAGGAAGGAATCCAAAGCTTCACCAAGAAGGAACCCTTCTATAAATAGGGACTACTAGTACTGTCACCCAAAGGAACTACTACTACAGTTACACACTTAGAAATTAATACTACTATCACACACCGAAGATGCTCTGATACCAGAAAAACTGCTACTACTATCACACACTGATGCAGAAAGTAAGCACACTCAAACACACTAATTATACTTATAAGTGGTGGCTTTTTACAAGTGGAGGGTGGTTTGATCGGCTGGAATAAGATAGGTAAAAAGATGAGGAGAGGATGATGCATAATTGATGAGGTGTTGATGATCTTATGCTGTTGTGGATTGCTGATGTATTTCTCATGCCTTGGGAGTCCCTATTTATAAAAGGTTTCCTTTCATGTGAAGCTTTGGATTCCTTTCTTGTGAAGCTTTGGATTCCTTCCTTGTGAAGTTTTTGGTTTGCTTCTTGGTAAAACCTTATAAGAAACTTACTGTTGATCCAATTATACAGGAAATCTTATTATTTCTGTCAAGAATCTTGACTGTTAATCTTGTCAGGAATCTTACTGATGTTGAATGTCAGAAATCTTATTGTTGATGTTAGCTGTCAGGAATCTTGGACCGTGGATGTCAACAGAGGAATCGTTATTGTCTCTCCCATTTTTTTAACACATGTTTTTACAGGAGCAGACTTTATAGGAAGCTATGAAAATGATCAGAGGCTGGAGTTTTTGCCGAACATAGAGATGTAGGGCCGTTCCATTTTGGGGATGGGACAGGGTTGTCCCACCATATTGGTACAACTAGAGGGTCCCAAACTTAGATCCAGGTACAAACCCCTCTAGCCACATTTGTCCCTAGCCCTGTGCCTCCTCATGTGCCCCTCGAGAGCCTGCCGGAACACAAACTTGACTCTATAGATGGAACACTCGTGCACTTTAGACTTGCTCACCACAACATGCTACATTTCCGTCCTTGGCTGCTTGTGGCTTGCTCAGTGGCCATCGAGTGCTTGGAATGAAGTGAATTGCTTGTTGCATGTCTTACATTCGAACACTCGCTTTTGTTGACAGTGTAGGTTCATTGGCACAGTGTCCTTAATGCTACGAAGATCGATACTCTCTCCTTTTTCGTTGACACTAAGTCGTTTGATCAGAACCAATTTAGAATGTATAATTCTACTCCTATGGTTCACCTTTGGTGTACCATAGTCAAACTTTCCAGTCTTCTCCCTAAATAGACCAACTGCCAGATTGCCTTCTTTGTAAAATTTCTTCAGTAGTCTTTGTACTGAGACTCCTCTACTATGGGCTTCTTTGGCTATGTTGACTTCAACTTTTGCCTCAACTTTTGTGTCCATTTCTTCTCTGGTCTGCTACGTGGAAATGTTGCACACCTACAAATCTTCTGGTGTAAGGTCCCAAACTTCAATCCTTGATCCTTTGTTTTGTTTGATCTAGTGAGGATGGACAGCTCCTATTTTAATGATTTGAATTTTGAATCTTGTTTTATTTGCTTCCGAAAAGAGTGACGATTTCTAATTTCAAGATTTATTTTTTGGTGTGCCTCCCAGATTCCATTTAGCTCTGAGTAAAATGGTAACAAAATTTCTTGATATGGAAAACTCGTTACTTTTGGTTCGAGCATCTGATGGGCAAGATCGCGAATTTCTTCTGCCATATATGGATTCTGGCGTGATATAACGTCCTCTTGAGAGAAGTAATGTCTGCTGTATGACCCATCAAATACCCAGTTATAACATTTATCCCATGTTGTGTAGATACTTGTGAACACAACAAATATGGCTAGAATAGAGACACTACTTGCTATAGCTTTCCCCTTATTCACCATGTTTCTCATCTGCAAAAATTTGATTGGTATGTTACTAGCACTTTCTAAGAATTTTTTATTGTTACTATTATTTTTTATTTGTTGGTGTTTCTTCATTTTTTGATGTCTTTTGGGCTAAAGGCTGCGTCGTTCACAAAAATTATTTCAGTGTTTGAATCGTTTTTGACATCAAGTTTGTATAACACTACATCCGAAGGGGTAATTTCTTCTTCAAGACAGATTTCTAGATCTTACTCTTTCATATATTTTTTTACCCTCTGGGTATTTTTTTCGTTTCTAGGATAGTCTCTGGCGAAGTATTCTTCTCCGTCACACAAAAAACACCTGCACCCTTTCCTATCTATTTGGATAGTGGACTCATCACGTTTCTTGATATGTCCCCTATTCTTCCTCCATGGCCTCTATCAAAAGGTTTTTCTAGACACTTGTTTCGATTTCTTTTTGTTTCCTATCTACCAGTTTTCACCAATTATTTTTTTGCAACCTTTCCTTCCTTTAGGGGAATTACTGATTAGTTTTTTCATTTTTTTTATAAGATTTTATATAGTCATTCTGTATTATATTAAGTGCATAATTGATACGGTGCCCTAAATTGTTCCTTTCCTCGATTTGTTTTAGGTAATTTGGGTACCCGTTTCGTGTTTTAGTATCCCATAGGCTTGGGAGCTTGTGAAAAAATGGATCAAGCCAATTCTTTGCCTTGTCGTATTCTAATTTGTAAAAGCTTTTTGAAAATATTTTGCAATATTCTTTAAACTCATATAACTCAATCTTGGACAGCGCATAGATGGTTTCTTCCTCTTGGGCCTTGTCATCTATAAATCCACATAAATTTTCTCTAATGATTTTTATGAAATTAGTAAGGATATTATTAGTGAATTTGTTGTTTTTAACCCATTCTTTTAGTTTATTTTTCCTTTCTTCCTAATTTATCCATTGTTTCTTACATTGCAACACATCTCACTGTAAAATTCATGTGATGTAATATACAAATCTTTCCCCATCTCATGTTCTTTCGTGATTCATGACTACGATTGCTAGAGACCGTGCCCAGTCATCTATGGTTTTTGCATATCCTTAACGTATATATATTAGACAAATACAAATAAGTTCCTCCTTGAGATATACTCCTATTTATTGGATCATTAAACCTTAGATTTTTTTTCCATTTGCAAATTATTTAAGTCTAATAAAGTTTTGCTATTTTCATCTACATACATCAATTCATTGTCAGATTTGTTATTTCCTTTAGATTCTGTCTTATATTCATCATGTATAGTCATCCCACAGCCTTCGTTCTCTGAATCCGTGATACTCTCATTCTTTAGATCTTCATCCTCACTTTTCAAGTTGTATATCCCATGGTTAAACTTAAAATGGTATAACAATTCTTCATTCTAGATGTACGTCTCTTGTATTCTATTCACTAGATAGTCTCTCTCTTGAATAGTGCTATTTGGATCATTATACAACTCTTTCCATCAATTAATCAGCTCAACTATTGAGTCACACGCTTGTCTAGAGTATGTTCTTTCAGCTTGCATCATATTAATTTGTTGACTCTGTTTCTTTGCTTTTGAGTTAGTTCCTAAACTGCTAGTTTCTAAACTGTCGATGCAATTTAACCTCCCTACTTTCTCCTTTATGTCATTCTCTTGTTTTGGAGCAAAAATTATTTTATCGTATCGTATCGAGTACTCTTCTTTTTTGTCAAAAATTTCTTTAGAATTCAAAATGAATTCCTCATTTGTTGTCTCTATCTCACATTTATTCTCTTGGTCACTATTTTCTATTGGATTCTCGGTTTGTGAAGGACCACATTTAGTTTGTAATAGGTTATTATTATTTTCTTCATTTGTTGTTTCTTCCTCACATTCATTTCCTTGGTTCCTGTCAGAAAGCTCTTCGGATTTTAAGATAATTTCTTCATTTATTCTCTTTTTCTCACATTTATTTTCCTTTTCTACTAGGAGGCTACTATCATTTTCTTTAATTGCCTTTTCATCCTCCTCGGTTATTTTGTTTGTTTCTCTAGATTCGACCTCTTCCAAATTCAACTCATATCCGAAATGACTTAGTCGACCTTTAAATTTTTTGTAATCTTTTTCAAGTGTATAAAAATTATTCTTACTCTCCTCTGAAGCTAGATCAGGATCTTTACACTGTTCTTTCCAATACTCTATTGAACGAACTACCTCATCAAATTTTTTTTGGAATACCTTAGGGTGTACATTATATCATATATATCATGATATATAGTGTCATATAAACTACAATCCGTTCTATAGATCTCACATACCCAATAAAGGTCTTTGGTAGCCATCTAAGATATCGGTGGGTAACTAGTTCTAAGTAGCCAATGGTGCCTAAAACCACCTCCTGAGGGTCACCCTACAAACGCCTATCCACGGATACAACGAGCACACACAGAAATTTGGACTTTAAAATTACCCAAATCTACCAAAGGATGCTTAGAATGAAATTGGGACAATCCACATGCCGGTTACGAGAGAGCAAAACTCAGTCTTATAATCAATTTGACACTATATACATGCTAAAAGGGCTTTCTTGTGCTATCCCCAAGCTTCTCTAATTTTTCTTTATTTTTTTCTGATTTTCCCAATTTTTTATTATTTTTTTGAATTTGCTACAGTGTTTCTACATTAACATTTTCCAATTTCTGAGGATTTTCCCTTGATTTTTTTAGGAATTTCTATGTTTTTTTATGAATTTTTTGAGAATAAAATCATACAAAATAAAATAAACATAGAACTTATCTAACACACCAAACCAAGTATAATCTACTTTATAATAATTCAAAATATATAGTACATATCGGAACAGTAAATATCACACCAAAGATACTTCGTACAGACTGTAGACTCCTTCTGCTCAACGAGGAATAGCCGGGCTCTGATACCAGAGAAACTACTACTCGATGTGAGGACTTGTTGTTTGGTATCAGTAGTAGTTTCTCTGGTATCAGAGCACACTGCATAGTAGTTGCTCTGATACCAGAGAAACTGTTACTACTGCCACATGCTATGAGGAAAGCAAACACATTCAAACACACTAATTATACATATAAGTGGTGGGTTTTTACAAGTGGAGGGTGGTTTGATCGGCTGGCATACGGTAGGTAAAATGATGAGGAGAGGATGAGAGGGTGACGAGAGGATGATGCAGAATTGAGGTGATGTTGATGATCTTATGTTGTTGTAGATTGTCGATGGATTTCTTATGCCTTGGGAGTCCCTATTTATAGAAGGGTTCCTTCTTTGTAAAACTTTGGATTCCTTCCTTGTGAAACCTTGTAAGAATCTTACTGTTGATGAAATTATGCAGGGAATCTTACTATTTTTGTCAGGAACCTTCACTGTTAATCTTGTTAAGAATATTACTGATATCAGCTGTCAGAAATCTTACTGTTGATGTTGGCTGTTAGGAATTTTGGACTGTGGATGTCAACAAAGGCATCATCATTGTCTCCCCTTTTTTTTAACACATGTATTTACAAGAGTAGACTTTATAGGAAGCTATGAAAATTATCAGAGGCTAGAGTTTTTTTCCGAACATGGAGACGTAAGGTCGTTCCATTTTGGGGATATGACAGGGTCGTCCCACCATGTTGGCACAACTAGAGGTCCCAAACTCAGATCCAAGCACAAACCTCCTAGCCATATTTGTCCCTAACCCTGTGCCTCCTCATGTGCCCCCCGAGAGCCTGCCTGATCGCAAACTTGACTCCACAAATGGAACACTCGTGCACTTTAGGCTTGCTCACCACAACATGCTACATTTCCGTCCTTGGCTGCTTGTGGCTTGCACAGTGGCCATCGAGTGCTTGGAACGAAGCAAATTGTTTGCTATATGTCTTACATTAGAACACTTGCTTATGTTGTTGATGATATTGGTTCACTGGCATAGTGTCCTTAATGCTACGAAGATCGATACTCTCTCCTTTTTCGTTGACTCTAAGTCATTTGATCTCAACCAATTTAGAATGTATAATTCTTCTCCTATGGTTCACCTTTGGTGTACCATAGTCAACCTTTCCAGACACCTCCCTAAGTATACCAACTGGCGGATTGCCTTCTTTGCAAAATTTCTTCAGTAGTCTCTGTACAGTGACTCCTCTACTTCGGGCTTCTTCAACTATTTTGACTTCAATTTCTGTCTCAACTTCTGTATCCATTTATCTCTGGTCTACTACGTGGAGATATTGTACACCTGCAAATCTTCTGGTGTTAAGGTCCCAAACTGTAATCCCAGATCATTTATCTTTCCTGATCCAGCGAGGATGGGCAGCTCCTATTTTAATGATTTGAATTTTGAATCTTGTTTTATTTGCTTCCGAAAAGAGTGATGATTTCCAATTTCAAGATTTATTTTTTTGGTGTGCTTCCCAAGTTCCATTTGGTTCCGAGTAAAATGGTAACGAAATTTCTTGATATGGAAAACTCGTTACTTTATGTTCGAGCATCTGATGAGCTAGATCGCAAATTTCTTCTGCCATGTATAGATTCTGGTGCGATATAATATCCTCACAGGAGTAGTAATGTCTGCTACATGACCCATCGAATACCTGGTCATAACATTATCCCTTGTCGTGTAGATACCTTTGATCACAACAAATATGGCCGGAATAGGGACGCTACTTGCTATAGCTTTCCCCTTATTTACCATGTTTCTCAACTGCAAAAATTTGATTAGTATGTTGCTAGAACTTTCTAATACTTCTCATATGCAAAAAATTGATTAGCATATTACTAATACTTTTCTAGTCTAGTGGATCCTACTATTATTACTCTTTATTTGGTCGGCTTAGGAAATCTGCAATAAAGTTATCTTTTCCTTTAACATGTTCTATCTCAAAGGAATACTGGGCTATTTCATTATATTATTGCATGTGTTTACCGGAGGCCTTTTTTATATTTATAAGAAAATCTCTTGCAGCTTTATCATATGTTTTGATAATAAAAAAATTGGATGCAAGAAATATTTGGAAATTTTGCAAGGCTAGCCTTATAGTGTATAATTCTTTCTCGAATATTATTCATTTTAATTCGTTTGGTTTGAATTTTCCAAAATTGTATCCTCAAAGTTTCTCATGTTTTAATTTCTTTTGTGGTATACTTCTTTTCCTGAACCTAATTCTATTCTGGGATAAAACTGGGTCCTCTTCGTCCCAAATTTCTTTTGGGATCGCTTTTAATGCACACCCCCAATATTCGTCAGATGCATCGGTGTCTATAATTAGTTTATCTCCTGGTTTAGGTAGGTAAACTTTTGGTGCGTTTTCAGCAAGTTGCTTTATTTGTTTTAAAATCCTTTTATCTTTGTTTGTCCAGATGAATTCTTAATTTTTATTCAGTTTTTTCAGAAAGGATTTCTTACTTAGTCAGTTCTGGTAGGAAATTTCTTCTATAATTTAGCAATCCTAGTAAACTCTATAGTTGCCTCTTATCCATTATTTATTTGGAAAATTCCTTAATTTTTGAGATGATATGTTTTTGCAGTTGAATACCATCCTTATCTAGAACTATTCCAAGAAATTCTATGAATTCCTTTTCAATTTCGATCTTTTTTGGGAGAGTATTATCCCGTGCCTCTTAAAACTGTTACTAATTATCTTTAGGTGTCTTTTATGATCCTCTTTTGTTTTGAAAAAAAACCAAAATGTCATCAATATATGCAACACAAAAATCCTTTAGGTCATTAAAAATTAAATCCATCCATCTTTGAAATATTTATGGCACGGTGTTTAATCCAAACGGCATAACATTCCAATGAAAATGACCATGGAGTGTACTAAATACCGTTAGTGGTTTCGATTCTTCCTACATCTTAAGCTATCAAAATCTACACTTACAGTCAAACTTACTAAATATCTTAAATCCCTTTGTTAAATTTATTAATACTTCCTTCCTTGGGATAAAATACCCATCAAATTTAAGATTTTGGTTTAAGCTTTTATAATTAATTACCATTTGGTGTTTCTTTCTCTTTATTTTCTTAAAATTTCTAACCATAAATGCTGAACTAGAGTGAGGACTTGTAGTTCTCTCTATCAGGCCTACACTTAAGAGTTTATTTATTTGATTGTCGAATTCATCTATATCTTGTCTAGTATAGAGCATGGGTTTCACTCTAATGATTATGTTGTCATCTTTTAGCTGAATCTTACAGATTCTCAGGCTTCAAACCCATAATTTTAATGGATTTTTACTAAAATTTTCACAAAGAGTCTTGTAAAAGCCAGTGGTTTTGATTAATTCTAAAATCTCCTCATATTTCTTTAATGGGTCTCCATATTTTTGGAGAGAAAAATGTTCTGAACACTTATACCTAGGTCCATTTAAAAGGGGCATGTCGACTCTATAGAGTTTACCACCTTTCCGTTGATGTAGAGAGGCCATATGTTTTTCCACAATCATAGGTAGGTATTCTCCAATAAAATTATTTTCTAAAACCATGTCTCCATTCTAAAAGGGGTATAGCAATTTTTTTTTTCATTAAGCCAAATTTTCATGTTTTTGGTCTTATTTGGATAGTTATTTTATGCACACTAATCCCTGTTATTTTAATTGAATATTTTATTGGTTCCCACTTTTCTATTGGCATGGTATTTTCTTGATAAGAACATACCGTGGTTCCAGTATCTAGTAATGCGTGTAATGAATACTGTCTGTAACCTTCAAATTTGAATGTTCATTTAATGTAATTAAACCTTCTTTCCTATTTTGGAACAAAGATTATTTCATCATATCATATTGAATATTCTTCTTCTTGTTCTTTGTCAAAAGTTTCTTCGAAATTTAAAATAATTTCTTCATTTGTTCTTTCTGCCTCACATTTATTCTCTTGGTCACTAATTTCTATTGGGTTTTTGGTTTGTGAAGGACCGTATTTAGTTTGCAAAAGGTTATTACTATCCTCTTCATTTTCCTCCTCATTCTCCTCAGTTATATTATTTGTTGCATTTGATTAGACCTCTTCCAAACTCAATTCATATCCGAAATGACATAATAGATTTTTAAATTTTTTATAATTTTTTTCAAGTTGGCAAATTATATTTTCTTTGATTTCTATAGTTAAGTTGGATCTTTACATTGTTTCTTCAATTTTTCAGTTGGAGAACTGCCTCATCAAATCTCTTTTTGGAATACCTCGGGGTGTACATTATGTCATACAAGTCATTGTACGTGATGTCATATAAACCACCATTGTAAGGGTTGTCAGTAGCCATCTAAGATGTCGGCGGGCAGCTAGCTCTGAGTACTCTATGGTGCCTAAAATTATCTCCTAAGGGTCCCTTCAAATACCTATCCGTGGCAACAATGGGCACACACAAGAATTTGGATTTTAAGGTTACCCAAATCTAGTAAAAGACACTTAGAATAAAACTAAGATAATCTACATGCAGGTTATGAGAGAACAAAAGTTGGTCTTATAGTCAATTTGACACTATATTTCTAAGGATTTTTCATCGAGTTTTTGGAAATTTCTATGATTTTTGGTGATTTTTTACGAACATTTTGGGAATAAAATCACACAAAATAAAATAAATATAAAACTTATCTAACACACCAAAACAAGTACAATCTACTTTATAATAATTCAAAATATACAGTACATACCGAATAAGTAAACATCATACTGAAGATGCTTTGTATAGACTGCAGACCCCTCCTGCCCAACAACAAATGGCCAGGCTCTGATACCAGAAAAACTAGTAGTAGATTGTACTTATTTTGGTGTGTTACCAGAGAAACTATTGTATAAGATAATCAACGTCTCGGTGTGCTCTGATACTAGAGAAACTACTGCTTTGATACTAGAGAAACTACTATTCGGTGCCCTCTGATACCAGAGAAATGACTATTTGGTGCCCTCTGATACCAGAGAAACGACTACTACTATCACACACTGATGCGGAAAGTAAGCACACTCAAACACACTAATTATATATACAACTGGTGGCTTTTTATAAGTGGAGGGTGATTTGATCGGCTGACATAAGACTAGTAAAACGATGAGGAGAGGATGAGATGGTGAGGAGAGGATGATGTAGAATTGAGGAGGTGTTGATGATTTTATGCTGTTGTGGATTGCCAATGAATCTCCACTGTTGGTGCAATTATGCAAGGAATCTTCATTATTGATGTCTTTGTCAGGAAACTTTACTGTCAGAAATCTTGGAGCGTGGATGTCAAGAGAGGCATCGACCCCTTGTTTTATTTTATATGGTGTTCTTCCCTCACATACTTTGCTATCCATTTGAACAATGTTGGGATATCCAGATTTTTCTGAGCATTGTGGCTTCATCTTTTTGGAATACTAAATTTTGCATGATAGTCTTTCGTGGCGACTATCTTCCTCCCGTTTATCGTGATTGAGTAGCTATCAATATTTTTGAGGAGTTTTCAGGCCTTGTCGACCAATTCGATAAAACTGCTGCACTAGAAAAAGTTATAATCGATCTTTTCGACGTCATAATTGGGGTCGAATATCTACCAATACTTAGGATAACCGAATATCCAGATTTGATATGACTGAAAAAACTTTGTTCTTTCTCTCCACCCAAGAGTGCTGAATATTTAAAAGATAAACAAATGATTATAATTTATGCTTACAGCTAGTCTGTGGGTGAAAAGCTTTATTAAGAATTTGCTCTCTTTTTGTCTTTTCTGACAGGATTTTTTCTTTCCCTTTCTCCATGTTGCCCTGTAAAAATGGTTATATTATTATCTATTATATATATATATATATATATATATATATATATATATATATATATATATATATATATATATATATATATATATATATATATAATTGGTCTCGACAGCTTCTTGTTGAGCAGTTGACCCAAGCATAAATGGTATAATGAGTTTCTGGTTATTTTCTTTTTTCTTTAGACCTAAATCTTTTCCTAGTAGTCGTGATAGTAGTGGCTCTTTTATTTCCTCATAGTCGACTTCGACACTGGATTTTCTCCTGGATAGTTCCCTAGTTTTCCTTTCACTATTACTTCTTGTTAACATAGGTTGTTTTGAATTATTTTTAATATATATGATATTTTCAGAACTCTGTATTTCTGCCCCTCCGAAGTGTTTTGGTTCTTTAGTTTGTATCAAATCTTCAAGAAACCATTGTCTAGGTACCGTGAGATCATTTATGTTCATCAGTTTGGGTTTTATCTCTTCTTCAAATGGTTCTGTTCAAATATTTTGATTATCTCTCTTTGGTTTGAGACTGTTCTAGCCTCTGTGGTTTGGGTCAGTTCATGTATCGTTGTATGTTCTATGACCAGATCATGTGAATTAGTTTTCATATTCATTCTCTGGGTTTTAATTTTTAGTCGTACCATATCTATTATGTTTGGGTCTGTTATAGAAATAAAGTAGTTGGGTCGAATATTGAACCATATGGTTTGATTTAGCAGATAGGATTAAAAACCACCTATCAGTGCCTGGTGGCATTTTGTGAATCGATTATCCATAACAAGTGTTATTATGGGGATGTCTATGCCAACTCTAGACAGTGCATTAATTTTTAATTTGGATTAAACCAATATGGATATCGAATTTCTGGGTACTTCTTTTTTCACCTTCGTACCTTTTCTTGGCTAAAAATGGGGATATCTACTCGCCCTCCAGCTGATAGATTTGCAGTTGTGTTTTCATTGAAATTTTCAATTATCCTTCTAGAAAATAAATTGAATCGTGAGACCTTATATATTTCTATCTTTTTTATTTGTTGATTTTTCTTCATCCTTTCGAAGTCTTCTGGGCTAAAAACTGCTTCTCTTCCAATCACATCTCCCAACGTTATATTGTCCAATTTTGATATTGGGGTGTAATAGGACTTGACTCCTCGTTCATCATAAAGATTAATTCTGAATCTGAATCACTCTCGATATTGAGTTCATATAGTACTACATGTGAAGGCGAGATTTTTTCCCCCCAAAAACAGACTTCTAAATCTTATTCTTTCATATATTTTATCATTTTCTAGGCATTCTTTCCTCTCCTAGGATAGTCTCCGGCGTAGTGTCCTTCTTATCACACACAAAGTACCTGCATCCCTTCTTATCTATCTGTGCAGAGAACTCATCTTACTTCCTAATATATTTATTATTTCTGATAAATCCTTTATTTTTCCTCCATGGCCTCCATTGAAAAGTTTTTCTAGACACTGGTTTTGGCCTTTTTTTGCTTCCTATTTCCCATTTCTTGCTAACTATCTTCTCACAGCATTTCCTTCCTTTTAGGAGAGTTACTGATTGTGTTTTTTTATTTTTTTTATAAGGTTTTATATTAAAACAGTCATCCTATTTTATTTTAAGTGCATAGTAGATACAGTGCCTTAGATTGTCCTTTTTCTCAATTCGTTTTAGGTAATCTGGGTATCCGTTTTGTGTTTTAGTATCCCATGGGTTTGGGAGCTTGTGAAAAAATGGATCAAACCAATTGTGCCTTATCGTATTCTAATTTGTAAAAATATTTTGAAAATATTTTGTAATATTCTTTAAACTCATATATTCGCATAATTCTATTTTGGATAATGCATAAAGGATTTCTTCCTCTTGGGCTTTATCATCTATGATTCCATATAGTTTTTTTTTTATGATTTTTATGAAGTTAATAAGGATATCTTCAAATCCAGTGAATATGTTGTTTTCAACCCACTCTTTTCATTTACTTTTTCTTTCTTCCAAATTTATCCATTATAATACATCTCCTTATAAGGTTCCAGTAATTTAATTAACAAATCTTTCTTTGTCCCATGTTCCCTCATGATTAGTGATTACGATTGCTAAAAATTGTGTCCAGTCATCTATAACCTTTTGTTTATCCTTATAGTGTACGTTAGACAGACCTAGATAAGTTTCTCCCTGAGACACTCCTTTTTATTAAATCATCAATTCTCATGTTTATTTTCCATTTGTAAATAGCTCAAGTCTATTGGAGTTTTGGTATCTTCTCCGACATGTATTAGCTCATTGTCAGATTCGATATTTTTCTTAGATTCAGTCTTGTATTAATCATGCAAAGTCATTCCATATTTCTCGTTATCTAAATTCGTGATACTTTCATTCTCTAGATCTTCATTCTCACTTTCTAAGTTGTATATTTCAGGGTTAAACTCAAAATGGTGTAACAAACCATCATTCTGGAGATACGTCTTTTGTATCCTATTCATTAGATGGTCTCTCTCTTGTATAGTGCTATTGGATCCTTATATAGTTCTTTCATATAATTAATCAGTTCGAGTATCGAGTCATACTCTTTTCTGGAATATATTCTTTCGACTTGTATCATGTTGATTTGTTAACTTGGTTTCTTCTATTTTGAGCTAGTTCCTAAGCCGTCAATGCGATCTAACCTCCCCATTATTTCCTTTAACTCTTGCTTTATGGAAGTATCCCTTTTTTCGTACATACAGAATATAGAAGTATATCTCTCATATTGTTCCACTAATTGTTCCGTTCGGGTTTCTAATCTATTGAACCTAAAAACTATAAGATCAACAAGGGTGTTAAGGAAGCTTGTAATATTCATTAGGTTCTTATCTGTAGCTCCTAAAAAAAGTTCCAAATAACATAGTCCCTCCTACGATTATTAAATATGCATGGTATATCGGTAGCCATCTAAGATGTCAAGAGTAACTAGTTTTGAGTAGCCTATGGTACCTAAAACCAGCTCCTGAGAGTTCCTACAAACGTCTATCCATGGCAACAAAGGACACACACAGGAATCTAAACTTTAAAGCTACCCAAATCAAGCAAAGAACACTTAGAATAAAATTGGTTATGGCAGAGCAAAAGTCGGTCTTAGTAAATTTGACACTATATATATGCTAAAAGGACTTTGCTGTACTATCCCCAAACTTCTCTGATTTTTCCGATTTCTTCTTGATTTGTTTCAATTTTTTCTTATTTTTTTGATTTTTAATGATTTTTTGAATTTGCTACAGTGATACTACAGTAACCTTTTCCAATTTCTGAGATTTTTTCCCGAATATTTGGGAATTTTTATGATTTTTGGTGATTTCTTATCAATTTTTTGGGAATAAAATCACACAAAATAAAATAAATATAGAACTTATTTAACATACCAAAGTAAGTACAATCTACTTAATAATAATTCAAAATATACAATACATACCAGAGCAGTAAACATCACATCGAAGATACTTTGTACAGACTGCAGACCCCTCCTGCCCAACAAGGAACAACCAAGCTCTGAAACCAGTAGAACTAGTTTCAGAGCCAGGATGATGCATAATCTACTGTGTAAAGTAGATTGTACTAGAGAAACTAGTAGTAGGAGAGCTCTGATGCTAGTTTCATGTTGCACAGAAGTGCTTATAAGTTGGGAAACATCTACTCGGCCGGGCTCTGATACCAGAGAAATAACTACTACTATCACACACTAATGCAGAAAGCAAGCACTCTCAACACACTAATTATACATATAAGTGGTGGATTTTCACAAGTGGAGGGTGATTTGATCGGCTGGCATAAAATAGGTGAAACGATTAGGAGAGGATGAGAGGGTGAGGTGGGGATGATGCAGAATTAAGAAGGTGTTGATGATCTTATGCTGTTGTGGATTGCCAATGGATTTGCCCATTAGCCGATGTATTTCTCATGCCTTGGGAGTCCCTATTTATAAAAGGGTTCCTTGCTTGTGAAGATTTGGATTCCTTCCTTGTGAAGATTGGATTCCTTCCTTGTGAAGCTTTTGGTTTGCTTCTTGGTAAAGCTTTGTAAGAATCTTACTATTGATGCAATTATGTAGGAAATCTTACTATTTTTGTCAGGAATATTTATTATTAATCTTGTCTGGAATCTTACTGATGTCGGCTGTTAGAAATTTTACTGTTGATGTCGGTTGTCAGGAATCTTGGACCGTGGATGTCAACAGAGGCATCATCATTGTCTCCCTCATTTTTTAATAAATGTATTTATAGGAGCAGACTTTTTAGGAACCTATGAAAATCATTAGAGGTTGGAGTTTTTGTCAAACCTGGAGATGTAGGGCCGTTCAATTTTGGGGATGGGACAAGGTCGTCCCAAGCTGTTGGGTCCCAATCTCAGATCCAGGTACAAACCCCTCTTGCCACATTCGTCCCTAGCCCTTGCCTCCTCATGTGCCCCCCGAGAGCCTGCCTGAACGCAAACTTGACTCCATAGATGGAACACTCGTGCACTTTAGGCTTGCTCACCACAACATGCTGCATTTCCATCCTTGGCCACTTGTGACTTGCTCGGTGGCCACTGAGTGCTTGGAACGACATGAATTTCTTGCTACATGTCTTACATTTGAACACTCACTTATGTTGATGATGATGTTGGTTCATTGGCGTAGTGTCCTTAATGCTACGAAGATCGACACTAGTCCTTAATGCTACGAAGATCGATACTATCTCCTTTTTCGTTGACTCTAAGTTGTTTGATCACAACCAATTTAGAATGTATAAATCTACTCCTATGGTTCACTTTTGGTGTACCATAGTCAAACTTTCCATACTCCTCCGTAAGTAGACCAACAGCCAGATTGCCTTCTTTGAAAAATTGATTCAGTAGTCTCTGTACAGAGACTCCTCTATTGTGTGCTTTTTCGGCTATGTCGACTTCAACTTTTGCCTCAACTTTTGTGTCCATTTCTTCTCTAGTCTGCTATGTGGAGATGTTGCACACCTGCAAATCTTCTGGTGTTAAGGTCCCGAACTGCAATCCCTGATCCTTTGTCTTGCTTGATCCAGTGAGGATGGGCAACTCCTATTTTAATGATTTGAATCTTAAATCTTGCTTTATTTGCTTTCGAAAAGAGTGATAATTTCTAATTTCAATATTTATTTTTTGGTGTGCCTCCCAGATTCCATTTAGCTCTGAGTAAAATGGTAACAAAATTTCATGAAATGGGAAACTCGTTACTTTTGGTTTGAGCGTCTGATGGGCGAGATCGAGAATTTCTTCTGCCATATATAGATTCTGGCATGATATAACATCCTCACGGGAGTAGTAATGTCTGCTGCATGACCCATCGAGTACCTAGTCATAACATTTATCTCATGTTGTGTAGATACCTATGAACACAACAAATATGGCTGGAATAGGGACACTACTTGCTATAGCTTTTCCCTTATTCACCATGTTTCTCATCTACAAAAATTTCATTAGTATGTTACTAGCACTTTCTAAGAATTTTTTATTGTTACTATTATTTTTTATTTGTTGGTGTTTCCTCATTTTTATGATGTCTTTTGGGCTAAAGGCTGCGTCATTCATAAAGATTATTTCACTATCTGAATCGTTTTTGACATCAAATTTGTATAACACTACATCTAAAGGGGAGATTTCTTCTTCACGACTGATTTCTAGATCTTGCTTTTTCATATATTTTTTCACCCTCTGAGCTTGTTTTCTTTTTTTAAGGATAGTCTCTGGCGAAGTATCTTTTTTCGTCACACACAAAATACTTGCACCCCTTCCTATCTATTTAGGTAATGGACTCATCACGTTTCCTGATATATCCCCTATTCTTCCTCCATAGCCTCCATCGAAAAGTTTTTTTAGACACTGGTTTTGGTTTCTTTTTGTTTCCTATTTTCCAATTTTCACTAATTATTTTTTTGCAACATTTCCTTCCTTTAGGGGAATTACTAATTGTTTTTACATTTTTTATAAGATTTTATATAGTCATTACGTATTATATTAAGTGTGTAAAGGATTCGGTGCCCTAAATTGTTCTTTTCCTCAATTCGTTTTAAGTAAATTGGGCACCCATTTTGTGTTTTAGTATTCGATGGGTTTGAGAGCTTGTGAAAAAAATGGATCAAGCCACTTCTTTGCCTTATCGTATTCTAATTTGTAAAAACTTTTCGAAAATATTCTGCAATATTCTTTAAACTCATATAACTCAATCTTGGACAATGCGTAAAGGATTTTTTCCTCTTGTGCCTTGTCATCTATAAATCTACATAAATTTTCTTTAATGTTTTTTATGAAATCAGTAAGGATATCATCAGTGAATTTGTTGCTTTTAACCCAATCTTTTCATTTGTTTTTTCTTTCTTCTGAATTTATCCATTGTTTCTTCCATTGCAACACATCTCCTTGTAAAGTTTCTGTGATGTAATCATCAAATCTTTCCTTATCCCTTGTTTTTTCGTGATTCGTGATTACGATTGCTAGAGACTATGTCCAGTCGTCTATGGTTTTTTGTTTATCTTTAAAGTATACATTAGACAAATCCAGATATCGGTCCTCCTTGAGATATACTCCTATTTAGTAGATCATTAATCCTTAGATTTTTTTCCATATGGAAAGTATTCAAGTCTAATGAAATTTTGCTATCTTAACTAATATATATCAACTCATTGTCAGATTTGCTATTTCCTTTAGATTTTGTCTTATACTCATCATGTATAGTCATCCTACAGTTTTCATCCTCTGAATTCGTGATACACTCATTCTTTAGATTTTCATCCTCACTATCCAAATTGTATATCCCAGGGTCAAAGTTAAAATGGTATAACAAATCTTCATTCTGGAGGTATGTCTCTTGTATCCTATCACTAGATAGTCTCTCTCTTGAATAGTGCTATTTGGTTGCTTATACAACTCTTTCCAGCAATTAATCCGCTCAACTATTGAGTCGTACCCTTGTCTAAGTATGTTTTTTCGGCTTGCATCATATTAATTTGTTGACTTGGGTTTTTGGTTTTGAGCTAGTTCCTAAACCGCCAGTCCTAAACTGTCATGTAATTTAACCTCCCTACTTTCTCCTTTATATCTTTCTCATGTTTTGGAGGAAAAATTATTTTATCGTATCGTATCGAGTACACATCATTTTTGTCAAAAGTTTCTTCAGAATTTAAATTGATTTCCTCATTTGTTGTCTCTATCTCACATTTATTCTCTTAGTCACTATTTTCTATTGGATTCTCGGTTTGTGAAGGGCCAAATTTAGTTTGTAATAGGTTATTATTATTTTCTTCATTTGTTGTTTCTTCCTCACATTCATTCTCTTGGTCCCTGTCAGAAAGCTCTTCGGATTTTAAGATAATTTCTTCATTTATTCTCTCTTTCTCACATTTATTTTCCTTTTCTACTGGAAGGCTACTATCATTTTCTTTAATTGCCTTTTCATCCTCCTTAATTATTTTGTTTGTTGCTCTAGATTCGACCTCTTCTAAGTTCAACTCATATCTGAAATGACTTAGTAGACCTTTAAACTTTTTGTAATCTTTTTCAAGTGTACAAAAATTATTCTTACTCTTCTCTGCAGCTAGATCAGGATCTTTATACTGTTTTTTCCAATACTCCATTTAACGAACTACCTCATCAATTTTTTTTGGAATACCTTACGATGTACATTATATCATATATGTCACGATATATAGTGTCATATAAACTACAATCCGTTCTATAGATCTCACATGCCCAATAAAGGTTATTGATAACCATCTAAGATATCGGTGGGTAGTTAGTTATGAGTAACTAACGGTGCCTAAAACCACCTCCTGAGGGTCACCCTACGAACGGCTATCTGCGACAATAAAGGGCACACATAGGAATGTTGGTTTTAAGATTACTCAAATCTAGCAAAAGACACGTAAAATGAAACGGGTTAGGAGAGAGAAAAAGTCGGTCTTATAGTCATTTTAATACTATATACATGCTAAAAGGGCTTTCCTGTACTATCCCCAACCTTCTCTGATTTTTCTGAGTTTTTCTTGATTTTTTCTGATTTTTCCAATTATTTTAATGATTTTTCAGAATTTGCTACAGTGCTGCTATAATGACTTTTCCTAATTTCAGAATATTTTTGGGAATTTCTATGATTTTTGGTATTTTTACGAGTTTTTTAAAAATAAAATCACACAAAATAAAATAAATATAGAACTTATCTAATACACCAAAGCACATACAATCTACTTTATATTAATTCAAAATATACAGTATATACCGGAACAGTAAATATCACACTGAAGATTATTTGTACAGACTGCAGACCCCTCCTGCCCAACAAAGAATGGCTGGACTTTGATACTAGAGAAACTACTACTCGGTGTGCTATGATACTAGAGAAACTACTACTATGGTTACAGATTGATGCGGAAAACAGGCACACTCAAACCCAAAAATTATACATATATGTGGTGACTTTTTCCAAGTGGAGGATGGTTTGATCGGTTGGCATAAGACAGGTAAAATGATGAGGAGAGGATGAGAGGGTGAGGAAAGGATGATGCAGAATCTACTACTCGGCCTCCTCAAAGCAAGTATTAGCTTTCCTTAAAGCAAGTACAATCTACTTGCCAAAAATTTCGGTGTTAGCCGATCAAACCACCCTCCACTTGTAAAAACCCACCACTTATATGTATAATTAGTGCATTTGTGTGCTTGCTTTCCGCATCAGTGTGTGATGTAGTAGTAATTTTACTTGCTTTTTCCAATTTTTTTATGAATTTTATTCCCAAAAAATTTGAAAAAAATACCAAATTTCAAAGAAATTCCCAAAACAATTGGGGAAAAATCCTCAAAAATTGGAACAAGTAATGGTAGCAGCATTGTAGCAAATTCAGAAAAATCATTAAAAAATGGGAAAAATCAGAAAAAATCAAGAAAAAATTGGAAAAATTAGAGAAGCTTTGGGATAGTACAGAAAAGCTCTTTTAGTACGTATAAAGTGTTAAATTGACTATAAGACCAAGTTTTTCTATCTCACAACCAGTTTCATATTAAGTGTCCTTTGCTAGATTTGGAAAATTTTAAAGTACAGATTCCTGTGTGTGCCCTTTGTTACCACGAATAGGCATTTGTAGGGACCCTCGGGAGGAGTTTTAGACACCGTAAGCTACTCAGAGGTAGCTATCCACTGACATCTTAGATGGCTATTAATGACCTTTATTGAATATATGAGATCTATAGAATGGATTGTAATTTATATGACACTTTGTATCATGATATATATGATATAACGTGCACCCCAAAGTATTCCAAAATTTTTTTTATGAGATAATTTGTTCAATGAAGTATTAGAAATAAAAGTGTAAATATTCAGATCTAGCTGCAGAGGAGAGAAAGAATAATTTTTATACACTTAAAAAAGATTACAAAAAATTTAAAGATCTAGTAAGTCATTTCGAATATGAGTTAAACTTGGAAGAGGTCAAATATAGTGCAGCAAATAAAATAATTGAGGAGGATGAAAAGGCAATTAAAGAAGATGATAGTAGCCTCCCAGTAGAAAAGAAAAATAAATGTGAGGAAGAGATAACAAATAAAAAAATTATCCTAAAATCCGAAGAGTTTTTTTACAGAGACCAAGGGAATGATAGTGAGGAAGAAACAACAATCGAAGAAAATAATAATAACCCATTACAAACTAAATGTGGTCCTTCACAAACCAAAAACCCAATAGAAAATAGTGAGCAAGAGGATAAATGTGAGGTAGAGACAACAATGAGGAAATAATTTTGAATTCTAAAGAAATTTTTGACAAAAAAGAAGAGAACTCGATATGATACGATGAAATAATTTTTGCTCCAAAACAAGAGAAAGACATAAAGGAGAAAATGGGGAGGTTAAATTGCATCGACAGTTTAGGAACTCGCTGTTTAAAACTAGCTCAAAACCAAAGGAACCGAGTCAACAAATTAATATGATGCAAGCCAAAAAAACATACTCTAGACAAGGGTACGCGACTCAATAGTTAAGCTGATTATTTGCTAGAAAGAGTTGTATAAGGATTCAAATAGCAGTATTCAAGAGAGAGACTATCTAGTGAATGGGATAAAAGAGACATACCACCAGAATGAAAATTTTTTACACCATTTTAAATTTGAGTCTGGGATATACAACTTGGAAAGTGAGGATGAAGATCTAAAGAATGAGAGTATCATGAATCAAGAGGATAAAGGTTGTGGGATGACTATATATGATAAGTACAAAACAGAATCTGAAGGAAATAGAAAATCTGAGTTGATATATGTTGGTGAAGATCGCAAAATATTTTTAAGCGGCATGGGATAATACTCTCCCAAAAAAAGATTGGAATTGAAAAAAAATCCATAGAATTTCTTGGAATTGTTCTAGATAAGGATGATATTCAACTACAAAAACATATTATCTCAAAAATCAAGGAATTTTTGAAAGAAATAAAAGATAAGAGGTAACTGAAGAGTTTACTAGGATTGCTGAATAATGGAAGAAATTTCATATGAGAACTGACTAAGAAAGAAATACCCTTACTAAAAAAGCTGAATAAAAATCAAGAATTCATCTAGACAGACAAAAATAAAAGGATTTTAAAACAAATAAAGCAACTCGCTAAAAACGCACAAGAAGTTTACCTATCCAAATTAGGAGATAAACTAATTCTAGACACCGATGCATCTGACGAACGTTGGTGGTGTGCATTAAAAGCAACCTCAAAAAAAATTTGGGACGAAGAGGACCCACTTTTATCCCAGAATGGAATCAGGCTCAGGAAAAGAAGTACACCACAATAGATATTAATATATGAGAAACTTTATGGATACAACTCTAAAAAATTCAAACCAAACGAACTAAAATAGATAATATTGCTATAAGGCTAGCCTTGCAAAAATTCTAAATATTTCTTGCACCCAAATTTTTTATTATTAGAACAGATAATACGACTGTAAGAGATTTTCTTTTAAATACAATGAAGGCCTCCAGTAAACGCATTCAATAGTATAATTAAATAGCCTAGTACTCCTCTGAGATAGAACATGTTAAAGGAAAAGATAACTTTATTGCAGATTATCTAAACTGACCAAATAAATAGTAATACTAGTATCAGTAATATGCTAATCAATTTTTTGCAGATGAGAAGTATGCCAAATAAGACAGATAAGGGGAGACTATAGCAAGTAGTGTTTTTATTCCAGTAGCATTTGTTGTATTTGTGGGATATCAGCTGGATATTTATACAAACTGGAAAAAAATACTACGACCAGATATTCGATTTTAATGGGTCATGTTGCAAGCAATACTACTCCCATGAGGATGCTGTCCAAGCATGAGAAATGTCACATTAGAACCCATACATAGAAGAAGAAATTCACGATCTCGCCCATCACATGCTCAAGCCAAAAATAACAAGTTTTTCCGACTTAGAAATCTCATTACCATTCTACTCCAAAATAAACGAAGCCTGGAGTGCGCACCAAAAGGCAAATCTATCGGCAATCCACAACAGCATAAGATCATCAACACCTCCTCAATTTTGCATCAACCTCTCCTCACCCTCTTATCCTCTCCTCATCGTTTTACATGTCTTATACCAGCCGATCAATACACCCTCCACTTGTAAAAAACCACTACTTATATGTATAATTAGTGTATTTGAGTGTGCTTGCTTTCCGCATCAATGTGTGACAGTAGTAGTAGTTTCTCTGGTATCAGAATCCAACCATTTCTTGTTGGGCAAGAGAGGTCTGCAGTCTGGTATGTACTGTATGTTTTGAATTATTATAAAGTAGATTATACTTGCTTTGGTGTGTTAAATAAGTTTTATGTTAATTTTATTTTGTGTGATTTATTCCCCAAAAATTTTTAAAAAGTCATAGAAATTCAGAAAAAAATCCTCAAAAAATCCTCAAAAATTGGAAATAGTCACTGTGGCAACACTATAGCAAATTCGGAAAAACAATTAAAAAATCAGGAAAAATCAGAAAAAAAAATTGGGAAAAATAAGAAAAAAATCAGAAAAATCAGAGAAGCTTGGGAATAGTACAGGAAGGCCCTTTTAGTATGTATATAGTGTTAAATTGACTATAAGACCGACTTTCGATCTCATAACCAGTTTCATTCTAAGTGTTTTTTGCTAGATTTGGGTAAGCTTAAAATCCAGATGCCTATATGTGCCCTTTGTTGCCATGGATAGGTATTTGTAGGGACTCTCAAGAGGTAGTTTTAGGCACCGTAGGTTACTCAGAGTTAGCTACGCACGACATCTTTGATGGCTACTGATATACCATGCATATTTGAGAATTCTTGGAGGGACTATAGTCATTTGGAGCATTTTTCAGAAGGTACAGATAAGAACCTGACGAATATCACAAGCTTTCTTAACACCCTTATTGATCTTATAGTTTTTAGGTTGAATAGATTAGAAACCCGAATGGAACAAATAGTGGAACAATATGAGAGATATATTTCTATATTTCATGTGTAAAAAAAAGGATACTTCCATGAAGCAAGAGTTAAAGAAAATAATGGGGAGGTTAGATCGCATTGACGGTTTAGAAACTAGTTTAAAATAGAAAAAACCAAGTCAACAAATCAACATGATGCAAGTCGAAAGAACATATTCCAAAAGATAGTATGACTCGATAATCGAACTGATTAATTGTTAGAAAGAACTATATAAGGATCCCAATAGCACTATACAAGAGAGACCATCTAGTGAATAGGATACAAGAGATGTATCTCCAAAATGAATGTTTGTTACACCATTTTGAGTTTAATTCTGAAATATACAACTTAAAAAGTAAGGTTGAATATCCTAGAGAATGAAAGTATCACGAATTTAGAAAACGAGGACTGTAGAATGACTATACATGATGAATATAAGACTAAATTTAAGAGAAATATCGAATCTGACAATGAGTTAATATATGTCGGAGAAGATAGCAAAACTTCCATAGACTTAAGCAATTTACAAATGGGAAAAAAACATGAGAATTGATGATTTAATAAAAAAGAGAGTCTCAGATAGGAACTTATATGGATATATCTAACATATACTTTAAGGATAAACACAAGGTCATAGACGACTAGGCACAATCTTTAGCAGTCGTAATCACTAATCACGAGGAAACATGGGACAAATAAAGATTTGTCAATTATATTACTAGAACCTTACTAGGAGATATATTACAATGGATAAATTCGAAATAAGAAAAAAGTAAACAAAGAGAGTGGGTTGAAAACAACAGATTCACTAGGTTTGAAGATATCCTTACCGACTTCATAAAAATCATAAAAGAAAATTTATGTGGATTCATAGATGACAAAGCCCAAGAGGAAGAAATCATTTATGCATTATCCAAAATAGAATTATGCGAAATATGTGAGTTTGAAGAATATTTCAAAATATTTTTACAAATTAGAATACAATAAGATAAAAAATTGGCTTGAACCATTTTTTCACAAGTTTCTAAGCCCATGGGATACAAAAATACGAAACGGATACACAGATTACCTAAAATGAATTGAGAAAAAGGACAATCTAGGGCACCGTATCCACTATACACTTAAAATAATACAGGATGATTGTCTTAATATAAAATCTTATAAAAGAATTGAAAAACACAATCAGTAACTCCCCTGAAGGAAGAAAATACTATGAGAAGATAGTTGGCGAGAAATGAAAAATAGAACGCGAGAAATGAAAAATAGAAAGCGAAAAAAAGGCTAAAACCAGTGTCTAGAAAAAAATTTCAATGGAGGCCACGGAGGAAGAATAGAGGATTTATCAGAAATAATAAATATATTAGGAAGCGAGACGAGTTCTCTGCACAGAAAGATAAGAAGGGATGCAGGTGTTTTATGTGTGACGAAAAAGGACACTATGCCAGAGACTGCCCTATGAGAGGAAAGAATTCCCAAAAAATGATACAATATATAAAAAGAATAGGATTTAGAAGTCTGTTTTGGGGAAGAAATATAGCCTTCAGATGTAGTACTGTATGAGCTCGATGTCGAGAGCGATTCAGATTCAGAATTGATCTTTATGATAAAAGAGGAGTCAGGTCCTATTACACCCCCAATATGAGAATTGGACAATATAACGTTAGGAGATGTGGTTGGAAAAGAAGCAGTCTTTAGCCCAGAAGACATCAAAAAAATGAAGAAATATCAACAAATAAAAAAGACGGAAATATATAAGGTTTCATGATTCAATTTCTTTTCTAGAAGGATAATTGAAAATTTTAATGGAAACACAACTGCAAATCTGTTAGCTGGAGGGCGGGTAGATATCCCCATTTTTAGCCAAAAAAAGGTATGAACGTGGAAAAACAAGTGCCCAGAAATTCGATATATCCATGTTGGTTTAATCCAGATTAAAATTAATACACTGTTTAGAGCTAGCATAAAGACCCCCATAATAATAATTGCCATGGATAGTCGATTCATAAACTGCCACCAGGCACTAATAGGTGGTTTTCAATCCAATCAGGTAAATCAGACCATATAGTTCAATATTCGACCCAACTACTTTATTTTTATAATAGACCCAAACATAATAGATATGGTATGACTAAAAATTAAAACCCAAGGAATGAATATGAAAACTAATTCACATATCTGGCCATAGAATATAGAATGATACATGAACTGATCCAAACCATAAAGGCTAGATTAGTCTCAAAGCAAAGAGAGATAATTGAAATATTTGAACCAAAACTATTTGAAGAAGAGATAAAACCCAGACTAATGAACATAAAGAATCTCACAGTACCTAAACAATGGTTCCTTAAAGATTTGATGAAACTTAAAAACCAAAACACTTCGGTGGGGTAGAAATACAGAGTTTAGAAAATAGCCTATATATTAAAAATAATTCAAAACAACCCCTGTTAATAAGAAGTAATAGTGAAAGGAAAACTAGGGAACCAGCCGAGAGAAAATCCAATGCCAGAGTCGACTTTGAGGAAATAAGAGAGCCAGTACTATCACGACTATTAGGAGAAAATCTAGGTCTAAAGAAAAAAAGAAAAAAAAACTAGAAACTCAATATACCTCTTATGTCTAGGTCAACTGCTTGTCGAGACCAATTAAACACACACACACACAGATATATATAATATATATATATATATATATATATATATATATATATATATATATATATATATATATATATATATGTGTGTGTGTGTGTGTGTGTGTGTGTGTGTGAAAAATGGAAATGAGCTGACAGCTCACGCAAGTTACCTGAGCTGCAGTTCATTTCTACTATCTCCAATAAATTTTTTTAAAAATTTTCTTTTTGATTATGATCTAAACCCCCTAGGGTTCACTCATACCCAATTTCTTGGGTTTTAATTTTGATTTGGTCCTCCATCAAATTAATACAAAATTAACGGTTTTCAATGAATAGAACATTTTGCATGCACTTGATAAAAGGTTAAATGAACTCCAAAATTTATGAAATTTAATCCAAAAAAAGTTAAGGAGATAGAGATAGTAATTGTTAAAAAAAAAGAAGAAAAATCATTGAGTTATTATAGTTTTGCCGCTAACTCACGTAACTTTTTCTAAGCTGGCGGCTCACCTACAGTAATCCCTATATATATATATATATATATATATATATATATATATATATATATATATAACCATTTTTATAGGGCAATATGGAGAAAGGAAAAGAAAATTTCTGTCAGAAAAGATAAAAAGAGAGCAAATTCTCGAGAAGGTTAGACATGCACTTCCTGAAGAAATTTTCCTGAGTATCAAGACAATGATACTCAATCACAAAGAGACAATCAGAAAAATCCTATCAGAAAATAAAACAGATATTATCACAACTCGTAACAGCTACCCAAAACTTTTCAAGTTCATAAAAGACAATTTATGGGATATTCAAGAAGTCGAATGGGGGCTTATGAGATAGCTATGCTTCAGACTAAAAGAAAAACAAGAATGGCGCAGACTTCCAGCAATGATAAAGCTTTTTTGACCCATAGACTAACTGTAAGCATAAATTATAATCATTTATTTATTTTTCAAATATTCAGCACTCTTCGGAGGAGAGAAGAAACAAAGTTCTTTTAGCCATATAAATCTGGATATTCGACTATCCCAAGCATTGGTAGAGATTCGACCCCAATTATGACGTCGAAAAGATCAATTATAACTTTTTTGGTGTAGCAATTTTATCGAATTGGTTGACAAGGCACGAAAACTCCTCAAAAATATCGACAGCTACTCAATCATGACAGACAGGAGGAGGATAGTCGCCACAAAAGACTCATGCAAAATTTAGTATTCCAAAAAGATGAAGCCACAAAGAAATGAAGCTACTATGGAATATAGTTTTCAACCAGAAAAATCTGGATATCCCAATAGAGTTCAAATGGATAGCAGAGTATGTGAGGGAAGAAGACCATATAAAATTTTTTTCCACGATCCAAGATTTCTGACAGCAAAAACATCAACAGTGAAGATTCCCTACATAATTGTGCCAATAGTGGAGATTCCCGACATGAACAGTGAAGATTTCTGACAATAACATTAACAGTGAAGATTTCCGACATCAACTGTAAAGATTCCTGACGATATCATCAACAGTGAAGATTCTCTACATCAACAGTGAAGATTTCTGACAAGATTTTCTATAGTGAGATTCTCACAAGGCTTCACATGGAAGGAAGGTCACATATAAATAGGGACTCCCGAAGAATGCAAGGGCATCGGCAAATCCATCGACAATCTACAACAGCATAAGATCATCAACACCTCCTCAATTCTGCATCATCCTCTCCTCACCCTCTCATCCTCTCCTTATCATTTTACCTATGTTATACAAGCCGATCAAACCACCCTCAACTTGTAAATAGCCACCACTTATATGTATAATTAGTGTGTTTGAGTGTGCTTGCTTTCAGTATCAGTGTATGACAGTAGTAGTAGTTTCTCTGATATCCCGGCCTTTCCTTGTTAGGCAGAAGGGGTCTGCAGTCTTACAAAGTATCTTCGTTGTGATGTTTACCATTTCAGTATGCATTGTATATTTTGAATTATTGTAAAGTTGATTGTACTTGTTTTGGTGTGTTAGATAAGTTCTATATTTATTTTATTTTGTATGATTTTATTTCCAAAAAATTCATAAAAATCACTAAAAATCATAGAAATTCTCAAAAAATTTGGAGAAAAATCCTTGGAAATTGGAAAAAATCACTGTAATAGCACTGCAGCAAATTCAGAAAAATCATTAAAAAATTGGAAACAATCGGGAAAAATCAAGAAAAAATGAAAAAAAATCAGAGAAGCTTGGGGATAGTACAGGAAAGCCCTTTTAGAACGTACATAGTGTAAAATTGACTATAAGACCGACTTTTGCTCTCTCGTAACCTGCATGTGGATTGTCGTTTTATTCTAAGTGTTCTTTGCTAGATTTGGGCAAGGTTAAAGTTCAGATTCCTTTGTGTGCCCTTTGTTGTCGTGGATAGGCATTTGTAGGGTGACCTTCAAAAGGCAGTTTTAGGCACCGTTGGCTACTCAGAGCTAGCTATCCATCGACATCTTAGATGGATACCAATGACCTTTATTGGGCATGTGAGATATATAGAACGGATTGTAGTTTATATGACACTATGTATAATGATATATATGATATAACGTATACCTCAAGGCATTCCGAAAAAGATCTGATGAGCTAGTTCGTTCAATGGAGTATTGGAAAGAACTGTGTAAATATCCTGATCTAGCTGCAGAGGAGAGAAAGAATAATTTTTGTACACTTAAAAAAGATTACAAAAAATTTAAAGGTCTACTAAGTCATTTTGGATATAAGTTGAACTTGGAAGAGGTCGAATCTAGTGCAACAAACAAAACAACTGAGGAGGATGAAAAGGCAATTAATGAAAATAATAGTAGCCTCCTAGTAAAAAGGAAAATAAATGTCAGGAAGAGAGAACAAATGAACAATTATCTTAAAATCCGAAGAGCTTTCTGACAGGGACCAAGGGAATGAAATTGAGGAAGAAACAACAAATGAAGAAAGTAATAATAACCTATTACAAACTAAATGTGGTCCTTAAATTCAATAGAAAATAGTGAACAAGAGAATAAATGTGAGGTAGAGGCAACAAATGAGGAAATTATTTTGAATTCTAAAGAAACTTTTGACAAAAAAGAAGAGTAATCGATACGATACGATGAAATAATTTTTGCTGCACAGAAAGGAAAAGACATAAAGGAGAAAGTATAGAGATTAAATTGCATTGACAGTTTAGGAACTAGCAGTTTAGGAATTAGCTCAAAACCAAAAAAAACCGAGTCAACAAATTAATATGATGCAAGCCGAACGAACATACTTTAGACAAGGATACGACTCAATAGTTGAGATGATTAATTGCTGGAAAGAGTTGTATAAGAATCCAAATAACACTATTCAAGAGAGAGACTATATAATGAATAGGATATAAGAGACGTAACTGTAGAATAAAGATTTGTTACACCATTTTAAGTTTGACTCTGGGATATACAACTTGGAAAGTGAGGATGAAGATCTAAATAATGAGAGTATCATGAATTCAGAGGATGAAGACTGTAGGATGACTATACATGATGAGTACAAGACATAATCTGAAGGAAATAACAAATCTGACAATGAGTTGATATATGTCTGTGAAGATAACAAAACTTCATTAGACTTGAATAATTTGTAGATGGGAAAACTTTTTTAAGAATTAATGATCTAATAAATACGAGTATATCTCAAAGAGGAACTTATCTGGATTTGTCTAATGTACACTTTAAGGATAAGTAAAAAACCATAGACGACTGGACAAAGTCTCTAGCAATCGTAATCACAAATCACGAAAGAATATGGGATAAGAAAATATTTGTTAATTACATCACAGGAACTTTACAAGGAGATGTGTTGCAATGGAAGAAACAATGGATAAATTCGAAAGAAAGAAAAAATAAACGAAAAGAATGGGTTAAAAGCGATAAATTCACTGATGATATCCTTATTGATTTCATAAAAATCATTAAAGAAAATTTATATGGATTTATAGATGACAAGGCCCAAGAGGAAGAAATCTTTGACGCGCTATCCAAGATTGAGTTATATAAGTTTAAAGAATATTGCAAAATATTTTCAAAAACTTTTACAAATTAGAATATGATAAGGCAAAGAATTGGCTTAATACATTTTTTCACAACTTCCCAAACCTATGGGATACTAAAACACGAAACGGATATCCAAATTACCTAAAAAGAATTGAGGAAAGGAACAATTTAGGGCACCGTCCATTACGCACTTAATATAATACAGAATGACTATATAAAATCTTATAAAAAATGAAAAATCCAATCAGTAATTCCCCTAAAGGATGGAAATATTGTAAAAAAATAATTGGTGAAAACTAGAAGATAGGAAATAAAAAGAAACAAAAGACAGTGTCTAGAAAAACCTTTCGATTGAGGCCACGAAGGAAGAACATGGGATATATCAGAAAATGTGATAAGTCCACTACCCAAATAGATAGGAAGGGGTGCAGGTGCTTGTTGTGTGATGAAAACGGATACTTCGCCAAAGACTGTCCTAGAAAAGGAAAAAAATGCTCAGAGGGTGATAAAATATATGAAAGAGTAAGATTTAGAAATCTGTCTTGAAGAAGAAATCTCCCCTTTGGATGTAGTGTTATACAAATTTGATGTCAAAAACGATTTAGAAACTGAAATAATCTTTATGAATGACGCAGCCTTTAGCCAAGAAGACATCGAAAAAATGAAGAAATACCAACAAATAAAAAATAATAGTAACAATCAAAATTCTTAGAAAGTGCTAGTAACATACTAATCAAATTTTTGTAGATGAGAAACATGGTGAATAAGGGAAAAGCTATAGCAAGTAGTGTCCCTATTCCAGCCGTATTTATTGCGCTCACAGGTATTTACATAATATGAGATAAATGTTATGACCAGGTATTCGATGGGTCATGCAGCAGACATTACTACTCCCGTAAGGATGTTATATCATGCCAGAATCCATATATGGCAGAAGAAATTCTCGATCTTTCTCATCAGATGCTCGAACCAAAACTAACGAGTTTCACATATCAAGAAATTTCGTTACCATTTTACTCAGAGCGAAATGGAATCTGGAAGGCACACCAAAAAATAAATCTTGAAATTGGAAATCATCACTCTTTTTGAGAGTAAATAAAGCAAGATTTAAAACTCAGATCATTAAAATAGGAGCTGCCCATCCTCGCTGGATCAAGCAAGACAAAGGATCAGGGATTGCAGTTCGAGACCTTAACACCAGAAGATTTACAGGCGTGCAACATCTTCACGCAGCAGACCAGAGAAAAAATGGACACAAAAGTTGAGGCAAAAGTTGAAGTCGACATAGCTAAACAAGCCCACAGTAGAGGAGTCTCTGTACAGAGACCACTGAAGCAATTTTACAAAGAAGGCAATCCAATAGTTGATTTACCTAGGGAGGAGTCTGGAAAGTTTGACTATGGTACACTAAAGGTGAACCATAGAAGTAGAATTATACATTCTAAATTGGTTGTGATCAAACGACTTAGAGTCAATGAAAAAGCAGAGAGTATCGATCTTTGTAGCATTAAGGACATTAAGCTAATGAACCAGCATCATCGTCAACATAAGCAAGTTTTTGAATGTAAGGCATGCAACAATCAATTCGCTTTGTTCCAAGCACTCGGTGGCCACCGAGCAAGTCACAAGTGGCCAAGGACAGGAATGCAGCATGTTGTGGTGAGCATGCCTGAAATGCAGGAGTGTTCCATCTATGGAGTCAAGTTTGCGATCGGGCAGGCTCTGAGGGGGCACATGAGGAGGCACAAGGCTAGGGACGAATGTGGCAAGGAGGGGTTTGTGCCTGGATCTGAGCTTGGGACCCTCTCGTTGTGTCAATAGGTTGGGACGACTCTGTCCCATCCCCATAATAGAACGGCCCTATATCTCCATGTTCGGCAAAAACTCTAGCCTCTGATAATTTTCACAGCTTCCTATAAAGTCTGCTCCTGTAAATCATGTGTTAAAAAAATGGGGAGACAATGATGATGCCTCTGTTAACATCCATGGTCCAAGATTCCTGACAGCTAACATCAACAATAAGATTTCTAACAGTCGACATCAGTAAGATTCCTGACAAGATTAACAGTGAAGATTCTTGACAAAAATAGTAAGATTATCTGCATAATTGCATCAACAGTAAGATTCTGACAAGGCTTCACCAAGAAGCAAACCGAAAACTTCACAAGGAAGGAATCCAAAGCTTCACACGGAAGGAATCCTTCTATAAATAGGGACTCTCATGGCATGAGAAATATATCAGCAAATCCATCGGCAATCCATAACAGCATAAGATCATCAACACCTCCTCAATTTTGCATCATCCTCTCCTCTCTCTCATTCTCTCCTCATCGTTTTACCTGTGTTATGCCAACCAACCAAACCACCCTCCACTTGTAAAAAGCCACCACTTATATGTATAATTAGTGTGTTTTGAGTGTGCTTGCTTCCCGCATCAGTGTGTGATAGTAGTATTAGTAGTTTTTCTGGTATTAGAGCCCAACTGCATCAATGTGTGATAGTAGTAGTTTCTCTGGTTTGAATGTGCTTGCTTTCTGCATCAGTGTGTGACAGTAGTAGTAGTTTCTCTGGAAAGAGTTGTATAAGGATCCAAATAACACTATTCAAGAGAGAGACTATCTAGTAAATATGATACAAGAGACGTACCTCCAGAATGAAGATTTGTTACACCATTTCAAGTTTGACCCTGAGATATACAACTTAAAAACTGAGAATGAAGATTTAAAAAATGAGAGTATTATGAATTCAGAGGATGAAGACTGTAGGATGACTATACATGATGAGTACAAGACAGAATCTGAAGGAAATAGCAAATCTGACAATGAGGTGATATAGTTTATTTAGTATCAGAGCCCTGCCATTCCTTGTTGGGCAGGAGGGGTCTGTAGTCTGTACAAAGAATCTTTGGTGTAATATTTACTATTCCGATATATACTATATATTTTGAATTATTATAAAGTAGATTATACTTGCTTTGGTGTGTCAGATAAGTTCTATATTTATTTTATTTTGTGTGATTTTATTTCCAAAAAATTCATAAAATATCACCAAAAACCAACATCGAATCTTCCATGGCACTTGTCGGAGCAGTAGGGGCCGCTCCGGATGATAGCAGTGAAGCTGGCCTTTTATTTTAGGTCTTGCAGTTGAATGAAATTGGCTTGCAAGAGAACTCGCCAGAGACGGGGTGGAATAGCCTTACCGTCACCTTGTTGTAGCCATACGTCAACGTCAGGAGAGACCATCCTTTACGACGTGAAAGAGGAAAGAGATCGGCAGCACCCTATTCATTCAGACTACCAGAGTAGGATTGACGAACCTAGGGTTGTGGAATCCCCCTTCTCCATTGGAAAAGAAGCATCAGATGAAGTTTGCTATAGAAAAAGCTCGCCCACAGCTTTCGACAATCAGAGAATATCAGAATACACATACACATCCACATCTCGGTAAAGACATTGGCTCTAGAATAGGAAATGATCATCTTATGGAAGAGCCATTGGGCTGACGAAGAAAAGCTTTCTGAGCAGCGTCTACCAACAAAAAGTGGAACTGATCGATATACAAAGAAGGTAAGTAGGGCACGTGAAGCCCGTCATTTCGGCATAGTAGCCCCCCAGAAATTGGAAAAAGTCATTGTAGTAGCACTGTAGCAAATTCGAAAAAATTATTAAAAACTCAGAAAAAATCCAAAAAATTTGGGAAAAATCAAGAAGAAATCAGAAAAATCAGAGAAGCTTGGGGATAGTACAAGAAAACCCTTTTAGCACGTGTATAGTGTCAAATTGACTATAAGACCGACTTTTAATCTCTCATAACCTGTATATGGATTATTCTAAGTGTCCTTTGCTATATTTGGATAATTTTAAAGCCCAGATTCTTATGTGTGCCATTTATTACCGCGGAGAAGCATTTGTAGGGACCCTTAGGAGGTAGTTTTAGGCACCGTAGGCCACTCAGAGTTAGTTTCCCGCCGACATCTTAGATGGCTACTAACAACCCTTGAAATTGTGAGATATGTAGAACAAATTGTAATTTATATGACATTACGTACTATGACTTGTACGACTAATGTACACCCCGAAGTATTCCAAAAAAGGATTTGATGAAATAGTTCTCCAAATGGAAAAATTGAAGGAACAATGTAAAGATCCTAACATAACTATAGAAATAAGAGAAAATCTAATTTACCAAATTTAAAAAATTATAAAAAAATTTAAAAATCTATTATGTTATTTCAGATATAAATTGAGCTAGGAAGAGGTCCAATCAAATGCAACAAATAATATAACTGAGGAGAATGAGGAGGAAAATGAAGAGGATAGTAATAATGTTTTACAAACTAAATGCGGTCCTTCACAAACCAAAAACCCAATAGAAATTAGTGACCATGAGAATAAATGTGAGGCAGAGAGAACAAATTAAGAAATTATCTTAAATTTCGAAAAACCTTCTGACAAAGAACAAGAACAAGAATATTCAATACGATACGATGAAATAATCTTTGCTCTAAAACAGGGAAGAAGTTTAATTACATTAAAGGAACGTTCAAATTTGAGTGTTACAGATAGTATTCATTACATGCGTTACTAGATACTGGAGCCACGGTATGTTCTTGTCAAGAAAATGTCATACCAATAGAAAAGTGAGGACCAATAAATATCTAATTAAAATAATAGGGATTAGTGCACATAAAACAATTATCCAAAATAAGGCCAAAAATGTGGAAATTTGGCTTAATGAAAAAAGATTTGTTATACCAAAACTCTTATGTTTTCCATATGTGAATGGGGATATAGTTTTAGGGAATAATTTTGTTGGAGAATATCTATCAATGATTGTTTAAAAATAGATAGTCTCTCTATATTAACGGGAAGGTGGTAAACTCTATAGAGTCGACATGCCCCTAAAAAACCTAGGTATAAGTGTTCAGAAGAATTTTCTCTCCCAAAAAATAACTGAAAAAATGGAGACCTATTAAAGAAATATGAGGAAATTTTTGAATTAAGTCAAACCCAACTGTTTTACAAGACTCTCAGTGAAAATTTTAGTGAAAGTCTATTAAAATTATGGGATCGAAACCCGAGTATTGTAAGATTCAGCTAAGAGATGACAACATAATCATGAGAATGAAACCATGCTCTCTACCAGACAAGATATAGATGAATTCGAGAATTAAATAAATAAACTTTTAGTATAGGCCTGATAGAGAGAACTACTAGTCCTCACTCTAGTCCAACATTTATGGTTAGAAATTTAAATGAAATAAAGAGAACGAAACCCCGAATGATAATTAATTACAAAAGATTAAACCAAAATCTTAAATTTGATGGGTATTTTATCCCAAGACAGGAATTATTAATAAATTTAATAAAGGGATCTAAGCTATTTAGTAAGTTTGACTGTAAGTTTGGATTTTGGCAACTTAAGATGACGGAAGAATCGAAACTACTGATGGCATTTAGTACACCCCATGGTCATTTTCTTTGGAATATTATGCCATTTGGATTAGACACCGCACCACAAATATTTCAAAGATGGATGGATTCAATTTTTAATGATCTAAAGGATTTTTGTGTTGTATATATTGATAACATTTTGGTTTTTTGCAAAACAAAAGAGGATAATAAGAGATATGTAAAGATCATTATTAATTTTTAAGAGGCATGGGATAATACTCTCCCCAAAAGGATCAAAACTGAAAAGGAATCCATAGAATTTCTTGAAATTATTCTAGATAAGGATGATATTCAACTGCAAAAACATATCATCTCAAAAATCAAGGAATTTCACAAAAAAAAAAATATAGGATAAGAGGCAACTACAGAGTTTACTAGGATTGCTAAATTATGGAAGAAATTTCCTACGAGAACTGACTAAGAAAGTAATATCCTTTCTAAAAACACTAAATAAAAATCAAGAATTCTTCTAGACAGACAAAGATAAAAGGATTTTAAAACAAATAAAGCAACTCGATGAAAACACACCAGAAGTTTACTTATCCAAACCAGGAGATAAACTAATTATAGACACCGATACATCTAACAAATGTTGGGACTGTGCATTAAAAGCGTTCCCAAAAGAAGACGAAGAGGACCCACCTTTATTCCAGAATGGAATCAGCTCAAGAAAAGAAGTATACCACAAAAGATATTAAAACATAACAAACTTTGTAGATACAACTCTGGAAAATTAAAACCAAACGAATTAAAATGGATAATATTTGAGAAAGAATTATACACTATAAGCCTAGCCTTACAAAAATTCTAAATTTTTTTTGCACCCGAATTTTTTATTATTAGAACAGATAATAAAGCTGCAAGAGATTTTCTTATAAATACAAAGAAGACCTACGGTAAACGCATGCAATGGTATAATGAAATAGCCTAGTATTCCTTCGAGATAAAACATGTTAAAGGAAAAGATAACTTTATTGCAGATTACCTAAGCCGACCAAATAAAGAGTAATAGTAGTAGGATCCAAAGACCAGGAAAGTATTAGTAATATGCTAATCAATTTTTTGTAGATGAGAAATATGACAAATAAGACAGATAAGGGGAAGACTATAACAAGTAATGTTCATATTTCAACAGCATTTGTCGTAATCGAGAGATATCAGCTGGGTATTTACACAAACTAGAAAAAATGGTATGACCATATATTCGATTTTAATGTGTCATACTGCAGGCACTACTGCTCACGTGAGGATACTGTCCTAGCATGGGAAATATCACGTCAGAACCCATACGTAGCAGAAGAAATTTGCGATCTCACCCATCACATGCTTAAGCCAAAAATAATATGTTTTCCCAACTTAAAAATCTCATTACTATTCTACTCCAAAATAAATGGAGCCTGGAGAGCACACCAAAAGACAAATCTAGGAATTGGAACTCGTAGTGCTTTTCGAAAGCATATGGGAAGCTTAACAAACCTTATCATGAAGCAAGAATCTGAATTCAAATCCTTTAGAGAGGTTTGTTTAGATTTTATAAAAACCCTTAATGAAGATATCATTAGGGTAATGACCTTAAAACAATTTGACCTCTTAAAAAGCATGGGTGAGCTTCTAGAAAAGGAGCTGCCCAACTTCACTGAATCAAGCAGTGCAAGGGAAACACTGCAGTTCAGGACCATAAGCATGCAACATCTCTACACAACAAACTGGGGAAGAAATGGATACACATGTAGAGGCAGAAGTAGAAGTCGATATAATCAAGGGAACCCACAGCAGAGGAGCTCCATACAGAGGCTACTGAAGCAATTATACGAAGGCAATCTGGTAGTTGGCCTAATCGGGGAGGAGTCTGAAAAGTTTGACTATTATGTTCTCTACGGGATGCCAAAAGTGAAAAAATTAGTCCCAAAATCAAGACTTGGCCAAAAGAAACCAGAAGCGACGATTGTGCCAACAGGATGGGACGATCCTGCCCCATCTACAAATGGATGGAGCAATCTTGCATCTCCAAGTTCAGTAAAAACCTCAGCCTCCGATAATTTTCACAAGTTCCTATAAATTCTGCTCATATAAATATCACATGTAAATATATCCTACTCATATAAACATTAAATAAAAAAGGGGTCGATGCCTCTGTTGCCATCTATGATCCAAAATTTCTGACAGCAAATTTTCCTGACAAAGACATCAACGATAAAGATTCCCTGCATAATTGCACTAATAATGGAGATTTCCAACATCAACAGTGAAGATTCCTGACAGATTCCTAAAGAAGACATCAAAAGTGAAGATTCCCGACATTAACGGTAAAGATTCTTGACAACAACATGAATAGTGAAGATTTTCTATATCAACAGTGAAGATTCCTAAAAAGATTCGCTACAGTAAGATTTTCACTAGGCTTCACATAGATGGAAGCTCGCCCATAAATAGGGACTCTCAAAGAAATACAAGGGCATCGGCAAATCCATCGGCAATCCACAATAGCATAAGATTATCAACACCTCCTCAATTCTGCATCATCCTCACCTCACCCTCTCATCCTCTCTTCATCGTTTTACCTGTCTTATGCCAGCTGATCAAACCACCCTTCACTTGTAAAAAACCACCACTTAAATGTATAATTAGTGTGTTTGAGTGTGCTTGTTTTCCGTATCAGTGTGTGACAGTAGCAGTAGTTTCTCTGGTATTAGAGCAAAGATTTTGAATACCAGAGAAACTACTACTACTGCTGTCACACATTGATGCGTAAAGTAAGCACACTCAAACTAGAGAAACTAACTGAGCATTGATACCGGAGAAAATAATTAGTTGACAGAGAAGTGATACCAAAGAAAATAATTAGTTGTCGATGGTGTGCTCTGATACCAGAGAAACTACTACTATTGTCACACACTGATGCGGAAAGCAAGCACACTCAAACATACTAATTATACATATAAGTGATTGCTTTTTACAAGTGGAGGTTTGCTTGATCGTCTAGCATAAGATAGGTAAAACGATGAGGAGAGGATGAGAGGGTGAGGAGAGGATGATGCAGAATTGAGGAGTTGTTGATGATCTTATGCTGTTGTGGATTGTCGATGGATTTGCCGATGTATTTCTCATGCCTTGGGAGTCCCTATTTATAGAAAGGTTCCTTCCTTGTAAAGCTTTGGATTCCTTCCTTGGATTTGCCGATGTATTTTTCATGCCTTGGGAGTCCCTATTTATAGAAAGGTTCCTTCCTTGTAAAGCTTTGGATTCCTTGTGAAACTTTGGATTCCTTCCTTGTGAAGCTTTTGGTTTGCTTCGTGGTGAAGCCTTGTAAGAATCTTACTTTGATGCAATTATGCAGGGAATCTTACTATTTTTGCAGGGAATCTTACTATTTTGCCCAGGAATCTTCACTGTTAATCTTGTCAGGAATCTTAGTGATGTCGGTTGTCAAAAATCTTACTGTTGATGTCGGCTATTAGGAATCTTAAATCGTGGATGTTAACAGAGGCATCATCATTGTCTCCCCCGTTTTTTTTTAACACAAGTATTTATAGGAGCTGACTTTATAGGAATTTGTGAAAATTATCAGAGGCTGGAGTTTTTGCTGAATCTGGAGATGTAGGGTTGTTCCATTTTGGAGATGGGACAAGGTCGTCCCAATCTGTTGGCACAACCGGAGGGTCCGAAGCTTAGATTCAAGCACAAATCCCCCTTTCCACATTTGTCCCTAGCCCTGTGCCTCCTCATGTGCTCCCTGAAAGCCTGCCCGATTGCAAACTTGACTCCACAAATGGAACACTCATGCACTTTAGGCTTGCTCACCACAACATGTTGCATTTCCGTCCTTGGCCACTTGTGGCTTGCTCAGTGGCCACCGAGTGCTTGGAACGAAGCAAATTGCTTGCTGCATGCCTTATATTCAAACACTTGCTTATGTTGATGATGATGTTGGTTCATTGGCATAGTGTCCTTAATGCTTCGAAGATCGATACTCTCTCCTTTTTTGTTGACTCTAAGTCATTTGATCACAACCAATTTAGAATGAGTATATCTACTCCTATGGTTCACCTTTGGTGTACCATAGTCAAACTTTCTAGACTCCTCCCTAAATAGACCAATTGCCGGCTTGCCTTCTTTGTAAAATTGCTTCAGTAGTCTCTGTACAAACTCCTCTACCGTGGGTTTCTTCGGTTATGTTGACTTCAACTTCTATGTCCATTTCTTCACTGGTCTCCTGCATGGAGATGTTGCACACCTGTAAATCTTCTGGTGTTAAGGTCCCAAACTGCAATCCCAAATCCTTTGTCTTGTTTGATCTAGTGAGGACGGGCAGCTCCTTTTTTAATGATTTGAATTTTGAATCTTGCTTTATTTGCTTCCGAAAAGAGTGACAATTTTCAATTTCAAGATTTATTTTTTTGGTGTGCCTCCTAGGTTCCATTTACTCTAAGTAAAATGGTAACGAAATTTATTGATATGGAAAACTCATTACTTTTGATTTGAGCATTTGATGAGCGAGATTGCGAATTTCTTCTACCATGTATGGATTCTGGTGTGATATAACATTCTCACAGGAGTAGTAATGTCTACTGCATGACCCATCGAATACCTGGTCATAACATTTATCCCATGTTATGTAGATACCTATGAACACAACCAATATGATTGGAATGGGACACTACTTGCTATAACTTTCCTTTGATAACCATACTAGATGAGGCAACAACAAATCAGTTGCAGACTATATCTTTCTAAAAGTCCGCCTTCTTTTTCGTTTGGTAATCCGATAAAAAATAGACAGTTTTGACATACAATTACAGGTTGATAGTATGGCGGAAAACAGCCGTTCACACTGACATAGAGGAGTGGATTGAATGGCACTCCTTTTCTGAGTCAGATATTCCCTTAGGTCTTGGGGATTGTCCTTATTCATTTGATGCGTTTTGCATTGCAAATTCATTTCATAGTTCTAAAAATTCTGAAGTATTTCAGAATTAACAAAAGAAAATCTTGAAGATTCGCATTCAAAATAGGTGCTAGAAGAAGAGCGAAGAGGAGTGCCCTTGTGAGTATCTAAAGATGCATGTGGCGGGGCGCTCCGTGTGCACGACTGCAGGTGCCCACGGGGGAGCGCACGCTTCCTGCACACTTGCTTGAGGGAGCGCTAGGCACACAAGCGAGCGCAAGTGTGCGCATGCGAGTTCTCTGTGCCCGTGCTCATTTCTATGCATTCTTTTGTGCACGGTTTTGCTTTGGGCACACTTTGATCTATTGCGCGTATGCCTTGTTCTACCGAGCAGAGCATTTCAAAAAGTAATTTTTCATAGAATGCCTCTTTTGTAACATTGAGGCATGCCTATTGGGCTTGCATCTTCTTTGATAGTCTTGATTTTCTTTTTGCGACCATGTTAAAATGAGATTGGCTTGTGATAGGCGATAACGCCGCATCCTTGTTTAGAGGCGATAACGCCTTATGTTTGTTGACAGATAATGACGTCTTGTTTTATGTTATGGGCGATGATATCTCATATTTTTTGACAGGCGATAACACCTTGTCAGTCTTAGTAGGTGATGATTTCTCACTTTTTTTGGCCATCACACGGTGATGACGTCTAGGTTTCGAGCCAGAGGAATCTAAAAAAAGATATTATTCATATTTTTGCTAGTCGAATTCAATAACTAAAGTATCAACAACTAATCTAATGGATTTTTTGCCAAACTGTGCCAGATTAATTCCAACTCAGCCCATTACATGCAATTTTTTTTATATTCTTGTATAATAACTAAATAGATTACCTGATAGAAAATAATTTCACAACAACGAACAAAATAATAAAATTAAATAATAAACAACAACTATAACAAAACAAAAATAATGTAGTAAGTTACAAGCAATAATGACGTACCATAGTAAAAGTTATCAAGTCAAATTACATGACATGGTCATGATTATAAACAGAAATAATATAACAAGTTAAATTACATGACATGATTTCAAATTAAAATTAATATTTTGTTTTCCAAATTAATTACAAATAGTATAAGATATAAGCTCCAAAGTTCTATCATGCACTATTGCACCGAAAAATTCAAGTTGTACTAATCTACTTAATATGAAAAAAAATAGTTTTTAAATAATTAGTATTATTGAGAGCCATCACTATCAGTATCAGATAAGAGCTCTAGAGAGAGTGCTCCAAAGCTCACTGCAGAGAGCTCAGGAGCTCGAGTTGCACAACTCTCTAGAGCTAAGGAGCTCTCTGCAGTGAGCTCCTACAGCTGCAAAGAGCTCTAGAACTCTCTACATGAGCTCTCATCAGAGAGCTGCACAACAGGATCAATAATTCACTGATATGCACGGTGCATCATAAACCAATGTAAACAACAAAACTAAGATATACACCTTCTTTGTTTATCCTCTTAGGCACATGCATGGTGTATTATAGCTTGGTGATAGTTGACTCCGTAGACATTGCATCCAAATCTAGGAGGAAATAAAGTTAATTAGAACTTATGAGGTCAATAAAGTTTATAAATATATGAATAGACTAATGAGCTGTTAGACTATACCTTTATCAAACTTCTCAACGTCACACAAATCTTCTTCAATGCTGACCATTTGAACTCTCAATTGTCCTCGAAACAAATCCTGAGTACAAATGAGACTCTGGATGGATCTGATGGAAAGTGAACTTCAAAATATATCAAGAACTCTTCCACCTGTGTTGAATACCGATTCTGAAACAACTGTGAACATTGGAATTGTTAACACATCCCGAGTCATTCTTGATAATATTAGAAATCTTCCACTATTAACCTTCTAGAAGTCAAGAATAAGAAAAGATAGCATGTCCTCACTGATAATTGGCACCTCGTTGGCCTCATTCAAATACTTCTCCAATTCACTTTGAGTGGATGTGATATACACCGAATATGAGCTCTGAGCATAGAACATATCCACCATGCGATAGTTCTTTGCTGCACCACTGTTCCGAGCCATTGAAGGCTGTGATGTTCTCACTTGTATATCAGTTCTATTGCCATTCTCTTTATCATGAATAGCCTTTTACTCATTAAACAAAGCTTTAAGAGTTCTCTCCAATTTTGATGGCATTGAACGGTCCCTCTCACCTTAAGATTTAAACATCTCTCTTATCATGTATTGAGCGAAGTCTAACTTGAATCGAGGGTCAAAAACCAAAGGTATAAACATTAACAAGTTCACCTATTCACAATTACCCTAGTACTTATCATAATTCTCTTTCATCCTATGAGCCATCTTACAACTAGAGATATCATCACCTATCACCTTCAACGTTCGTCATCAGGCGAAGAAAGACATTAAATGTTATATATAAAGTGCCCAATAGTCTCAAAATCAAGTTATAAAAAGCTTGCAAGAACTAACATAATCACCCAATCAATCTCAAGCATCTTCTTCAGGCATGCCCTTCTCATCATCACCCCCAACTTCTTGTCTAAATAAAGGATCCTCTAGCTCAAGCTAATAAAAAGTGGATTGGTATTTCTTAGCCATCTATAACATCAAGTATGTTGAGTTCCAACGTGTCTGTATATCCAAACACATTCCTATCTCAACTGTTATTTTTTCCTTCTCAACACAGCTCTTTCATTTTGTCCACCATGAAGGTGATTGCTTCACATACTTGATAGCACTTCGAACCCTTGAAATGAGCTCAATATTTGTATTTAGACCATCCTGCACAATAAGTTCATAATGTGTGCAACGCAATAACGTACAATGCTTATCATTCTAGTTTACAATTTTTCTCTTCAAATATTATATCATTTTGTCATTGAAACTAGCATTATCAATAGTTATTGTCAAAACTTTCTCAATTCCTCAATCATGTAGACACGCTTCCAACGTGGTTCCCTGAACTTCACCTCTATGGCATGTTATAGAACAAAAAATTATAATTCTCTTTTGGAGGTTCTGATCATTTCCAATCCAATGCACAGTAAGACATGTAAATAATTTTTTCAATTGATGTCCATGTGTCGGTGGTGAGGCAAACATAGTAGGATATCTCTGTAAGATAATTTTAATAGCCTTCTCATCATATTTCTAAGTAGCTAGAATTCCTACCCTACCATCTTCTCTAGTTGGTTACCCTACCATCTTCTCTAGTTGGTTAGAAACTTAACTGTGCTTAGCGTGTGTCCTTATTGCAAGGATTTTCTTTACAATTATTAGTATGATTTCTATGGAAAGACATACCATTTTTCTTGGTATTGCAACTATAGGCTTTTCTACAATGTATGTATCGACATTCATCCTCATCAAAGGGCTCATCTACTTCTTCTCGTATGTCATTGGTTTCTTAATCCCACTTGATATAATGGTCCCACACATCAGAACTTAAAGACATTGCCTTCCTTTTCTTTGTTTTAGAAGCTCCAGATCTAATGGGCCTGGTATTATTTGTTTGTGTTTGTGCAGCATCAGTGGTTGGATTTGTAGTATCTTCATAGATATTCGCCCTTTTATTTGGGTTTGTCTCACCAACACGAGTTTCAGCCATCTAAAAAAATAATAAAAGAGGTCCACATAAGCAAAAAATAATCAAGGAAATTCATATTGATAAAAAGTAATAATACATTAAAAAGATAATGTTATGTTGTACATGATATGATATTAAAATGGCACATCAAAATCATTATTTTTAAATAACATCATAAAGATGATGGGTATGTATATTAATCTCACTAATATTAATCAACCATTTATTTGAAATTACAGTTAAATATATTAAATCAAAGTTAAATGCATATGCTCCTGAGGTAAAGTTGATGGTATACATATTAATCTTAATATATTAATCAACCATTTATCTGAAATTACTGTTAAATGTATTAAATCAAAGTTAAATGCATATGCTCCTGAGGTAATTTACATTCTCAATTCACTGTTTAACATGTTATAGTCTCATAATTCACTATTTAACATGTCTTAATTCACCGTTTAACATGTCATATTCTTAGAGAAAATTTACATTCCTTAGACCTATAGAAATATCAACAAGAGTAAAAATTAATTTCAAGATTGTATTCGAATAGCATCATACTGTCATACAGACAAAGAACATCAGTAATAAAAAATAATTTTAAACTTAGAATCCCCCCATATAGAGTCTATATACAGACAAAATGCATATACTACAGAGCAGCAAAAAAAAAAATTAATTTAGGTAGGGAAGGACTTTGGCAACTCGGCTAGCAACCTAGCACTTAGAAGTTAGCAGCAACAAAAAATTTAGAATCCCCACAATAATTTTTAATTTACCTGATCACTGAATAATGCTTGGAATGTCTCCGCGTCGGAGTAGGTTAGCGGAGGACTTTGGCAGCTCAGGTGAGGCCGTTGGCTTTTTGGAGGAGAGGACTCAGAGGTGAGAGGTGTCGAGATCTTTGGCTAGGGTTTTGGAGGCCGGAGGGGGTTAGCGGAGGTAGAGGCGGAGGTCAGAGGGTTTGGAGATTGGGAATTTGGGGTCAAGGTGTGAGGCTAGAGGCGATTGAGGCGAGCGAGCCCAAGAAAATAACATAAGAAGTTTAGATTTCGGATTATGAGTTGGGTAGGGTTAATGGGTTAAAGGTTTAGGTAGGGTGAAAAATCGGTTTTTTCGGTTGGTTTCGATTGGCGATTTTACCACCGAAACCCGATCCGAAGGCCAATTAGAACTTCAGTTTTAAAACCGATCCGACCCGATAACTGAATTAAGCGATCCGATCGGTTCGGATCGGGTTCTGCGGTTTTGTTCAGTTTTTTTGGAAATTTTCTCACCTCTAAACAATGTAACGTTGAATACCTTTCATTGCCTATTTGTCTTGTCAACTATAGACTTTCAATCTAACATAATGAATGCAGTGATGCTCGTCAGCGCCCTTGTGCTCAACGGCTAGAATTAAGCAGGATGGCTTCATGGATAGGATATTCATGTCTGGAATAGAAAAACGTAGTGGAGAAACCAAACAGAAAGACGACTTTACTCACATCTGATTGTATGGTTAGAAGCAAATTTTCAGTGAGAAAATAGTAAAATCTCGATATTTTATTTACATACTTTCAAACAAAAATGTACATAGACGGAAGCTGCATGCCCTCTTGGAAAATGGTTTATACAGGAAGGGATGTGGATAAATTCAATGGAACCAGAGCCGCATACTTGTGCTCAACCTGTAGGCTGCATTCCACCCTTTCTCTCTATTATTACGGCAAGTCAAGGGTGGAGCGTAAGAAGGAAGAATGTTTGGCTTCCAACTATTAAACTACTAACCGAGATGAATAGGGATTGGCTTTCAGTCAGTGGGACCTTGATGCATAGGATCATTCGTCCATTCGGCCACAATCGTTTATTTCATAATTTGGACCCAATCCCATAGTGCTGAATGGCTACACACCGAAAGCCAGTAGTGAGATGATAGCTGAGGAGACTCGGTCCTCAATCTCTTATGTTCCCCTCAACACAGATGTAGTCTATCTTTGCTCTTAGTCCATAATTTCAGTCTCCTTCTGTGCCCTTGTTTGGGACTGAATTCTTGCAGATATATATGTCATTCCGAGTTAAGAGGTTTTTTAATGCCTCATCCTATACTTCGATTAGTGATTCATATTTCTCTTTCTTTCGTGTATTGCTTCTTCTGGTCTTCTTTTCCACTTTCTAAGGAAACCATAATGATAAACGTGGACACTTATCATATTGATAGTCGGTAGGGTCATCTGGATCTACTATGGATTGAGGATTAAAATTAGGAGTAATTATTTATACCGGATGATCTGTTTTAGTCCAATAGCTTTAAACCATTCACTGGTGCCCCTATCGGAATAGATGAAAATGACCATATAAATCCTATAACTGAACTGCGTCCTATCGGAATAGATGAAAATGACCCTATAAATCCTATAACTGAACTGCGCCATTATGTGTCATGTATGGTTCTAATCATGTTGGTTTGAAGCTTTCCAGGCTCCCAATCAAAATACTATTTCCAGCAACCTTTTCCAACTGGTTTCGAATGTAACTTCTTATCATGCCAAGCTTGATGCCATTGCTGTTACACAGATGGTTGTGATCTTCCTCGGCATGGATCAATTTGTGTAAACGATAGTTTTCTATGTTTCCCAATCAATGTGGTACTGCCAATTGCAGACTGGTGACCGGGGAATGATAGTTTCAGCTCCATACACCATTCTGAATGGAGTGTTTCCAGCCGTAGTTTTTTTATGTTACACCATTCTGAATGGAGTGTTTCCAGTCATAGTTTTTTTAGGTTACACCATTCTAAATGAAGTGTTTCCAGTCGTAGGTTTTAGGTTGTTTGTGTATATGCCCAATTGTAGGCCACCTGTGTGACCAATCCCCACCATTGGTTTCAAACACTGAGTAAGCATACTAAGAGAGACTGTTGTTGGCTGTAAAGGCCTGTCCATTCGCTCTAGGTAATATTGGCTCGACTTCCTTTGAGCTATGAGAAATGAATAGAGTCAAATTTTCTTCCTCCCTAAATGCGTACCTTTTTGTATACTTTATTTGGTGGTGTAATGTAATTTAAATAAAAAAGACATTGGAGCGGCCCGCAATTTTCCTAAGAAACTTCGTAAAGAACTGAATCTCGCATGGTGGTTTCAGCTTGAGTGTGACATTGATGCTTCAATGGTTGATAACAGAATGGTACAAAGCCATGAAGGATGGATCACTGAAATTCACAAATGAGAAATGCGGCTCATTCTACTTTCGTTTAAGGCAATTACTTCAAATCTGATGCCACAGAAACAAAGGGCTACACCAAGGGTGCATAGGGAGGAAGGGGAGCCCGGATGGTGGAAAATCCAGGGGAGGCCTGGTCATCTGATGGAAATAGAAGGTCCGAGCGGCTCATTTATTCGCTGAAAAAAGGAGGGAGCGAGCCAATGGATCGCAAGAATATATTGAGACAATGATTGATTTTCAGCCATCGGTCTGTCTAGATGTCATCAACACTAGACAATTATTTGTACCAGATGATCTACTATGGCTTGGGGGGAAGTCCCTCTAGTATAGTATTCCAATGACCTTTCGCGATTATAGTACCTGCAACCTCCCAGAGTTCATATTCATCGTTTGTCAAAAGTGGTGGTAAGGGATCTCTTTTCTGCAATGGACAAAAATAAGCGGAGCAGCTTTGACTCGGCATTCCGAAAAATGCAAAAGGAGCCCTTATCTTTTCGAAAAGACCAAAGATGACTTCGAATGTTAGGTTTCTCCTAATGTTCCCGATATACTTTTAAAAACCTTCTGACATTCATTCACTACAACAAAAGAATCTAGAAGAAACCGCCTTTCTCATTCAAACAGGACACCTTTTTAGCCAACCAAAAATATTTTTAGCACAAGCGCATTGACAAGTCACGACAATGATCAAGACAAATTCTCAAGCCAGGTTCGTGAAAGGGAGCGAAGGGCAAGTCTCTGAGCTAGGAGCACAGTGGAAGGATCCTGCTGATTATTATGGATTGCTGCACAGTAGAAGAAATGAAATCGTCGCCCGTCGTTCTCATTCTCATCTTAGATGACACAAGGTGAGGGTCTTACCAACCCACACTGAGAGACAGACTCTCTAAACTCCTTAACTTCTCTATCCAGACCAGTGCAAAAACCACTCTACCCTTCGTCATTGGCCCCTCACAAGACTACATGAAAATCATTCCTCCTGAACATGCTTATGCTCAACATCCTGTCTAGCCGACTTAACCATCAACATCCAAATGGTCGGCAATAACAAATACCACAGGCTCCTCCAAACATGCGAGCTACACCACCCCCATGTCAATTTGACAGAAGAGCAGCCGTGCAACCCAAAAGAGAAGAGTAGCACGTTGTCAGAAACAGTACAACCTCCACGTCAGATGGCTGCTTCGAATGCAATCAGATATCCTTCGGAGAAAGCAAAGTCAGTCATTAATGGAGCATTTTACCTTTTGTCCTCTCGGTCAATAGGTAAAGCATTTTATCTCGAACTAAGTGATAGGGGACGATTACTGCATCTTTCCAGCTATTTTTGAAGAACTACAAAGAAGCATATGAAGTGAATCGTGAAAAATTCCCTTCTGCTGCCTAGGAGTCATGCTGATTTAGGAAATCACATTCCTTTTTCTCAGCATCACCAAAATAGGCCACCAACGTCTTCCTCTTGCCTCTGTGGAAATCTGTTCTCTAGCCCCCACAAGCACCCCGCAGCGATGTGGGGGGACTAGAAAATGCCTTTCATTTTTCCCCCGTCAGCGGCCCTTGCGGCTTTCTTGGAAAAACCCTCTAGCCTCCTTTGCGCCGCCTTCCCCATCTGGAGTCAGTTATCTCTTTACCCATGAATGCATAGAAGAGGCATGAGAAAGCTAGCAGTGCTTAGCCGCTTTGGTACATCTCATTGCGGGGACCTAGAGCCGATTGTCAAGCTATTGCCAGCCGTCGATTGAAACTAAAAGAAGATCGTAATCACACACTCTTTCCTAAAATCATAAGAAAAGAAAGATACTAACGGAACTGGTTTCTTTGGATATGCTAGAAGCGCGATCCTTTAGTGCACAAGCAAATTAGACTCAGAGCACACGTGTCAATTTGTCAAACAAGAGTATTTGGTCTGCCTATGGCCTGGATGCAAGTTTTGAACGCATAACGGGATGAAAAAGGACGAACTAGAATAAGATGTCGATGAAGAAGGATAGCCACATCTAGAGGATAATAAAAAAGACTCTGTAGACACATCGACAGAAGCGGATGAATACAACAAAGGGAACGTAGACGAGGACTAAAAATCAAATCATTTGTACACCCATAATTGGTATCCAATTGAAACATATAAAGCTTTACACCCATCATCAAAGCAAGCCCCCTCTCATTTAGGAAGGAAAACAGAAGTGGAAGTGGGTTTCCCGATGAAAGCTATCAAAATTTACTGCAATGAGTCCATTCACAACGAATGAAAGAGGAGACGTATGAGGCTCAAACGGGGCAAGGATGGTGCCTGCTCTATGAAGGGGTAGTCTTTGCTTCAATGAATTGCTTTTTTCCTTTTTTTTGTTGAATTCTCTCTGGTAGAATTACTGTACATGATGATAAAAAAAATGATCTTTTTTCTTCTTTTATGAAAATGAAAAACGAAAAGAACTCGACGGTGAAAAGAAAAGAGGTATTTCGACAAAATGCTCATCGATTCTAGGAGGACTATAATGAGGAGGATGGCAAACTAATCATGATCTACTAGACAGGAAAGTAGCATCGAGTGGTTCGAATCTACGTTGTGAGAATGTTAGGGAGGAAAAGGCATAGGTGGGCAGAAGCCGAAACAGAATCTTTCTTCAACTACGCCCAAGGCTCAACGAGGCCGTTGTTGGATAGGCTCTGACTATCGAAACTATACAACCTAAAAGAAAGAGTCTTCTATTCCTCATCTCTTTTATCAGGTCGATAAAGGCTGATCGCGGGCAACTCTAACAACTTGACAACCATATAAGAATGATCAAAAATATGGGAAGGGAAGAAAGAAAGCTTTGGAACCCAAGAATCTCCCCTCCCAATCCAAATTGACTAAGACTTTGGCTATTTTCCTGAAAATGGTATCAGCCTAGAAATGTTTTTGACGTATATTTTGATATTCTCTTTTGGTATAGGCCTGAATAGAAGTTTGTAAAAAAAAAAAAAAAAATCGCCCATGAGACCTCGAATTTCCATGTTCCAGCATGCATTATGCCAGCGGGTCCACCCCCAATTGATGAGTGACCCTTAGAAAGAAAAAGAAATCAAAAAATATTTTTTTTCGATTTCTGATAAGGGCAAAAATATTCTCGTTTAAGAATTTCCTGGCTTAGTGCGAGATGCATCGGGTGACTTTAAGCCTTTGGTGCATCGGTATGGTTCCAGTAACTGTGGCTTTAGTGCTCCAATGCAACATCTGGGTAGGTGACTAAAGATGACAAATCCCGAGAGCTTGGGCTCGGAAAGTCAATCTCTGTATGAGAATGGATAGGGCTTTCATTCAGCCCAGGTAGTGAGTGGAAGAAAATCTTTACTAGATTTATGGAATTCAAATGTATAGGACCAACTATGCTAGGAAGGTGATGGTCCCACCATGCCTCTGTTGTGAGAATGAGAGTTTAAGTTCTTAGATAACGCATTGATAGCAAAAAGACGTAGGGTTCGGGCTCCCAATCAAATCGTCCATCAAAACTGTATCTCCAGGCCTTTCCGCTTTAGTGGATTCGTCCACACCCATTGCTTTGGCTGAAAAAGCATCTTCTCTCTGTTCTGGAACTTCTCCCTCCTCAAAGAACGGTGGTGAATACAAACTGCGAAATATTCTACCTACTTTGGAAACTGGAGTTTTTTTATGCTTGTACGCTAATCCGACGGCCTTCCACGACAATTCAATATAGATAGATATATCCCACATAAACATGGCTTCATTCCCTTTTGTTTTTAAAGTGTGATTTTGAATACAAGAAGGGTTGATATTTTTTTCCTTTTTTTTTGAACAAAAAAAGAGGAATGTCCGATTAGAATTTTGATTATTGTATCTTTCTTAGGACCTATCTGCAACAGCATCGTCATTGAAGTAGAGTTTTTCCAAAAAGTGTCATCACTACATGAGCTCATAAGTCATCGTCATTGAAGCCTTTCTACGAAGCTTCGCTTCCTCATAAGACATGGGAAGTTGCCTTTGTGTCCTGAAATGGTCCTATGGAGCACATCGTTCGTAGTTCCGTGGATAAGTCCTCTCTGTATGAGCAAAAGCACATAAGAATTCTTATGTGATGGTGAATACGCACATCGAATTAACTAGCTGGACTCAATTGTAAATAACGCCTTCGGGTTCGTCTCTATAGGTGAACAACAAAAGACGAGCCCTAACATATTATATTCGAATGATAAAAAAAGAAGGAAAAGCTTCCCCTTGACAAAAAGATGCTTGAATTCTTTTGAGATCAAAGAACCCCATGGATCAGCAAAGGCTTGGGTACGGAGATACTATATACTTGATATGAGATCCTATGTTTAACAAGAGTATCCTTTTGACTACGGAGCTATACGATGAAAATAGGTTTGAATTGGCTCTAGCAAGAGTGATAAGGATACCAGCAAGAAGTCAAAGTCACGGCAGGCAAACTATATATGAGAACGTAATGTCCATGTGGTTCATAGTTTCGTGGATAATACGTCGCCACTCGTATTGGGAAGCAACCAGATCTACCATGTTATCTCACACTTTTGTTAGAAGGGTCTAGGATACGCCATGTGTTCAATACAAAAAAAGGGCCTTTGGGAAGCTGACGCTGCAAGGATGACAAAAGAGGGCGCTTTCCTGTGTTGCACTGAAAAAAGGACCTGACGAGAGAAGTTTCCCCACGCATCTTGGTCACTTTTATTTTTTCGTTATTTCGTAATCCCTAGGGTTTGATGCCCTTTAGCTCCACAGTGACAAATCATTTTCTAATTACTTTGGCTCTCTCATGTTCGATTTTTATAGGCTTTACGATCATTAGATTTCAAAGACATAGGCTTCATTTTTTTAGCTTCTCATTACCTACATGAGTCCCACTGCTATTAGCACCATTTTTAGTTCTCCTTGAGCTAATCCCTCATTGTTTTCATGCATTAAGCTCAGGAATACATTTATTTTATGCAGAGAAGTGGCCAGCCGACCTCGGGAAGATGGGATCTTTGGACTCATGATCGTGACCAATTGACCCTCATGGTATTGAGAGCGTCATCAAATCTCTTTCCAAAGAAGGCATGAAATCTATATCTGGCTTGGCTGCTAGAAAGCTTTACATCAGCTTGTTTTGAAGAGATGAGTGACAGACAGTCTCCATTTTCTTAGTCTTCTCTATCTAAAGGGAGTTTCAATTCTGCAGAACCCATACAGATCATGCTTACTATTGGAAATCATATGAATGAACCTATAGTTCATTCCAACCATGCTTATGCTATGCATCAAAATTCCATCCAGTTGATGATGATTGGATGAACACATAGGCTGAAAGTTATAAACCAAACCATATGTGTGTGTGTTAAAATATACTTGAACGGATTGGCGGCTTATCGGATTTCTCCCTTTTCCTTAAGCCAGCACTTAACCATCACGCACCGTCGCTCTAGAATTAGACCATCACGAAGGTAGTTCTGGGTCCCCCACCTATTAGAGAGCATGCTCAGAGGCATCCATCAGAGATTAACTTTATTGTTTTATCTTTCTCATTCGCCCTCACTTCATTTGAGGATTAGTCCCCTAGCGGGTTAACAATGTTCGGGAATTAATTCCTGATGAGAGGAAAAGACACGATCACAAATAGAAATGGCAAACAAATATATTTTCACAACTTAGGAGGTTGGTTGATGAGCAAAGTTGTGTGCTCAAATAGAATTTCTCCCATTTAAATGCACCTCAACTGTTTAATAAAATAGAGATTAATCAAGATATATTATAATTAAATTCATATCTTATTTCTTTTAATTTGCACTAATCTTTTAAGACAATTGTTAAATGACAAGTGGGTCTTTTTATCGGATAACTCTGTCCACTAGCCCTAGGACATCCAGAATCATACCCCTCAGTATGGAAATAATTATGCATCATTCGCATACCTGTAGCAGCTTCGAATAAATCATATAACAATTCCCTTTCTCTAAAAATATAGAAAAAAAGAGTCTGTGCAACAATATCCACCATAAAGGGCCTAAGCCATAATAAATGAGAAGCTACACGACTCAATTCTAGCACAATGACTCTATTGTAATAGGCTCTTTTAGATACTTGAACACTTTCCAATCGTCCTGGTGCATTTACTGTTCCGTATGAGTAGCTCGGATACTTCCAATTCGGGTTTTTACATGAAAGCCTCTCAAAATGGGACCTATTGAATGGAACAAAACAAGATGAAATGAAGAAGAAAGAATGGGAGGCATCTGCAAAATGGAAGGACTAACGAACTACATCACTTGTGTTTGGTTAACTACTTTACTAATGTCGAGCTTTATTCTCGGAAGTGGTAACCTACACCATGCACGTACACTCACGAGATCTATATACGTATATGTTGATAGCCTTTTGGCTATTTGCCGCCTCTCTTTGAGGACTGCCAAAAGACAATAAATGACGTAGACCATGAAAAGGTGTCAATTAATATAGATGATCCTAAAAGTTAAGACTCTTTAGATAGCCCGAATATTGCACGTGTTCCCTGGATGATGTGATACCACCAGAAATGACGGGAGATGAAACTAGAGTTCGGAAACATGCATCGAGATTTTCCATTGAGAGGATCAGAATGTTTTCATGTTCTATTTCACTCTACGATAGGAGTTCCTTTCACCTTTCCCTCACGGTACTACTTCGTTATCGAGCACCCAAGAGTATATAGCTTTGCAAGATAGTCCTTGCTGATTCACATGGGATTCCAATGCCCCATGTTACTCGGGTCAGAGCGTATCTAGTGATGCTTTTAGCTACTAGACTCTTGCCATCTAGGGTGCAGCACTCCACTGCTTTGGCTAACAGCACGATGCTTGTATTGCTCTATCACAACCCTATTTTTATGATTTAGGCTACTCCCATTTCGTTCATCACTACTACGGGAATCACTTTTGCTTTCTTTTCCTCTAACTACTAAGATGTTTCAGTCCACTAGGTTGTCTCTTGCCTACTTATGGATTCAGCAGTAGTTCGAAAGGTTAACCTATTTGGGAATCTCCAGATCTATGCTTAGTTTCAACTTCCAGAAGCATTTCATCTCTTCCTCTCCCTTACGTCGACGTCGTAGTCATTTTTTCGTGCCCCATTTTCTAGTGGAATGTGTGGGAGGCATCTATCTTCCTGTCCCATGCTTCTCAGTCCAGTCCAATGACAAAGGAGAGATGGGGGTCTTCTTCCTTTGGCGGTCACATCAAATTCGCTTTTCGTACCTTCCATCATCACCACCTACACCTCACATTATCAGCTCAATTGAAAGTGTAATCTGCCTGTTGTCCAAGTCAACCACTTTCTTTTTTGTAATACGTAGCATCGGAAAGAACGTGGCAGAAAGGGACAACCCACCCATATAGGCAGCCTGCAAGGAAGATGGCACTACTGGAAAGGACCATCTCACAAAAGCGCCACAGGCACGAAGCATGATAGGCCTGTACCGAGGGAGCATGGTGGATCTTCTCATATATGGTAATTCCTAGCTGATTTCTGTCGAAGGAAGATTGCTGAAATGCAGGGAATGGGATTATACGTATGAGAAATGGAGTGGAGACCAAATCCAATGGGAAGCATTCCATCCATTCCAATGTCATTTTGCTGGCTCCACTCTTTTTGACAGATCTGTTCTCTTCCAAACTGTATTCACACTCATCTGACCCAGCTGGCATCTGATGCAACCTTTGCATTTCCTGCTCTTGGTCACCTGATCGAATGAGATCCCAATTCTCCAAGTGGGCCCTCTTGGCCACCCCGGCCATCGACTTTTTAGAGAATCCCACTCATGTATCTTAGGATGTTGTAGCTTGGCAGTCTACTAGGTTGGTTTCTTTATCCTTCTAGTTTTGAGTGTCTTCTTGGATAATTATAGTGGCCCATAGGTGAGAGATGTATTTTCTGTTGATAAATGAATTTCGGAGGGCCATTAGGAACAGGTAAGGCAACCTGAAGCCCCTGAAGCACTCTGAACGGCCTGTTGATATGTTTTACATAGGCCTCACCGACAAATGAATACTTTTAATACTATTCCAAGTATTAAAAAAAGAAAAAAAATCCAAGTAATACGTAAATATGAAGGGGAAATTTGCACAAAGGACAACCTGGAAAGGATTGACTCGGGAGTCGTGCTACCTATATCCACCATGCACGGGTTCAATTCTCACATTATTTCAAATTTCAAAAATTTGATTATCAATATTTATTATATATGGCGACGAAGAATAAAATTATCACTATTTTTTTTTCTTTTCCTACTTCTTTCTCAAAGCATAGGATAACCCCATCTATGAGTGCCCCACTAGTAGTGCTCGACGAACCGAGAGCCGGCCAGTGGCCGACCCTCTTTTGATTAGGTGTTCTTTGTTATAGACGCCACCAACGAACGACGAAAGAGGTCTTGTAGAGCCTAATCACATCACTAAATTGACATAGTGCTACTCTATCTTCTGAGGAACTCCATTGATGAAAGGGTTCTTTTTCTCACGTAATTTAACCCACATGTTCCACTTCCATGCCGGAGGAAATGGGATTCAAATTCGTCATGTTTTCCTAACATTCCCGATATATTTTTAACACCTTACGACATTCATTCACTACAACAAAAGAATCCAGGAGAAACCCACCTTTCTCATTCAAAGAGGACATCTTTTTAGCCACGTCAGTTGGTAACCGTTTTAGATGATGCTTTTGGAGCCGAAAATGACTCCTCCTAGTGACTCTCCTTCCCTTTGTCAGCCTTTCGATCGTCAGGTCTAGTGAGTGGGAGGGTACCATCACTGTACACAAGTAGGCTAGTTCTCTTTTGCTCTTCGACGCTCCCTTTGAATTGATATCCAAAGAATCCCTGTAGCAGAATGGTTTGAAATGATGGTTTATTACAGGTTCTAGTGACATGCTCTGGATGAGCATACGAATGAGCCAAAAGATGGATAACTAAGTGGTTTGAGCCGGTTGAGGGTACGAGATTACTGAACGAAAACTCTTCGAGATGGGCCGAATCGACAGTCGTCATTTGGGATCCCCCATTCTTTGACTGGATCAATGTATGGATCTGCTTTTGCTCTGCTCCCATCTGAGCCTGTTCTCTCGTCGGAAACGTATTTTGTTGATGAAAGGAAACAACCAATTATAAGCAATTTCAACTCAAAACCTCTTACTGTACTGAGACATCCACAATAATTAGCATTGGATAATTTATTTGAGAAAATATATGTCTATTTAAATATGGACCACACATAAAAAAATTTGATCAAATCTTAATTGTTGATGTTGACTCTTTAATTACAAGATCAGCTAAGCCTAATTTGGCCACCCTAGCAGCAACTGTTCATGGACATTATGGAGAAATCCTTTCTAAAGGTTCTCAATCGTATTTATCTAGAGCCAAAGCAATCGATGCAAGTGAAGAAAACATATAATTTTGGAAGTCTGACTATCTTTACTTATCCCAAATAAGTAGCAGCGCAACATCAGGACATTCCACCGATGAAACCTCATCTATTCTAGTCACTTAGTTATCGAGATGAGTCAATTCATCTCAAGGCTTTCAAATGCATCTGATGCCCTCACTATCTGATTGAAATCTTCATCATAGATTTGCATCGCCTACTTGCTGAAAACACAAATGGAATGACCGATCATTCATTGATTGAAGTGTTTTTTGACTTACAGAGAAGCCTTACAATTTTAAGTTCATAATGAAACCCTTAGATGAAGAGAAAATTAGCCAAATAGTGATCATAAGCGATCATCATTCGAACATGCCGGGTTTTACAAGAAAGGATCGAACATCATTCGAACACGCCGGGTTTTGCTGGAAAGGATCGAACATCATTCGAACACGCCGGGTTTTACAGGAAAGGATTGAACCATGGAAACGAATTCACAGGGCTATCACCTTATTTGGCCAAATCTTCCAACCTTTTCATAAGACTAGTTCATTGCATGCCCCGACCCCATGACGTACTGAGCCTACGCTTGCTGCATCGCTGGTTTTTTCATCATCTGAGATTTTCCACAACAAAATTGCTTCGGATTTCTTTTGATTCGACTCGACAACCATCGAGACAAAATATTCTTTTTTTATTCTGATCTTTTATCATCACAAACTCGAACTATTTTTTTTCATGTCTTTTGTGATTCCTTCTATTTGAGTCCTAATTGTTATTGTTTGAATGGCATATCAATAGCTTCAATCAAATCAAGCTCAACGACTTTCTTTTAGTTAGGTAAGGGAATGAGAATCATTCTGCTTTATCCAATCTAGCTCTTCATGAGTCTCAGTATGTATCTGCCTTAGATTCCACTTCTACGTCTACAAGCAAGGATATGTATTGAGATTCAGAGATTTTTTTTTTCCTTCCGTTAGTAGTTTGGTTTGGAATTAAATAACGAATCGTCATTTCCTCTATTGATTTAACTGGAATCTTTGGTTCTATTCTCGAGCGATGACGTCCCTCTTCTTGATAGGGCTAGTCCCCAAGACCGATGGGATCTGATGAAGGAAACACTTCTCGATAGAGTCCGTTAGCTAGTGAAAGGCTCACTCAACTGGCAAATATGCACTTTCTATCTGACGGGAGGAGGCTCCTTCAAACTCCATGTTATCAGCTAGCCCGCCCTAGTTGTCTCGTAACTACCTCATCTTGTCCAACAAACCTGGCCTTCTATTTGTAAGATAAATAAGTCACCTGCCTTCTCCTCGTTCAATGAGGATAAGGATTCCTTCAGAAGCTGGCTGAGCTCACTTCCTCCTCTTTCCTTCGATTGGGATGCATACATCGAGAATAGACAAAAAAAAAAAGATTTATTGCATCCCCCGCCAGCTTCATCGGCAAGACAGGATGCACCCGTGATAGCTGAAGATCCACTCTTGTAGGCCGACGATGCTGAGGGTTTACCAAACATGCCATCGCGAGTGCAAAATCGATCATTCGCTATCCTTTTAGTTATGCTAGGATAGGATGGACGGAAAGTGATGAAAACTGCGATGGCTACTGAATAACCACCTTTTACTCTTTGGAGAAGAAACCCTTTGACCTTTTTATTTGTTTGCCAAATCTTCTTCAGTTCCATCCAAGCTTGCTTTTGTCTGAATCTTTGTGGAAGAAGAAGTGGTTCACCATTCCCCCATCTAGGGATCCTACAAAATCATGAAACCTAACGGCCGCTCACTCTTTGATCAATGATTCCCCGGCAATTAGATCGATGATGAATCTTTTCAAAATACACTTTTCGATCAGTAATTACCGGACACTACATTTAGGGATCCTACCTTATTCTCAAACCTTGTGGCTCGGTTGATTGGCACTTTTATATGCTCATCTTGCATAAAACATTTGGGTGCATCAGGTCCTACATCCAACAAGAATATTTTTCCCTTAAGCCTAAGCATAAAACAAAAGATTGTGAGTTATTTCCATGACATAATAAGAAAGAAGAATTAGATCTTGAATATGATCGACTCCAATAAATGCTCATTATAACGTTTTTATTGTCGAATCCTATTTGTTGGTGTGGATGTCACCATATCTTTCGTGACATTCCATGGCGCATTGCCTTTAGGGAGACAAATTCTAGCAATTACACAGGAAGGGATTGCTTCGACGAGGGTTTTGACTCTATTGAAACCTATGCCGTGTATTGTGACAAATAATCTCAATTAAGCAAATAGGCACAAAAATAGGGTCGTCGCTAAGCGACGAGAGTAGCGGACAAAAATAGGGCTTTTCTTTCAATCCAGATCTACTATTCCATGAGCTAAGCCTGACGAGACCACTCTTCTTTCTACTGTTAAAAAATGCTACAGCTAACTGGTTGCATTGGTGCCAATGTGGTTTGTTGGCAAAGGGGATGAAACAGAAAAATGCTTTCGATTTGCTTTAGTTGTTGTTTTTTTTACAACATAGAACTGGGAAGGAAGGCGGTGAAAGGAATGATTAGCTACAATTCACATTCTCTCCTGATAATCCTTTGCAAAGTGGCATGCTGAAGGACTCGCCTTTTGTAGCCAGGATGGTGTGTGATGCTAACGTTAATGACTCTTGCCCAATAGCCAACTCGAAGGAGGTAAGATGATCTGCACTTCTGCATAAACATGTTAAAGTGTGAGTTGTGCAACACGAGCAAAACTATCTCCCCCATGCTTTCCGCACTATGAAATGCCATCCTTATAATTAAAGTGATTTCGGTTCAGAAAAAGGGATTCAATGTCAATTATATAGTGACGTTCTAGCTATGTTGACAATAAGAAAAGTTTTATTCCTTAAAAAATGGGGTAGAGCTTAGAAAATCTAATCGAGTCAAGCTTGAGCAATAAACTCCACTCTCTTATTCAGCCTCCAACCTACCACCAACCTTCCCTCTTTGTGGGTGTAGCAAGGGAGGAGCCGACTCTCCCTTCGATTCAACCTCTATCGCTAAGGTGAAATCATTCCTAAATCTGCTGAATGCAGTCAATATCCTTCATCACAGTTGAAGGCATGTAGGGCTTAGTTGTCATATAAAATGTAGCCCATGGAGTGTCAGGTTCTTTGTAGGAGTCTCCGACCGACCACATTAAAACATCGAATGTACCAAAGCCCATCAGCATAGACGAGCCTTTTCCCTATGAGTGGAATCTCGCAATCGTGTACGTTTCATACAAAACATGTGTTTTTGGGCTAAAACAGGATTTCGCTTATGAGACAGGCATGCAAAATAGGTGACATTTAATTTCATTTTCTCCTATTTTTTTCATGAAAATAATGCACTTTGAGAGCACGAAAATAAAAATTTCGTCATTCCGCAGTCTACTCAAACTCATGAAATCTCATCGGACGGCTTCTTCGCTATCGATGCCTACCCTCCAGCAACTTCGGCGAAGGAATTCAATACTTTGGTATCGCCAGGATTCTTGTTATTGTAAAACCATCATCACTGCAAGAGAAATATCTGAAGGAAGCTCCATCGATCACGTTTTTAATGCAACACATGGATCAGAAAAAACCACAGAAGTGTGATTCTGTGGGCCTACTTTCCTCGCCTAGGACATAAGAGCTCAGTTTCATAGCCACTATGTTCGAGAATTTGCAGAAAATGTAGTGCTTCATCATCATAGAGAATGGTTATCATATATGTCATCTATGTGTGGACATATTTGTAGGTATCAAGAGCGACTAAAATGCAGATATGGTCGAATGGTAAAATTTCTCTTTGCCAAGGAGAAGATGCAGGTTCGATTCACACTATCCGCCCATGATAAAGTAATGTAGTATGATAAAAAAAATTTGGTATAGTTGATTACTATATTATCAGTAAGAGTAAGTAGTTCTATAGTTCCCTTTTCTTTACCTCTCATTCAAAAAAGGTCATTAATTACTAGTTAATAGTATCACACCTAAAAATCCAAATTTAGATTTCATTTTGACAAAAAAAATGTTGCGGAGACAGGATTTGAACCCGTAACCTCAAGGTTATGAGCCTTGCGAACTACCAAGCTGCTCTACTCCACGCTAAAGAACTAATGAACAAAGAACAGTTAGATATGCCCCTCGTGCGCCTACTCTATTATTGCGTAGTATAAGAAGCCTACTCATGTAGCTTCGGCAGTGCTTTTTCACCTTCTCTTCGCTCTAGACAGGAGTGTGGTTGGTAGGAATTAATTAAAACTTTAGCATGGGCTCATAAATGCACACCTTTGGCTAATTTGATTCGATGGAGAGATAAGTCAGTGGCCCCTTCCATTGTGAAAGCAAGATTTGTTAGATTAGCACACTTTTCTATAAGTTATATATTCACTTATGCAGTTTTCTTGATTGTCTCCACATCTGGAAAATTTAGTTAATTTATTTATTTTTTAATATATTTTGTACTGTATCAGCAACAATCTCATTTGTTTCGATGAAGAGGAGGATCTCCCTTCGAAAGCTTTGATGGCAGATTTTGACAGATGTTGAAATCTGAGATGCCAGATCGAGGTCAAGATTGGAACTGCACTGCTGCTTATTTGGGAAAAGTAAAGACAATCGGACTTCCAGAAGTAAATGTTTTCTTCGCTTGCGTCAATTGCTCTAGCTCTAGATAAATACGGATGAGAACCCATCTCCTCTCCGTCTATAGTCAAGTCGATCTAGATCTCCTGTCACCTGACTTTTGCACTAGACTATGTCGGTTGCTTTCTCTTAGAATGCGTTAATTGTTTATCACATTTCACTTATACCATATGTGTGCAATCGTATCATCTGTTATTTTTTTATGAGATATCAGTGTGGCTTTATTTGTGTTTTATGATGGGAAAGCGCATTCTAGCAAATGCAGATTGACGACGTTTGTTGCACTTCTCTTTCAATGTTTGTCGTGCCTATTTTGTCAAGCATGTCTATTTCTATTTTCTATTGGCTCCAAAGTTTCTTGGTTTTCTCGTTGGAGGTCCTCCCTTCTTCTTTCTCTTTTGTTGAGATCTTTTAGAAAGGGTTATTCTATGTGGAGGGTTTGCAATTCCATGTGGTCATTGTCCTGGAGTTTCTCTCTTCTTGACTTTAGTCGATATTTTCCTCGGAGATTTTTTACTGACTTTGCGCTGGATAGGGAGCTTTCTAGCTATTTTATCTTCCAAACTGTGCTCGATGGACTATTTATTCCCCTAAATCGGATGAAGTGGCCACCTAGTCTGACGATGCGATGCATATTTCTTGTCGGGACTGCCTTCCCTGTATTTTTTATTGAAAATTGGAGTGGTTGGCTTACAGGAATCGAATTGTTTCACTAGTGTCGTGAGTTGCCCCGATTGATATTCATATTCTGTAAGCCCCCCTATTCTCCTTGCTTGTGATTTGGAGACCAGCTATTGTCTCCATCATGTGGTTTTTGCTCTGCCCATGTTCCACTTCATCTTGGCCTGCTCGATTCACAGTTTTAAGTCTCACTTTAACCCATCAACATAGCCTTTTTAGTATTCGGTTTGACCTAGTTTGCTTGTCTGTAGGTTGTCTATGATCAAGACTAAGAAAACAAGGAGTGCGTAACCAAAATGCCCTATTTAGGAATCGCATAGAGGGCACCTTTTAGTAAATCGCAAACAAAAGGAAGACACGAATAAGCTGCTAAGATAGGTTGTTCAAATGGGTTGAACTCGGCACAACCTATTTTCTCACAACGAATAAGCTGCTAAGATAGGTTGTTCAAACTGATAATAGGCTCAAAAGTGTCACGTGCTCTCGTGTGCACTTTTGTTTTCTTTGTAGGTCCCGACTCCATCGCCTGCTATCCGCATTCTCGGAATAATAACATAGACGTGTCTTCTTTCAAAAGTGCTTCCTCATTTCTTATCCCACAATATCCCATCGAAATAATACCATAAGTGAAGATAATTTGGACCTATCCTCTTCCTGTTTAGAAAACTACGGCAACGGTACGAGGGACCCCTCTCCTCTAGGAGAAGCCTTATTGTTCTTTCACATCGGTCGAGCACTTCTCCTTTTTCTATCCATCCGAAAAATATTGGCGAACTTCTCCCGTCAGGGTTACACATCTAGGGGGAGCTCGGAGACTGGGGGACCTGAGGACCATCTTTTCTTTTTGTCTATTCTCAAAGATATAATGGAAAATGTATAGACAGAGAATGGATTCAAAAAGCTATGCCAATTGTCGAACGATTGGACTCATTAAAGAAATGACGACGTACCATGATACTTTCTACTTCATCGAGCTCTGCTTTGGTCTCAGTTGGGGATGGGATTGCATTTATGGATTGACCTGAGTAATAGGTGCTGGAGTGAAAGCCAGGTGTTAGGGGCAATCATATTTGTTTCGGCAGTTATGCTCTTCAGGCACTTGAACCCACTTGGATTACAGCTAGACAAATAGAAGCTGGACGAAGAGCAATGACATGATATGCGCATTGTGGTTGAAAAATATGGGTACGTCTATTTTCAGACAAACCTGTTATAATAAGACCTACGGAAACACGTATGAGGAGGGGGAAAAGATCTCCTGAATATTGGGTATCTGTTGTTAAGCCAGGCCATATACTTTATGAAAGGAGTGGAGTATCAGAAACTGTAGGTAGAGCAGCTATTGAGATAGCTGCGTGAAAAATGCCTATACACAATGGTCGACGGGGTGCTCAAAGAGGGTCCGAATGAAAGACCCAAGCCTACATAAAACCATCAAAGAAAGTCCTACGAATGAAGACATCAGGCCTAAAATGAAATGTAAGATCATCCCTAAAAATCCATGAATCTCAATGGCCAAAAATTACCAATATGACCAAGAATTAACAATTGACACGGGAAAGGACTGTAGAATACTTAAAGGAGAAATTTTTATGAATTTGTTTATTTAATTCATTTTTTGAGCTGGGTTTCCCCATTGGATTGGCATCCCATCACCTCACCAGTCTCAAAAGATGAGGAGTAGTACAATTGCTTATATACATGTGTCTTTAGCGATCAGAGATAAAAAGAAGTTTATTGAATCATTTTATTCCTTCCGCATCAGATTGATGTTTGATCCTAGAAGTCAAAAAGGGGGAAGATCATCTCCTTTCGGAGGCTCGCCGATCCTACTATGAACTCCTGATTAAGGGCGTTTCGGGTTTGAATGGCTGGTAGTCCGATGCTGCAGCCGTGCGAGCTGAGTCAAATGGGTAAGAATGCATAGGGCATCCTACACGAGGTGACGAAGCGTTTTCTCTTTTTTGTTTCTACTTTTGTCTGATCCCGAGAATATAATAATTAAAACTGTCAAGATGACATGCATCCTCATGGAATGGAGATCAGGCTTGCTTTTGTAGGAAATCTCACTGTTGCAGACAGGAATCTTCACTGTTGATGTCGGTTGTTAGGAATCTTTCTGTTGATGTTGGTTGTTAGGAATCTTTACTGTTATTGATGTTGGGAATCTCCACTATTGGTGTCATGAGATTTTTAGCAAACCCCCAGCTATCAACGGATTTGACTTGCCTTTACCAACTACCGTTTGAGTTGGTCTAGCCATGCTATTTCTCTCAGCATGATGAATTGTCAAGGATTTCATTTGAGCTTAAACGCCAATTTTTTCCTCTTCCCTTTGCTCAGCTTTGGGCAGTTTTTTTTTGCGCTATATTTACATGAGATATGAAGTTGCAAAAATTATCAAAGGCTGAAGTTTTTGTCAAACCTGGAGATGTGAGATCTTCTCATCTTGTTGTCATAAGAGGGTCCCAAGCTCAAATCCAGGGACAAACCACTCTTGCCATTAGAACTTTCTTGACTATCCCCTAGCCCTATGTGTCCTCATGTGCCCCCCAAGCGCCTTCCCATTCATAAACTCGACTCCACAGATCGAACACTTGTGCACTTTAGGCTTGCTTACAACATGTAACATTTCTGGCCTCGGCCTCCTATGGCTTGTCTGGTGGCCTTTGAGCGCTTGGAACGAAGCGAATTGCTTGCAGCATGTCTTACATTACATTTGAACACTCGTTATCAATGATGTTGGTTCATGGGTGTAGTGTTGACTATTTTGGATTGTGTATCTCTGTCCCTATGGTTTGCTTTTGTACCATAATAGTCGAACTTTCCCAGCTCCTCTCCTAGTAGACCAACTGCTGGATTATTATCTTCATGTAGTTGCTTCAATAGTCATTGTACATATGCTCCTTTAGGGTGGGCTTCTTTGGCTATGTTGACTTTTGCTTCTGTGTCCATTTCTTCTATGGAGATGTTGCACACCTGCAGATCTTCTGGTGATAAGATCCCAAATTGCAACTCTAGATCCTTTGCCTTACTGGATTCAGCGAGGATGAGCAGCTCCTTTTTTTATTTGGATATTGAACCTTGCTTCCTATGCTTCTGAAAAGCGCAACAATTTCTGACTTCAAGATTTATTTTTTGGTGTGACTCCCAGGCTCCACTTAGCTCCGGAATTTCTTGATATGTAAAACTTGCTACTTTTGTTTCATCTGACATGTGTGGACTCTGGCGCGATATCGCATCCTTACAGTAGTAATATCTGTTGCATGATTCATCGACCTGTTTATAACATTTATCTCATCTTGTGTAAATATCTGATTTGTATCTCACGTATACAATAAATGCTGTTGGAAAATGGATACTATTTGCTATAACTTTCCCCTTATTCACCATGTTTTTCATCTGCAAAAATTTGATTAATATACTACTAGCACTTTTCTTCGAAAAATTGCTATTTTATATTTGTTGGCATTTTTTGATGTTTCCTGGGCTAAAGGCTGCTTTTCTCCAAAGTACATTTTCTAATGTCGAGGGTGTGATAGGATCGTCGTTTATCATAAATGATCATCTTATACTCAAGTTCATATAGTACTTCATTCAGAGGGGAGATTTTTTCTTCAAAACAGACTTTTAAATATTTTATCATATTCTGAGCATCTTTTACTTTTCTAAAATAATCTCTGGCGAAGTGTCTTTCTTTGTCACACTCAAAGCACTTGCATTCCCTTTTACTCTCTTGTGTGGAGGACTCATCACGCTTTTGGATATATTTGTCATTCTTGATAAATCCCATTTTCTTTCTCCTTGGCCTCCATTAAGAAAGTTTTCTAGATACTGGTTTAGCTAGGAAAACTTCTGGGGCATTCTTAGCTTGCTATTTTAAAATTCTTTTATCTTCGTCCATCCAGATGAAACCTCGTTTCTTATCTAGTTTTTTTGATAGAGGTATTTCTTGCTTAATCAATTTCTTTAGAAAATTATTCCCAACGTTCAACAGTTCTAACAGGCTCTACTGTTGCCTCTTATCCTTTATTTCTTCTTCAAATGGTTTTTGTCTTTACTTGCTTTCTTTTTTCCATTTCTTACCATTTATCTTCTCACAACATTTCCTCCCTTTAGGAGAGCTACTGATTGTATTTTTCATTTCTTTATAAGTTTTTATATTAAGGGCATAGTGAATATGGTGTCCTGAATTGTCCCCCTTCTCGGTTCGTTTTAGGTAATCTAGGTATCCGTTTCGTATTTTAGTATCCCATGGACTTGAGAGTTTATGAAAAATGGATCAAGCCAGTTTTGTGTCTTATCTAATTTGTAAAAATATTCTAAAAATATTTTGCAAAATTCTTCAAACTCACATATTTTGCATAATTTATTTTTGAATAATGCATGAAGTATTTCTTTCTCTAGGGCTTTGTTATTTATGAATCCACATAAATTTTCTTTTATACAGATATCTTCAAACCTAGTGATTTTGTTATCTTCAACCCCCTCTTTTTGCTTATCTTTTATTTCTTTTGAATTTATCTATTGCAACACCTCTTCTTGTAAGGTTCCAGTGATGTAACTGACAAATCTCTTTTCATCCCATGCCTCTTTATGGTTTGTGATTAAGATTGTTAGGGGTTGTGCCATATCATCTATGACCTTTCGTTTATCCATAAAGTGTATATTTGATATATCCGGATAATTTTTTCCTTGTGATATACTCCAATTTATTAAATCATTAACCCTCAATTTTTTTCCCATTTGCAAATCATTCAAATCTAATGAAGTCTTGCTACCTTCACTGACATTTATCAACTCATTGTCAGATTTGCTATTTTCTTTAGATTATGTCTTGTACTCATTATGTGTAGTCTTCTCACAGTCTTTATTCCCTGAATTCTTGATACTCTTATCTTTTTTTTTCTTCATCTAAGTTATATATCGGAGGGTCAAACTTGAAATGGTGTAACAAATATTTATACTGGAGGTACGTCTCTTGTATCCTATTTACTAGATAATCTTTCTCTTGAATGGCGTTATTTTGATCCTTATACAAGTCTTTCCAGTAATTAATCAGCCCAACTATTGAGTCAAAAGAGTTTGGAGTATGTTCTCTCAACTTGCATCATATTAATTTGTTGACTTGGTCTCTTTTGTTTTGAACTATTTCCTAAACTGTCAATGTGATCTAACTTTCCTACATCTCCTTAATCTCTTGTTCGGGAATAGGAGTTATTTCATCGTATCCTATCGTATACTCTTCTTCTTTGTCAAAAGATTCTTCGGAACTTAAAATAAATTCTTCATTTGTTCTCTCTACCTTATATTTACTTCCTTGGTAACTATTCCTCATTAGAGTTTCAATTTGTGCGGGACCACTTAGGTTATTATTATCCTCTTCAATTGCGTCACTATTATTTTCTTGGTCACTGACTTGTGATAGGTTGCTACATCCATTTTCCTCTTCTATAGGGAGACTACTATCATTTTTTTTATTTGCCTTTTCGTCCTCTCCAGTTTTTTTGTTTATGGCATTAAGTTCGACCTCTTCTTGGTTCCGCTTATATCCAAAATGACTTAGTAAACCTTTAAATTTTTTATAGATTTTCTCAGGTGTATTATTTTCTCTTTCTTCTGTAGTTAGGTCAGGATCTTTACTTTGTTCTTTCCAATATTCTATTGAACGAATTACCTCATCAAATCTTTTTTGAAACACCTTGGAGTGTTCATCATGTCATATATATCATTATACATGTTGTCGTATAGACTACAATCCGTTTTGCATGTCTCACAATTGCACGGTATGTCAGTAACCATCTAAGATATCGGTGGATAACTAACTCTGAGTAGCTTACGATGCCTAAAACCACCTCCTGAGAGACACCCTACAAACGCCTACCTGTGGTAACAAAGGGTATCTGGGTTTTAAGGTTACTCAAATCTAGTAGGAGACAATTAGAATGTAAGTAGGATAATAATCAGGCAGCTTCTTCAAACGGATGGGAGAGGTCGGTGTTATAGTCAATTTGTCACCGTGTACATGGTAAAAGTGCTTCTTCAAACTTCTCCATTTTTTTCTGATTTTCACTTGATTTTTTCGGATTTTTGCTGCAATGAATTTTTTTCAATTTTCAAGGATTTTTTTTGGAATTTTTATGAATTTTTTGAAAATAAATTTACACAAAATAAAATAAACATAGAGCTTATCTAACACATAAAAACATGTACAATCTACTTTATAACAATTCAAAACATACAGTACATACCGGAATAGTAATCATCACACCAAAGACTTGTACAAGGCATTAGGCTACAGACCCCTACCGTCCAAAAAGGAACGCCCAGACTCTGATACCAGAGAGATGCACACACTATACTACTGTCACATACTAATTTAGAATGGAAAGCTAGTACACTCAGGTACACTTAATTATACATATAGGTGGTGGAGAACTGCAAGTGGATAGTGGTTTAATCGACAGGCATAAGACTGGTAAAACGGATGGGAGAGGATGAGAGGGAGGTAAATGATGGAGATACAGAAAAGGAGGCGTTGAGGAGTTTAGAGTGTTGTGGAAGCTTACTTATGTTGGTGTGGAGTATTGTGGATTTTTATTTCCTTGGTAACTATTCCCCATTGAATTTTCAGTTTGTGAGGGACCACTTAGGTTATTATTATCCTCTTCAATTGCCTCATTATTATTTTCTTGGTCACTGGTTTGTGATACGTTGTTGCTATTACATTCATTTTTGAGGATTTTTTTTGTTGTTACAGTGTTACTACAGTGATTTATTCTAATTTTCATGGATTTTTTTGGGAATGTTTACGATTTTTTGTCGAATTTTTACGAATTTTTTGGAAATAAATTTACACAAAATAAAATAAATTTAGAGCTTATCTAACACGCAAAAGTAAGTACAATCTACTTTATAACAATTTAAAACATACAGTACATACCGGAACAGTAATCATCACACCGAAGACTTATACAAGGCGTCAGGCTGCAGACCCCTACCGCCCAAAAAGAAACACTCGGGCTCTGATACCAGAGAGATGCACACTACTACTACTGTCACACACTAATGCAGAATGAAAAGTTAGTACACTCAGGCTACTAATACACTCAGGCACACTTAATTATACATATAGGTGGTGGAGAACTATAAGTAAATGGTAGTTTAATCGGCGGGCATAAGACTGGTAAGACGGATGGGAGAGGATGAGAGGGAGGGAGAGGATGGTGATGTAGAAAAGGAGGCATTTAGGAGTTTAGGCTGTTGTGGAAGTTTGCTTATGTTGGCGTGGATTGCCGATGTCAATACCCTTCTTCGGAAGCCCCTTTTATAGATGAGCTCCTTACATGAGAAATCTCGTGAGAATCTTTCTGTAGAAAAGCCCGTCACGGTTCATCACTGTTGATGTCTTGTCGTTGTTCGGAATATTTACTTTTGATATCGATGTCAGGAATCTTCACTGTTAATGTCTTCTCGTTGTCGAAAATCTTCACTTTGATGTCGCTGTCAGGAATCTTCACTGTTGATGTCAGAAATCTCTACTGTTGATGTCGCCGTAAAAAATCTTCACTTTTTTTGGAGCACATTATATTTACATAAGATATTCAAACTCTTATAGGAAGTTGATGAAATTATCGGAGACTAAGGTTTTTGTCGAACCTGGAGATGCAAGATCTCTCCACCCATTTATAGATGGGGCAAAGTTGTCCCATCCTGTTGGCATGGTTGTCGTTTCTGATGTTGTCTTTTGGTCGAGTGTTGACTTTGAGACTAATTTTTTCACTTTCAGTCTTCCGTAAAGAACATAGTATTCAAAATTTCCCGACTCATAGTATTCAAACTTTCCCGACTCCTCTTCGAGTAGGCCAACCGCCGAGTTACCTTCTTCATGTAGCTATTTTAGCAGCCTCTTTATAGAGACTCCCCTACTGTGGGCTTTCTCGGTTATGTCGACTTCCACTTCTGCCTTGACTTCCTTGTCCATTTCTTCTTCAACCTGCTGCGTAGAGTCGTTGCATGTTTGCGATCCCTCCGGTACTATAATCTCGAACTGTAGTGTCTCTCTTGCCCTGCTTGACTCGGCGAGGTTGGGTAACTCTTTCTCTAGAAGTTCACCCATTCTTTTTAAGAGATCAAATTTGTTTAGGGATTGTTTCCCTAATGACCCCCTTCATTAAGGGTTATTATATAATCTGAGCAAACCTCTCTCAAGGACTTGAGTTCTGATTTAGGTTTCATTACAAGATTTGCTAAGTTCCCCATATGCTTTAGGAAAATATGACGAGTTCCAATTCCCAGATTTGCCTTTTGGTGAGCTCTCTAGGCTCCATTTATTTCGGAGCAAAATGGTGATGAGATTTTGAACTTGGGAAAGCTTGCTATTTTTGGCTCAATGTGATCTAACTTTCCTACTACCTCCTTTATCTCGTGTTCTGGTATATGAGTTATTTCATTGTATCCTATCGTATACTCTTCTTCTTTGTCAAAAGATTCTTTAGAGCTTAAGATGAATTCTTCATTTGTTCTTTCTATCTCATATTTACTTCATTGGTAACTATTCCTCATTAGATTTTTAGTTTGTGAGGGACCATTTAGGTTATTATTATCCTCTTCAATTGCCTCATTATTTTTTTCTTGGTCACTGACTTGTGATAGGTTGCTACATCCATTTTCCTCTTCTATAGGGAGATTACTATCATTTTCTTTATCGCCTTTTCGTCCTCTCCAGTTTTTTTGTTTATGGTATCAAGTTCGACCTCTTCTTGGTTCAGCTTATATCCAAAATGACTTAGTAAACCTTTAAATTTTTTATAGATTTTCTCAGGTGTATTATTTTCTCTTTCTTCTGTAGTTAGGTTAGGATCTTTACATTGTTCTTTCCAATATTCTATTGAACGAACTACCTCATCAAATCTTTTTTTGGAATACCTTGGAGTATTCATCATGTCATATATATCATTATACATGTTGTTGTATAGACTATAATCCGTTTTGCATATCTCACAATTGCACGGTATGTCGTTAACCATTTAAGATATCGGTGGGTGACTTGCTCTGAGTAGCCTACGGTGTCTAAAACCACCTCCTGAGGGACACCCTACAAATGCCTACCCGTGGCGACAAAGGGCACGCTCAAAAATCTAGGTTTTAAAATTACTCAAATCTAGCAAGATAGAATCATGTAGATTGTGAGAGAGCAGAGGTCGGTATTATAATCAATTTGTCACCATGTACGTGCTAAAAGTGCTTCCCCAAACTTCTCCAATTTTTTCTGATTTTTACTTTATTTTTTCGGGTTTTTACTACAGTGACTTTTTCAATTTTCGAGAATTTTTTTGGGAATTTTTATGATTTTTTGGCGATTTTTTACGAATTTTGGAAATAAATTTACACAAAATAAAATAATCATAAAGCTTATCTAACACACAAAAGCAAATACAACAACAACTAAGCCTTTTATACCAAGTATTTGAGGTAGGCTACATGAACCAAAAAAAGAATCACGCCGGATCGATCACTTTGATATTCCTTATCCATTCATTTCTATTAAGTAATATCTCCTTATTTAAACCTATAGACTCCATATCTTTGTGTATCTCCTCCATCCATGTTTGCTTCGGTCTTCTCTTCGTTCTTTTAACTTGTCCTATATTAATAAACTCCTCTCTTCGAACTGGTGCACTTGTTGTCCTACGTTGCACATGACCAAATCATCGTAAGCGATTTTCTCATATCTTCTCCTCGATGGGAGCTACACCTACTTTAGCACGAATATTTTTATTTCTCACTTTATCTCTCCTAGTGTTACAGCACATACAACGGAGCATGCGCATGTCTGCTACACTTATCTTCTGTAAATAACATTTTTTATAGCCCAACATTATGTGCCATATAATAAAGCTAGCCTAATAGAAGTCCTATAAAATTCTCCTTTCAATCTTAACAGAATGTTACGGTCGCATAAAACTCCCGTTGCCCTCCTCCATTTCAACAAGCAGCTTGTATCCTATGGTTAATATCATTATCGATCTCTCTATCATTCTGAATAATAAAACCCAAATATCTAAACTGACTGCTCATTTGTATCTCTTGCCTATCCAGTTTTACAGTATTATAGTCTATGGTCCATCATTTCTTAAATTTACACTCCATATACTCTGTTTTAGACCTACTCAATCTCAAACCTCTATATTCTAATGTATGCCTCCATAACTCTAACTTGGCATTTACCCCTGCTCGTCTCATTAACTAAGACAATATCATTAGCAAATAGCATACACCAAGGTATCTCATCCTGAATGGCTTTAGTAAGCTCATCCATCACTAAAGCAAATAAGAATGGGCTCAATATAGATTCTTGATGCAATCTAATTGTGATAAAAAATCACTTATTAAACCACCATATATTATGACATTGGTCACTACTCCATCATACATATCCTTAGTTATTTTGATATACTTGATGGGAACTCTTTTCTTCATCAGTGTCCACCAAAGTATATCTCGTGGAAACTTATCACGGGCTTTCTCTAAGTCAATAAATACCATATGCAAATCTCTATTTCTCTCTCAAAATCGCTCTATAAGTTAACGAAGTAAATGAATAGCTTCTGTCATCGATCGTCTCGGCATAAATCCAAACTGGTTCTCCGATATTTTAACAGTTTATCGCAAACTAAGTTCAATTACCCTTTCCCAAAGCATCATAGTGTGACACATGAGTTTTATTCCTCGATAGTTAGAATAACTCTGAATATCGCTCTTATTCTTATACAGAGGTACTAGGGTACTCTTCCTCCATTTATTTGGCATTTTCTTAATTTACCAAATTTTGTTAAAAATATCTGTTAGCCACCTCACACCAATCTCTCCTAAGTATCTCCATACCTTTATAGGAATCTCATCTGGACCAATAATTTTTGTTGATTTTATCCTCTTCAAAACCTCTTTTACTACAGACTCTTTAATTCTGCGCATAAAACTACTATTCATATCCACACATTGAATAGTAAGATCTCCCAAATATTGAGTAAAACTACCATTATATAATCTATCAAAATAATTTTTCCATCTTTCTTTAATCTCGTCGTCTCGAACTAGAACCGTCTGATCCTTATTTTTAATACACTTTACAGTACATAAGTCTTTAGATTTTCTCTCTCTTATTCGAGCAATTCTATATATATCCTTTTTTGCCTCTTTATTATCCAACTTCTCATACACTTGTTTATATAATTTAGTTTTTGCATCCCGAATAGCTTTCTTAGCCTCATTTTCTAGTTTATACTTCTTAAAACTTATTCTATTATTATTATTATTATTCTTCAAATCTCTATAATGGTCTCGCTTGATCTTAATAGTATTTTTTACCTCTTCATTCCACTATGATATATTCTTACATGGTGAAGCACCGCCCCTCGACTCACCGAATATATCTTTAGCTATTCTTTTAATGCAGCTAGCCATTTTGTTCCATGTTATATTAGGATCATCATAGTCCCTCCAATCTGCTTCTTATACTACTCTATCTACAAAAACTTTTTGATTACTTTCTAATCGCCACCACTTGATCATAGGATCTAACTTATACTTAATCTTTCTAAGTTTTTGTTTAATCTGAATATCTAAAACTAAGAGTCTATATTGGGTAACTACACTCTCACCTGGCACTACCTTACAATCGATACAACTAGCTCTATCTACCCTCCTAGTTAAAAAGAAATCTATTTGGTTTGCATTCGATCCACTTTTAAAAGTAACTAAGTGAGAAACTCTCTTTTTAAACCATGTATTCGTTAAAATTAAATCATAAGACAAAGCAAAATCTCAAATTGAGTTACCTACTTCATTTCTTTCTCCAAAATCAAATCCTCCATGTACACTATCAAACCCATTACGTCTAGTTCCTATATGCCCATTGAGATCACCACAAATAAATAGTTTTTCTCTAGCAGGTATTCTTTTTACTATCTCATCTAGATCCTTCCAAAATTGATGTTTACTGAATTCATCAAGTCCTACTTGTGTTGCATAGGCACTAATAATATTAAAAATCTCTCCATCTAAAATAAGTTTAACTAATAAAATTCTGTCACTCTTCCTCCTAACCTCTACTATATCTCCAAGTAATTGCTTACCTATGATCACACATACCCCATTACAATTTCTATCTCTACTCATATACCAAAGTTTATAACCCCCAGGCTCTATGATTTTAGCTTTCTCACCTACCCACTTAGTCTCCTGCACGCACAAAATATTAACTCTCCTTCTAATCATAGCATCAACTAACTCTACTAGTCTACCTGTAAGGGAATCTTTATTCTATGATGCCAACCAAAATTTATGTTTATGAGCTAACTTTTTTACCCCCACCCGCTCATTAAGATGTGGTAACTCTCTTATATTTGACACCACATCCGGGGGCCGACGTGGTGCGTTTACTTCTGAGTGACAACCTAGCAACGCTCACAAATTTTTTACTACACCCGGGCTCCGATGTAGAGCGTCGCTCAGTAGGGAACGCCCAACGAAATTCATATTTTGGCTCATGTTATAATATGTAATAATATTTTACGTTGGCTGTCACTGGTCTACCACAACCCTCCTCCTTTATCCTGGCTTGGGATAGGCAGTGCATAGCACTGGCGATGTTATAAAAGCAAGTACAATAGCAATACAAAATATACAGTACATGCCAAAACAGTAATTATCACACTGAAGACTTGTACAAGGCGTCAGGCTGCAGACCTCTACCACCCAAAAAGGAATACCCAGGCTCTGATACCAAAATAGTCAAAACTGCACCCACGCAGCTCTGAGTAGCCAACCTCTACTACTCAAGGAATGAAGTTGTGAAATCCGTAAAGTTGTGGAAATTATTTTCAGCAAGAATCTTCAGTCAGTTTGACCAAATGTTCAGCATAAGGAGTGGGCACTTTCAGGATTGGTAATTGAATCATAGACTAAGCATTGTGAAGAGCTCAACTTATTATAATGAATGCAAAGATTCTGGGTAATTTCTGAACTCTAATGAGGAACGTAGAATCCCCCCTACGATGTTGTGGAAGTAGGGATTTGAGCATTCATTAAAGCAAACTAAACGGTACATGTTGATTGCACAGATAAGCTTTCTTTCTTTTGAAAGAAGGCAAGCCTTCCGTCAAGAGGTTAGTTACCACTTCTTCGTTCATAGGTACTCCCTTGCTCCACCTTTTCAGTCGTCGGTTGGTTCAGACCTGGGGCGTCGCACCGCAGAGAGGGAAAGGTTTTATTTTATTCATTGCTTCCATTGATGGGTATCCAAAAGGTAGATTGAGAAAAGAGGAAGATCCATCCTTGTCCTAAATCATTTTCCCTCCGCTCATAGAGCTGACTTTCATCATTTTTCTAGCTGCTTCTTTGGCCGAATGCTTTGTTTTGTGGATGAAGAAACAATAATTGAAAACCTTTGAGGATTGCTCTCCACTAGCTGACAGGAATGGCTACCACACTGCATCAAAAGAAGGATGGGTGAGTCCATGTAGTGAGAAAGACATGATGCATTGAGATCCATTACGAGTGCAGCTTGCTTAGATGATGGGCCACCAAAAAAACTACAAGTGAAAAACTCCGTGAGATTTTGATATTTCTTATTTGTCTAGGTGGTACTGAATAGGAGCAACTGTCAATTTGATCAAGATCAAATAACCAGTCATTAAAAGCCCATCTCAAGAAGTCATTGATTGAACGATTAATGGATGATCTGCAGAGTTAAATAATACAGTAACTTCTTTAGATTTGTAAAAGGAGCAGACCATGTCCAATTTTCAAGCTTAAACATGAGATGAATAAAAAAAGCATAAAAACCCAATGAACCAATTGTGGTACAATAGAGTTGTAATTCACTAGTTATTCCAGATGCTCGCCAAATCTGAAAAACCAGATATTATTTGTATTCCTGGGAAACCACCATCTACATTGCCATTCAATATTTCTTGACACATAGGTAGGCGTCGTACCCTTTTGGTGTGATTGACATCACTCACATCTGTCGATCGGTCCGTTCGTGCAGAATGAGCAAAATTTGATGTCAAGGGGGAAATCTTGGCTTGACTCTGAAGTGCGCTACTATTTCATTTGTCGACTACAGGAAAGAATCTTTTTGGCACTTTCTATGAGATCGCCGCATATTGCCTACCAAAAGAAGAATGCGAAGTCCAGCATCCTATTGAGGTTAAATTTCGAAATCCATACCTGCTAAAAGCAGGCACGCTTTGGGATGGGAGTTGCTACGATTAGGTGCTTTGGAGATCGAGTGAGCAATTGGAGTTCAAGGATCCTATTCTGACGAACCCCTCAGTATGGGGGGAGATCAAAAAATGATGGGGGTATGTTAGCCCTTGCTCTATTGGCAAAATGCTTCTAAAGAACATATCGCCGATGGGCCCCGACCAGCCGGCCTGCCTGCTTTCATTGTTTTGATTTTCCCGCCAGCCACCAGATCTCAAGGAGCTTCGGAAATGCCCATGAAGCATTTTGTCTTTAAGCTATTGAAAACCCAGCCCCAAGACCAGAGATGAAAGCTGCAAGGATTTGCTATACCAGATGAGGGATTCCATCACCTTCTATTGGTGAAGACAATGCATACGGAGAAAGTTGTTCTTTCTTAGCTTCATCAAGCCCTATCCCAGCTATAACATTGACTGTCACTTTCGAGATGCTTCCTTCCTGGATCGTCAGTACTCCATACTGTCGAGCAGCGAAGCTTACACTTGTTCATTTTTCCAGACAGTTCACCAGGGCCTCTTTTCTCCTCCCTTTCCTGCTCACTTGTAGGGGTCCGGACCCCCACTAGGAGGAGAGTCGACTGAACATCTTAGCCATTGGCAGGAATTTTGCCCACATCTAATCCCCAATTTTGTTCACCCTGGATGATCGTATTGGGTGAATTGTGACCTTGTATGATCATGTCAGGTGAGCAACAACCGCTTTGTCGCAGTACTAACTTATGGGCTAATGGTTCACACTTTGGCCAAGTATCCTACAAAGAGACTCTCGAGAGCCAGAAGTAGGAGGTGGGTGTTGGAAGTAGCCATCCTTTGAAGAAAGCTATTAGCTCACTGGTATAGCTCCATAGCACCAAAAATGTCTCAGGGTTCAAGTGATTCACCGAAGCAACGAGACCTTGAAAGCTTCTTTTTCATGTGTCAATAGTGGGACGTTCTATCAATCGAGGAAGGTTTTTGGTGACAACACTTGGAGATATTAGAAGTGAGAATGCTACCATGAGTAACGAGAAATCCTGTCAAAAACATGATCACTTTCCAGTGGAAGGCTTTCTACATTCAGTCAATCTACGCAAGTGAATCAGTCCCTAAAGAACCCCCAAGACGGGCTGCCACTGGTTCTCCAATTGGTGGATTATCCTAACAATAGGAAAGAGAGAATTGAAAACGCACCAGAAAGAGCCTACTCAATACACTCGTCACAAAGGAAAGAGGCATCATAAATGGCGGATGGACATCTTGTAGGTGTAGAATCTGCTTTTGAGAATGGATACAAAAATATGCAAGCATGGTTTTGGAAGGGTCTTTTCGTCTATTGCAAGAAGAAAATCAAAAAGGAAAGATTTCTTTTTCAATTTGAGTTTCATCTCGCTTCAATTTACAAGTTTTTTTGGTGCATTTCGATTTAGGTGGATAGGTACATAATGACTTAGATTGGTTGACATTAGCATATAAGCCATGTTATAATGTTAAATAACAAGCCTTCTATTATCTATCTTCTAATTAGTTAGTATGTGTGCTTGGGAGTCCTGCAGCTTTTAGTTTTGCAAACACAATATGGGTCAGGCAGGATGCCAGTCAATGGTAGATCTCGATTGAATCTATCCTTAAATCGCCCTAGTTGCTCTCAAAGAAGAGAGAAGAAGAGATTGAAAGGCATATCTCATCAGATCTTCTGCTATAAATCCTAGCCCTAATGGCATTCTCTCAACTTAGGCTCAGTTGTAGCATCGATTTGTAGCTTCAAAGAATGGTAGCCACTATTAATCGTCAGTTGAAACAGACCATCAAAGTGAATCTTTAGCCAAGGAGAGGGTGGGGGTCCCCAACCGAAAGAGATGTTGTTAAGGAGGAGTGGTCTCCACTCTGATTACCCCAGTTTGCCACAGGAAAAGAATCTTCAAAAGCCAGTGCTTCCCACCGTTCTTTGGCCTGCATCAAAGGACCAATTGAAAGGGGTGTGATAAGTTGCCCGCTGGAACCATAAACTTGTGGGCAGATGAGGTTCCTTGCGCATTCTCTCTTTTCGATAAGGAAAAGAAATCCACCACTGCTGATGTTGGAAAAAATTCCTGCTAATGAGATCATCTATCATGAAGAGAGAGATCCATAAATGAAAGAAAGATTATTTTCGCGAGTCATGTTCTATTTTTTATAGAAACTGAAAGCACGATTCAGGAGCAAAGTTGAAGTGCGAATCACTTTCCCCGAGTTCGCAAATCTAAGAACAGAGATAGACCTCATAAAGCCTCGTCATCTTGTCCAAGAGCAACGAACAAAGTCATTACAATCCAGTTGAACTACGAATCTAAAGTTCGAGATTCATGTTTCAGCTATAATCAAGCAGAACGACAAATCGAAAGTTTGAGATCCGCATTCCAGCCACAATTTGTGTTTCGTATTTTAGTTACGATCTAGAGGATTGAAGACGCCTGTTATAAACTCTGGAGATTTAATACAAATTCACCAAATCAAAAGGCAAAAAATTAATACTCAGATCATGGAGGCCGACAGTTGAACAGTTACATCAGTTCAAGAGTCTCCAAATCTCTATAAAATGCCTGAACCAAAGCAAAAAAAGGCACACAGAGACCAGAAGATCAATACGATATAGAGAGTCCTCTTTCACCCAAGTGTTGTTACTGTCGAGAGTTCAGAACCCTTACCAACTAAAAAAATTCGTGTGCAGTGTCAGCGAAGAGTAGGATCGTCCTCCACAGCTACTACAGAACCCAACATTAAACAAAAAGGGAATTCAACTTCCCTAATCTCTTGTAAAAGAAAACCGTTTGAAAATGTAATCTTGTAATGAGAAATTCAATAAAAAATCATTTACAATTTTTATGGCGAACAGAAGATTGATGACTCTACTAGAAAAACCTATCATCTCCGATGATAAGCTTGCAGCTCAATCCGACGATATTCCAGTTGGTAGCATGGTCGACTCACTAATCATTGAGTTCGATCAGAAGAAATATGAGGAATTCCTTTCCTCTGACTCCAAAAGCCCTAACTCCTTACGGAAATGCCGTAAGGTTTCCAACAACTCAACCACTAAAGAGGTCTCAAAGATAGCAGTCCAATCGAAGGATTTTACAGACCAATCCGGTCTAAAAGGAGACTTATCTCCTTCATTAGCACAAGACTCAGGGTTAGCTCCTGCTAAGACCCATGATCTGCACAAGAAAATGGATCAAGTTCCCTATGATAATAAGGGAAAACGACCATTTTCTGCTTGCCAGAAAGATGACGCAGAGAATAAGGTTCCTCTCACTCATATGATGAGGAGGAACCTAAGAAGATGCAAGACTCGCGCTCTCTGCAGGACCATAAAGTAATAGAAAACTGTTGAACCACAATCGCGAGGACCTACCATTCAAGTGTGGAGGCCAAAAAGCGAAATAGTGGTTCCAAAGAAGAAGAAAAATCATACTCGTGTTTCCTACAAGAAACATCGTACACCCACTAAATTCATTTATAATTACAAACGCGGAGTTTACATTCATGTTCCTATAACTAGACAAGGGTCCCATCCTCATGCCTCGGGAGGAAAGCGAGATTTTCACGATCACATTCTTAAAAATGGGTGCGAACGTGCCAATGGGAAAGCGCGGTTTTCAAAAGTGCACTTCCGAAGAAGACTCCACTCCCAAGGTAGAAGCTCATTCACCTACTTTTCTTGTTAAGGTGAAATTTGCTCCTAAGATTTTTAAGGGAATAGAGACTACTATTCCAAAGATATCTTTTAGAGGTAATGCCACCGCCACTAATCAAAAGGGTTCCAATACAAGAGATCTCAGGTAACTTCTTAACAAAAGGAGAGAAGAATCCCGAGTATCCTATCGTCATTGTGAACAATTGATCAATGTAGTGCTATTACACTGTCATTGTATGGCTGCTCCTGCTAAACAATCGGTTTTTAATCGACTTACAATATCTTCATCTCAACCGTCAAAAAGCAGACGATATAACAAACAGGAATTCTCTGAACCGAATATCCTAAAATGTCATCTAATATGATAAGTTTCAGGAAGAAGAAGAAGAAGAAGAAGAAGAAGACAAAGAATGTCTCTAGAAAAGACTCTTTTGACTTTGAGCACTCTTCAGGCTTGAAGAGTGTATTCAACGATGTGCGAGGTGTTTTTCAAAACATTCGACTTAAAAAGAGTGTAACAACCCCAGTGAACTACAGAAAAATGGCTAGAGTCTCTTTTGATGAAGAAGACATAGTTGACTCAGTTGTAGTGAATCCCAGACGTCAGATTCATTCCTTGAAAACTCCGTATTCGCATACATGACACAGAATACTCCGGAGGAGTTCATGCGGAGGATCGATTAGCAAGACAGAACCATCCAACAATAGCAAAATACTATCAATGAGATCAGAGACATGCTTCATGTTTTGCTGGAATTGGAGAGAACAAAAAGGAAAGATACGGGAGAATCCTCTTCAAGGGTTCCACCACATGATCCAAGAGGTGATTAAGGGAAGAATGTAGAAGGAGAAGATCGCATCCCCCTACAAATGGGAATGAAAATAATGAAGATCACCGCGAAGATGAAGATAATCGCTTCGTGCATTCCCATCACCAAGAAGGAACCCCAAATCAACAAAGAAATGCCAACACTGCTTAGATGGAGAGCTTTCAAAATCAATTGAATGCTCTCATGCACAAAAATAATTTGCAAGAGCTTGGAGTTGTGAGACCATATCCAGTGGAATGGGAAAGTATACCATTTCTGGAGAATTACAAACCATTGAAACTCAAGTCATTCGATGGTAAAGGGTCGCCAAATCAGCACCTTTACTATTTTAAATCTCAAATAGGGCATTTAACTGGAAATGACCTAATCATTACGCGAGTGTTTATTAGTACCTTAACATGACTAGAATTTGAATGGCTCATGAGATTGGAACCAGGAACCATCAACTCGTGGAATGATATTGAGAAATCCTTTTTAACAAGGTTTTATGAAGATGACATGGAGGTTTCGATGCCAATGCTCTTGGCTACCAAGCAGAAGCAAGGGGAATTAGCTTGAGATTTTATAAAAAGATTCAGAAATGATTCTCTGAGATGTCCACATGGGATGCCAGAGAAGACCTTGGTAGAGACCTGTCGACACAATCTCTTAACCAAAGTTCTGGCCAGAATGGGAGCCGTAAAATCCTCAACCTGGAAAGATCTTTCATTGAAAGTTAAAGAGATTACGCAGAGACTCGAGGAAGATGAAGGAGGAGAAAAACAAAGACAAAATAACAATCCTAGGTCTTGATCCAAGGGACACAAAGGGAAGGAAACAATGGTGATTGATACTCCGCAGTCTACAAAGTCTTCTCCAAAATCTCCTCCTCAATCGCAGACTCCTCAAAAGTAATACTCTTTCAAAGATGAGCACACCAAAACCATTTTCAATTTGCTCATAATGATGAATATGCTAAAGCTACCAGAGTCTAAACAACCTGAAGAGGCAGGAAAGGTTAATGATTCTAATTAATGTGTGTATCATAGAATCATTAATCATCCTCCTCAGAATTGTTATGTCTTTAAGGACAAAATTCAAGTTTTAGTAGATGCTATCATCAAGCTGCAAGAGTACCAGAAGAAGGTAACTGCGAATATGGTGACTTTCAGATTCAGGAACGCACCATATTGGATAGAGTCAACTGTTAAAGATGGAGTGCAACTCATTCCCAAAGGTGTGATGAAAATTATAAATTATGATCCTCATCAACAACAAAAAAAAAGATTGCGTTGTTTTGAAACCAATAAAGGAGAAATAATGTGGGTGCATCTAGATCTTCTTAATGATAAGAAATGGACTTCAAGCTCATCTGAGAAGAAGCGAAAAAGAAATACTCTTACTTCTAACGCTGCCACAGCAGTCCCAGTAAATGATACAAATATTCCTACTCTGACAGATTTAGAAGAGGAAGTTAAAGATTCTTTGGCGATTAATGCGGATCAACCTACCTCTGGGACCCGTTCAGAGAAAGACTACTTGAAGAACTATGATCAAGTAGCAGAACCTTAGCCACCTCCAAAGAAAAACAAGCAAAAAGGTGCTCAAATTTAATAAAGCTTTCAAAAACAGAAGTAAAGAGGTTGCAGAAGGTTCAGCCATTTTAGTTTGACATATTAGCACAATTGGCCAATATTGCTGCAAGAATTACTTAGTATGAGCTCATAAAGCTCTCTAAACAAACCAAAGAAGTTTTAAGAGAAGCTCTGCAAGATTTTGAGGTGTTTCTGGTGCAAATGTCAGCAACAATTGAAAAAGAAGAAGAGGTATGTGCAGTATATCAACAGGCTTCTAAAGAAAAATTTCCTTGCATAACTTTCTCTCCGGAAGATATGCAGGTCAAAAATAACAAGCATTATTGCCCTTTGTATTACAAAGGATACATAGAGTCATCAGAGATTGACCGCATCCAAGTTGATCTTAGATCTGCTCTGAGTATAATGCCGAGAAGAGTGTTATGATATCTTGGGATCCCTATGAGCAGATTAGCGACAACGAATACTGCCATCTTTGGATTTAATGCCAATGGTAGTAGACGTTTGGGCAAATAAAAATAAAATGCCAGATTGGCGATTTGAAGACGGAAGTCACAGCTACGTGATAGATGCTGACACGTCTTATAATCTTCTGCTTGGAAGGCCCTGGATCCATATCAATTTCATTGCTCCATCTACACTTCATCAGTGCATGAAGTATGTGGATAAAGATGGAAACGTGAAGACTTTAGTGGCAAAGAAGCAACCCTTTAAAGGAGTTGAAAACTACCTTACTGATGTGTTGCTATATCAAGACACATTTGATACATCAAAACAACCTGCTCTAGAGGTGTTTGATAGTGGCAATGAGGCTAATAAAGAATCAGAATCTGAAGATTCAGAATCCAATGATGTAAGTTAGGATGAAGAGCCCATTGTAACAAGCTTTGAAGGCCTTGATATAAATGATACCACCCAATCCGACGATGAGTGGATAATAAATAAAGATATAGAATTTAATTATTTTTTTGTTGTTGATTTTGAACCCTCAAATACTAGTACTGATGTGATCAGTGATTACATAGATAAAATATACTCTTTGGCTTCTTTTCAAGCACCCATCTGATCATCCTTTTATGAACAAAGTGGACGATGGAGACGCGAATGAAGCCATTTTTGAAGTTCCTCCTAAGGATGAAATTCAAAAACCTATAATATTCGAAAAAGAAAATGATAAAGGTAAAGCAAAATATTTAGGTTCTGAAGAAGAACAGGAAAATTCTGAGTTCTTACACTATTATGAAAATTTCCATAAATTAATGTGAAAAATGGAATACAATCTAGCCAAAGGCAGGGGGTTGAGTTTCAAAAAATGAAGGAAAGCAATCCTTCAACCCTTTGTTCCAAAAGAAAAAAATATCAGATTACTACCATAAAACTAGTAGGGGGTTGGGATATATTACCACTTTCGAAGATCTTTCCGATGAGAAATCTGAAGAAAGACAACCAAATTATTCATCAGAATCATCATGTTGGGATTAAGATGTAAGTATTGGTGTCATTTTTCGCGAAGCTTCTATTAACATGGTCTCCGCAGACCAGGAAAATGAAGACACTGATGAAATACTACTAATCAAGGATGATTCTTGGACAAAACATCTTAATATTAAGTGGGAAACTCAGTTTGAACAACGAGAACCTCCAACCGAAGATAAAGTGATCCAGATAAATATGGCTGAGGAAACTGATCCTAAGCCCATATTTATAAGCGAAAATTTATCTTTGGAAGAAAAAGAAGAGATGATATCTCTCATTCGAGAATATATTGATGTCTTCGCTTGGAATTATAAAGACATTCAGGACTAGACCAAAAAGTCGCAGTTCATAAGTTGAACATACGACCAGATGAAAAATCAGTGAAACAACAACAACGAAGATTCTGTCCAGAAATTATGGAGGTTATCGAGGTTAAAATTAAAAAGTTAATAGAATCGGGTTTTATTTGTGAAGAACAACATCCTGACTGGGTTGCGAATATAGTTTCTGTAACCAAGAAGAATGGAAAGATTAGGGTCTGTATTGATTTCAGAGACTTGAATGAAGCATGCCCGAAGGATAAAGTTCCATTGCCCATTACAGATGTCATGATAGACAACACTTTGTGGCTATGAGCGCATGTCGTTTATGGATGGATTTTCAGGATACAATCAAATCAAGATGTACCCTAATGATGAAAAGCATACATCCTTCAGAACACCACTTGGAGTATACTGTTATACAGTCATGCCATTTAGTTTAAAGAATACTGGCACCACATACCAACGTGCTATGCGATATTCCAAGAACATCTGCGAAAGATAGTAGAATGATATGTAGATGATCTGGCAATTAAAAGCAAAAACAAGAATGATCATCTTCGCGACTTGAGAATAATGTTTGATCTTATGCTAAGATGAACCCTACTAAATCTTTTCTGGAGGTTTCTAGCGGAAAATTTCTTGGTTTTGTAGTTACTTCCCAAGGAATTCATTTTGACCCAGACAAAATTAAGGCAATTCAAGACATGCCACCTTCTAATAATCTCAAAGAACTAAGAGAACTATAAGGTAGATTGGCATACACATCTGCAGATTTAAAATCTATCTTGAAAATACCAACCTTTCCCAAGATTGATGAAGAAAGGGGTATCATTTATTTAGGATGACGCATGTGAAAAGGCCTTCGAAGAAATCAAGAAATATCTCACCCGACCTCCTGTACTCGTAACTCCAGTCTTAGGAATACATTTCCTGTTATATGTGAGGGCTATGGATCATTTCTTGGGAGTTTTATAGCACAGAAGAATGAATTGGATCATGAACAAGCTATTTATTAACTCAGTAGAATGATGGTTTGGGCTGAACATCGATATAACCCAGTGGAAAAGGAATGTTTAGTTTTAGTGTTCACTATTCAGAAAATACAATACTATTTAGTTGGGCAAACTATCCATGTTATATCGAGAGTTAACCCCTTAAGAATACTAATAACTAAACCAGGGTCATTAAATTCAAGACTATCCAATTGGGCTATTTTGCTATTACAATATGATATGCATTTTATCCCACAAAAATAAATCAAGGGACAGGCTATAGCTGATTTCCTGGTTGAACACCCAATTCCAACATCTTCAAAATTGTATGAAGAAATTCATGACGAACTAGGCAAAGGAGGTTTAGTTCCGAAAGAAGACATTTCATGAGCAAATGCTGAAGTGAATACTGTTACAGAGGATGTATAGCAACTGTTCTTCGATGGTGCCTCTAGGATGGGACGCAAAGGAAAAATGGTAGTAGGGGTGGGAGTTGTCTTTATCTCTCCATACAACCACATCATTCCTCGAGCAAACTCATTGATAAGTTCATGTTCCAATAATGTTGTTGAATATAATCCCCTAATGATTGGTTTAAAAATAGCCAAACAACTAGGGGTAAAATATCTAGAAGCATATGGAGATTCCCAACTTGTCATAAATCAAGTTAAGGGGGAATATGAAGTTAAAAATGGAGATCTTCTGCCATATTATCAAGCAATAATCAATATGGCTGATAGCTTCGATGGCTTCTACATCAGTTATGCAAAGTGCCATCAGAATAGTTATGCAGATTCGCTAGCTTCCTTAGCTGTCACCTTAGCGTTACACAAAAATACTAAGAAACGAGTAACAGTGGGAAGCAAGGAATTGTTTTGTCCGAAGAATGAGCTTGAAGCAGAATTAAAAAAGGAAAAGGCAAGTGAAGTATATACTCTTGAGTCTAATCTCGAACCAAGAGATTGTATTTCCTTACATAGATTATGTTCTTTATGGATATTGCCAGAAGATCCTAAAGAAGCAAGAGCAATCCAAAGAAAAACTATTTGATTCTATTATAATACTGAACTTCAGACATTATATAGAAAATATAGAAAATCCTATGATGAAATTTTACTTCGTTGTCTTTCCAATTAAGAAGCTCGGGAAGCACTCGAAAAAGCTCATAACGGCGTCTGCGGAGCACATCAATTAGGATCAAAACTTTGGGACAGACTCCAAAGAATGGGTTGTTATTGGCTCAAGATGATGACAAATGTGGTCATCTATGCTAAGAAATGTAGAGCCTGCCAAATACATGCAGACTTCATACATCAAGTTTCGGAATATCTCTACCCGATGGCTACATCATGGCTATTCGAATAATGGGGAATGGACATTATTGGATCAATTTTTCCACTATCAACAAGAGGACATCGGTTCATATTAGCTATAACAGATTACTTCTCAAAGTGGACTGAAGCTATTCCTCTAACTGAAGTGAAGTCATCAGATGTAATCAAGTTCATTAAACATCATGTGCTATATCGCTTCGGAGTGCCCAGGAAAATTATTCTTGATAAGGGACCTCAGTTCGTGAGTCAGTCATTCTCCAGATTTTGCAATAAATATAGAATTGAAAGCATGGCTTCTTCTCCATATTATCCTGCAGCCAATAGTTTGGCAGAAGCTTTCAACAAAACCATTGTAAAGCTTCTCAAGAAATTTGTCTCATCCAATCAAAGAGACTATGATGAAAAGCTAAGAGAATGTCTTTGGGCATATCCCACCACTGTCAAAACTCCTACTAATACTACACCATTTTCTTTGGTGTATGGATCTGAAGCGATCTTGCCATTGGAAATCCAAATTCCGTCATTATGAGTTGCATTGGCAACCAAAATGACACAAGAAGAACGACATCAACAAAGATTTCTAGAGTTAGAAGCTCTCGATGATAAGCGGTTGGAAGCTCAACAAAGCATCGAACTTTACCAAGATCGAATTTCCAAAACCTTTAACAAAATAGTCAGGCAGAGAACTTTCAAAAAAGGTGATCTGGTCCTCTCAGTAAGGAGACCGATCATAACTAATAAAAAATGCAAAGGAAAGTTCCAACCAAAATGAGAAGGGTCATTTGCCATTGATGCAGTACTCTAATGGCACATATCGGTTGGTAAGACCGAATGGTGACAAAATAATGATGCCAATCAATAGAAAATTTTTGAAGAAATATTACTTTTAATAAAAGTTGCGGAGCACCAGCATGGGTAGCATGGGTAGCTCAAAATAATATTACTTTTATTACTTTTAATAAAATTTGGGATCTTATGTCTCTGAAGAATTGCATGGGTAGCTCAACGCAAACAGCAAATCAAACTCGTTTGTAACTGGGAGTTCATTAAAAATTCTCTAATACTTGTGTCATAGTAAAATCCTACCTTTGATTAAAATAAAAAATCATGATTCTGGACCAAAGAGTTTGAATTGTGAACTTTCACAATATCACGAATCAAATTTTTCTTTTCTCCAAACTTGCTAAGTTAAAAATACCTCTAGCGAATCAAATTTTCTTTTCCTCCAAATTTGCTAAGTTAAAAATACCTCTGGCGAATCAAATTTTCCTTTCTTCCAAATTTGCTAAGTTAAAAATTAACTCTGGCAATTCAAAAGATGTTATATTATAAGTCACTGAACAACGTGAACTTTAGCTTGATCAGTAAAGTTAACAATTACTTCTATCCTAACTCAAGAAATTTATTCATTTGCAGTAAAATTTATTTTTGGACGATTGAATAATGACTTCATATTGTCAACTTAACAATTACCTCTGAACAATATCCTTAGAAGTTAATACCCAGCGAGTTAACAGTTACCTCTAATGATCAACATCAAAATCATTCATCAAATTAATAACCTTTGATCAAATGACAATAAAAAAAAATCTTTATTCATTCTCAAATCAAAATTACAAAGAGTTCCTTGACATCATACAATCAATGAAAATGGGTACAAATCATTGAGTCAAGAGAACATTAAAAATTTTTGTCAACATCTATAGGATGGCTTCATTAGTAACGGCAAAACACTTGCTTCTGTAGCCTCCTCCTACCAATGGTTTAGGACCTCCAACTTGGTTTGCTCAGTCATGATCAATGTCACCAGTGACTTGATTAGTTCAAAACTGGGTGTACTAAATGCATATTGCCAAGCATACAACTTGAGAGATTGCTAAAATTGAGTACCGCCTACAACCATTTAGCATCCTTACCTTAAGAATGCTAGGCAGCAAATTAATAATGCCACAGACCCGAAATTTTTTATCTCATAAAAAGTACATGAGATCTTCTAGTTCTCTAAATATATTGGAAGCAATTACGAACCAGTCGGGTCTGGACTATTATTAAGAAAAAAGACTACGGTTATATCTTGTGATAGATCCAAAATCTTGTAAAGAAATATAAAAAAATATACCTGATTTATGTTCATAACAAGAAAAAACTTACATAGTTATAGAAAATGATTATTGTCATAAGGATCTTTCCAATGGAATACTCCTTCTCAAACAGGCTGACGCTATCTGGGAGCCTTGTAACATGCCAGTCTTGATCCATTACCCCAACCAGGGAAGAGGAAGAAGAACTTGAAAAAGATAGAGAGATCAGAAGAATTCTCAAGTCAGAATGGCTCTTTGAGAGAAGAGTTCAATGGTTAAGAGATCTTATAGGTGAAATCTTCGATTGAGATCTTTGACCCGGATCTTGATAAAATTTATTATTGCATGGGGCACTTAGATATCGGTGCCAAAGGAAATGAGATTTTCAGTTGAGATCTTTGATTAGAATCATGTCATTAATGAAGGCATGCAGCGCTTAGATCTTTGCACCAAAAGGTCAGATGGAAAGTCGTTCTATATATATACTCGTGGATTTTATGCGGAGTTGCATTTATAAATTTGCAGATTCTAAAGAAGGGTTATATGCAAACTCGCGGATTTCCAAAAGTAAAGTCACGTGCCTAATACAAACTCATGAAGACAAATACAAAGTCGCGATTTTGAGGCACTAAGTCATGTCTGATACATAGACACTAAAACATACCAAGATCTATACAGAGTAAAGTCGAAAATTTCCATAGAGTGACAAACAAGAATTGTTTCAAAATTTTCATTAACAAAATCAGGAAATAATGAAAAGATTACATGAGTTCCTTGAATCATAAAAAAAAAATCATTACAATTTAATGATTCAAGAGAGCCTTTATCTTTTCCTCCGCGTCACTAATTTCTTACTGAATCATCTCATAAGCTTGAACAATAGCATGTCGGCATAATTCTTCTTCACTGGTTATTGTACTACTTGCTGAAGCAGCCTCCAGTATTTCCAATTCAGCTTGTGTAGCCAGGAGATCTTTAGTTACATTGTCACGCTGCCTAGACAAACTGATGAGATTCTTCATTGTCTCTTCGCACTCTTTGGTGATGTTAGCAAGAAGAGTTTGGGCTCTAGCAATGGATTCCAGAGTTCTTATAATGGCCTGGTTATGGTCTTTGACAATTGAGGCAATATTCTCTACTTGAAGACATATAGATTGACTGTCAAATTGACTCTTCTCAATACAGGCCTTACAAGCATCAACTTTTTCCTTAATCTTCTTTTTAAATTTGAGCTGTTCTTCCATCAGTTTCTGGAAGGTAGCTTCAACTATCTCTGATTTGTCTGTGCTGCAAGATCTCGACAAAGATTCTGCATGACTTTAGAGTTAAGCTCCCATGAGTCTGTAAGGAGTGGCTTTTTCTTCTCCCCCAATGCTAGCTATACCAGCAAAGTAAATATTGAGAACATTGGAAACAAAAGAAAAAGAGACCACTTTCAAGATTTTATCAATGCAGCAGTCTAGAAAATGAAGAAAGGTTTATATGGTATCTTGCAACAAGTCGATTTCAAAAGCACTAATCTTTGCATGACTTGATGAAGAAGAACCAGCAACAGCACCAATGCCAGAAGGAGCAACATTTCCACCAGCTTTAACAGGAACAGCAGTTCCAATAATTTTAACAGAGGCAGCAACTATAGCAACCTCAGTAGGGATAACAGTTTCGGCAGCTTCTACTGGAGGAACCACTACTTCAGAAGTATCAACAATAGAAGCAATGACCTCAGTCACCCTCATGAGCTTCTCCAGAAGCAACGTTCGCGGTAGTGTCAATCAATGGAATGTTATCTGCTGATACATACTCTGACGTTGGGGTGGAAGGAAAAGTTTCTTAAAAAAAGGAAAGATAATAAAATGGTTAGATGATGATAAAAAAAAACGACATAAGTTGATTAAAGTTTAAGAATAAACCTTGAGGTTGAACACTGAACTCTCCAGGCCCATACACTTCAACTCTTTCTTCTTCCGTCAAAAGAGTATATTTGTCATGGTCTAACGGAGGAGTAGAAGAACGAATATCATCACTGTCAGCTTCATCATCATCATCATCACCCCCATCATCAGGATCTCCTGAGGGAGGTACTATCATCAAGGAAGAACCTGATGCATGGATTTTCCCAATTATTTGCATGCCATCGTCACCAGCAGTCTGAGACACTGGACGAGCAAAGATTGCAGAATCCTCTTGTGTAGGTGGGAGCAGTAGAGAAAGGCTCAGCTGCTAAAGTAGAATCACGAGGGAAAATAGACCCTTGACTTCGGCATTTTTTAGAATAACGAGGAATAAGACTCGTGTCATCTTCATCTTTCGGTTCTTCTTCAATAGTTTCAAAAGCCGAACTAAGTACCGCTGCACCGGCTTCAGCCAATATTATTTGCGGAATGACAGGCAAATCACTAAGGCACCTCAATTGTTTTTGCTTATATAGAAGCTTATTAGGAGGAGACTTTGGTTGAGGAGAAGCTTCTTTTATCTTAGGAAGTGGGAAAGTTGGAATATTAAGAGAAGTAGGCTGATCTAATGGGATTATATCAGTGCTCTTTTCTTCTCTCTGCCTTATTCTTGATTCCAACTCTTTAGAAATATATTCTTCTTCAAAGTCCTCCATCCCAGCTACTTTTTTGCTACTGGCCTCTTTCTTCTGGGCATACCATGCTCTAATGTTCCTTATACAAGTAAGGCTTACATTAAAATTATGGGGCATGGAGTTAGCAACAGTATACCATTTGCAGAAGCTGAAAGTCATATATGAATTTGGAGTTTTGAGCGGGAGATTGAACTTGGCTTGTGTACCACCCGAGATGAAATGGAACCAAGCTCTAGCCCCTTCGAACAAGTTTCCAGTAAAGCTCAGCTCCTTATTTGGGTTTCCAATATACAGCTGATCATATCCAAATTATCGAGCAAAATGACTTGGGTAGTAAGGGTCTATGCAGCAATGATTCCCTAAGAGGAGAACCAGATGCCATGGGCGAATGTTAATTAGCCACCAGAAGCACCTAGGGGACAAAGTTGTAAACTTGTCAATACCAGCGACATCCACGAACTCATCCCCATATCCAGCATGTGGAAAGTATGGGAAACACTTGAATAATTCATAATTCACATGATAACAAAGTGTTTTGCGGATCGTGGCCATATAACCTCCCTTCCATTGCGATCTTTCATAATGTTGTACTTTGGGGGAGCTTAAATCTATCTGCGAATTAATTGGGCTCATCAAAGAAGGATAGTGTAGAACCAACCGAGCCATAAAATTGGTGTATGGAAGTTCTACACGTGGATTAGAAGTTTTGACAATCAACTCTCCTTTATCATCTACTCCTTCTTGACATTGTAGAATTTATTAACTAATTTTCTCAGTCTACTTTGAATCCCACACACCATCACAGGCAGTAGACTGAGTGGTCAGCCGAATGCAAGCAAAATGATCGGATACACTACCCTAACAGGTAGAGTCTCCTGCAACGGGATCACACATTTTTCAACCAAAGTATCAAGAAACTTGCCAGTAAAGTGGGATCTGACAAAGGTTAAAGAGCTTGATAATGAAAACTTTCGAAGGATGTCCCGGCCTTGAAGACATCCTCATCAGATTTGGCGACATACGCATCTGTCCCAAAATTAATAATTCTTCTTTCAACCTCTTACTCAGAAACTGGAGGGAGATGGGTGAAATCAAAACTACTCTTCGAGAATTTGGGAAGAAAGTACTACAACTACATATTTTGCTTCACATTGTGGGCACCGGACATATGAGCGCAGATGTAATAGTGACAAAGCAACTCCCGATAAGTATCATAAATCATGGGATGCTGAGTCTTCAGTGAATGAAGTTCTTATCCTATGGGGACGTACTCTTCATAAGGAATGTCTCCCATAGGTAATCCTAAGATCTTAGTGAAGAGCAAATCCTAGCTCACCACAGGGAGTAAAAACGATACAAGTATCAGGATTGTATAGTTATAATAGAGAAAAGAACTGGAATCGACTGGGAGGAATACCATGCTGAACTGCCCTAATAGCACGGTAGAAATTGCATCCAGTAGTTGATCCTTGAAGGTCTTCAAGAAAAAATTGGTTAAAATTGCCCATTCTCATTTGTAAGAGAAGTGAACCCATCCAGCAAGACGAAAATCTTGTACTGCAAGTTCTCCTTGCATGTCAACGAACCGGTGCAAAAAAGTCTGGGCAACTACAGGTGTTTCACCCAAGGAGAGGTCTTGTTTAAATGATCCTGGGAACAATCCACAAAAATGTTTTCCAGTAAAATGTGGAAAAGCACCTTGTGCATTGAACCCGCCCAGCAAAACGCCAACTTGTGGCTTGTTTAAGTGCCAATCCATTCTTCTAGGAATAGAAAGGGATTGGAGATATAAAAACACATAAGACCTTTCCATATCAGGCAAAAACAGATTGCGACTGTTAACTTGATGGAGTCATTTATAAACTCCATCATCTAGGCAATCATCAAGGATTGAGAGATGATCGCCAAACAGGAAAGCAGGTTTGTTTAACAAAGTCCTGTCTTTTCCTTCAAAAGGTGCGGTGGTCATAAGTTCTCGTAATGTTGGGCGAGCAGGGTTCAAAACTCTACTTTTCTTCTCTTGGCCACTAGATTCTGCACAAGCTTGAAAAATTTGGCCGAACCTAAATTCTTTCTTCCCATCATACCTACCTGAATAGCCAAAATAGTGGTCTTTCGGCCAAGGGTTTAAGGCGTAATCGACTGCATGAAAAGAAAAATTAATCAAAATGAAGTTAAGAAGAAAAAGATGCTTTTTAATATGAGGCAAGAAAATTACTTCCAATCAAGGGTTCTTGCCGAACCACAATGAAACTTAAAGTAGCTTGAGGGTTTTGAGAACCGCTCGCAGAGACTCCAGAAGACAGCTTTTCTCGTCATCTTCTTCAGATTAAGATCAAGAAATTTTTTATTTGAAGACCAAAGAAGTTTGAAGATGAAGAGTCTTGAAAACTTAGGAGAGAAGCTTAGAGTTCAAATCCAGATTGAGGACGTGATCTCTGGCCCGAATCTCGTGAGTATCTTCTCGTTTAATGAAACTCAGAGAACGTCTCAATCTCTACATCTAAAAAAGTGATAACTTTATGGATATTCCGCATAAAGAGAGAAACCTATGATTCTAATATAGAGTTGTACTCTCTTTAAAAATAGAAACTCGCAATTCTAATACAGAGTCATGCTCTATTCAAAAAAGGAAAACTCGCGATTCTAACACAAGATCGTGCTCTTTTCAAAAAAGTGAGATTTGCGATTCTAATATAGAGTCGTACTCTCCTCAAAAGTGCGAAATCTGCAGCTCTAACACAGAGTATTATCCTTTTTAAAGGCATAGAAGTCCGAGATTCTAACACAGAGTCCTACTTCTTCTCAAAATATGAAATCCACGAAGATGATGTTCTTACCAATTTATCCAAAGTATTCCAAAACACCTCCAAAACTAGAGAGTTTTGAGAGCTTTAGAGGGGGTTTTGTTGGCGAAATTTTCTGCTAATGAGATCATCTGTCATGAAGAAAGAGATCCATAAATGAATGAAAGATTACTTTTGTGAGTCATGTTCTATTTCTATAGAAACTAAAAGCACGATTCAAGAGCAAAGTTGAAGTGCGAATCACTTTCTCAAGTTCGCAAATCTAATAATAGAGATGGACCCCATAAACTCTCGTTATCTTGTCCAAGAGCAGCGAACAAAGTCATTACAATCCAATTGAACTGCGAATCTAAAGTTTGAGATTCGTGTTCCAAATATAATCAAGCAGATCTGCAAATCTAAAGTTTGAGATCCGCATTCTAGCCACAATCAAAGGAGATGCGAATCTAAAGTTCGATATCTGTGTCCCGGTCATAATCAAAGGAGCCGGGAATCTAAAGTTTGAGATTCTCGTCCCGGTCATAATCAAAGGAGCAGCGAATCTAAATTTTAAGATTCGCATCCCAGTTATAATCAAAGAAGCTGCAAATCTAAAGTTTGAGATTTGCGTTCCGCATTTCAGTTAGGATCTAGGGATTGAAGACACCGGTTATAAACTCTAGAGATTTAATATAAATTTACCAGATCAAAAGGCGGGAAATTAATACTCAAATCATGGAGGTTGACAGTTGAACAGTTACATTAGTTCAAGAGTCTCCAAATCTCTATAAAAATCCCAAACCAAGGCAGATAAAGGCACACGGAGACCAGAAGATCAATACGATATAGAGAGTCCTCTTTCACCTGAGTGTTGTTGATGTCGAGAGTTCAGAACCCTTACCAACTAAAAAAATTCGTGCGGAGTGCCAACGGAGAGTAGGATCATCCTCCACAACTACTATAGAAGCCAACTTTAAACAAAGAGAGAATTCAACTTTCCGCATCTTCTGTAAATGGGAAACCGTTTGAAATTGTAATTTTTTATTGAGAAATTCAATAAAGAATCATTTACTTATTTTATGGCAAACAACTGATGCTGATATGCGTCAATGTACTAGCCGATGCCTTCGACCATTATTGTGGACCTGCGTTGCCATCTCTCATTCTTATGTTTGCCTTTTGTTGCATCATAGTCTGCTACTAGGCCTGAATCTCTCTTAGTTGAGATGAAAAATTCTCACTATTTCTTAGATTCATGGATCAAATTCAATTCAATGAGATCTTTCACTCACATTTATTCCAGCAAGAACATTTTATGAAACTCTTTGACCCCCCAAATTTGGAGTATACTACTTTCACATGATTCACAAGACAACTATTCAATCAAATGATATTGAGCATGTTTCTCATCTCTTCTCGAGAAACAAATGGGGTCTTTTTTTTTGCAAAATTGTGCTCAATTTCGTATGTGATAATTCCAACAAGATCTCTTCATTAGTTGGGGGAAGAATCAGCACGAATTGGATTTTTTAAGGAATGTATCGAGAGAGAATTGGATTTGGTTAGACAACATGTGGCAAGAATCCTCCTCATTCCTAACTTTTTGGATACTTTTTCTCGTAGCATCTATTCCTGATGTGACCTCTACTGTTCACCTCTTCTTCTCTTCATTTTTATCTAAAGGGGGGAGGGGTTGTTTGCCTTATCTACATGAGGCAACCTCATGTTAGATGGTTCAGGTAGGAAACAACTTTTGCAATCACTTAGTAGACTGCACTAACACTGATGGTGATGGAAAGTTGTAAGCAGTTCGACACACCCTTTGGGTAAAACTTGTCATTACAAACTCATCAGCGCAGTTGCTACTAGTGGGTCATTCACTAGTTCGTATTCAAATGTCTTTCTTTTCCTTATTTTTGAAGCCTCCTCCCCTCTGTTCTTCCTATGCAGCTAGAACGAGTAGATGGTACCGCGTCCATATTTGCTGTTACGGGTGAAGCTTGCTCAGATGATGGGTCACCAAAAAAACTGCAAGTGAAAAACTCAGGAGATTTTGATATTTCTCATCTGTACTAGGTGGTACCGAATAGGAGGTAGCCAATCATCAAAATCCCATCACCCACCCCTTCCCGATGGGGTGGCTCTATCCTAACGGAATAATCAGTCTCCAAAAATAGCTCTGTTGGTTATAGTGCTAGTCTGTCACACCATAAGTCACAGGTTTGAACCCTATGTTCCCCACCTAATCTTCCTCTGGGCGCCTGTCGACCCATTTTGTCTTCACAGACTGGAAGCTACTAATCCCCACAATTAGGTGAAACTTTTAAATTAGACCGGGCTACTTTTAAATCTGATGGTGTTATTCGTAGTAGTCCAGTTATTCGTAGTAGTCCAAGGGGTTGGTTCACTTTTGGGCATGCTTCATTTGCTTTGCTTTTTTTCGGACACATTTGGCATGATGCTAGAACCTTGTTCAGAGATGTTTGTGTTGGTATTGTTTGAGTATTGTCACTCCTTCTGGTGATAACAACACCAATTCCATTTTCTTCCTTATTAAGCACTCCATAAAATTTGTCCTGAAAGAAGTTCCATATTCTATGTCTACGTAGAAAACTTTAGAATCTGGAAAGTTGGGATTTACAGACTCTTCCAATGGCGAGGGGTGATGTGCAAGATGATCCGCAATGGCTTGCCCCTCTCATTGCTTTCTACATAATATTGGTTATGTCAAACTCTGAGAACGGTATCTAAAGCATTTTTCAATGAAAGAGTGAAGCATCTTACCACACGAGTAGTGAAAGGCAGGATGTTTTTGTGTGAAATAACAAACAACTGGTCAATCTAAAAGAAAGTCAATGCGAAATCCCCGTAAGGAGTTCAATGTGGGAGAGATCAAGATGATGCAGGGTCGTTAATCTACTTGGCTAGTCAAGCGTGAGCTAGTTCATAGATCTTTTGGCTTCGATTACAATGGAATAGAGACTGGAAAAAGAAAGCCCGAGGATGGGCTCAACCGATGCTCCTATTCCCGATTTCAAATTTAAGTAATGTAGATATCAGGACAGGAACTAATATAGAATAAGCAAAAGAAGGGAACCAGTAAACAAGCAAGATAGCTAAGCAAAAAATCGAGAGTGATAGGAAGCAAGCAACTGATTGATTTTGCGTTAGAGACTAAGCTCTAGAGAAGGAAAAGGAAAAGCAAAGAAGGGACAAAGGGATGCCCTACGGAATTACAATGAGGAAATATGCCTTAGCTAAGACAAGGCGCTAGGCAATTCTAGATATATTACTAAAAAGAATCAGCACAATAGACCCAGTTGATTAGATTTGAGAAAATTTTGTCGATATTTTCACAAGCATACAATTCATGGGGAAATAAAGAAATAAATCGAACGTGTGTTTGATCTTTCAAAGGGGCAGGAAAAGGAAGAACTTAACATAAACACACACACACACTCACACACACACACATATATATAATATACATAAAAAACCTATGTTGTCAATTTATAAGACTATAGAACTCTCTCTTTGTTATTCATTTGTAGAATTTCGTCGACTTACTATGACTTTATTCATTGGATCCGTAGCCTAAGACTGCTTCTGCAGAGCACAAAGCATGATCGAGACTCAATAAACAACAACACATCATCATACTCCTCTAAAAAAAATTTCCCCAATCAGCTTGCCGCTCGTCAGCCACTCAGACCGAATTTATTTGTTCAGTTAGTTTCTTAGTAGCAATCAGCAAGCTTTTCTTCATTTACTTCATATAGCTTTTTGTCTCTTTGATAGCTGGAAGTCTCCAAAAGGTATGAAATGGTGGAGGACTTTTTACCATCCATTTAAATATGGTTGAATTCTGTTCGGAAAGAGGAAAAAAACGGACTCTTTGCCTTAAAAAATACGGTGAGAAAGGGTTGATGTATGGAACCTTTTAATGAGATAGTGCTTTTTCAAATCTCTCAAAATAGAATCTATTCCAAACATATATGCCATGATTCCTTACTTCGGCAGGGTGCAAATAAATAAATTTCATCCTTTTAGATATTTTTTCTGACCAGTTGTTAAATCTTGTTGTTTGATTAAGGGAAAGATTTTCTTTTTGACGGAAGGGAATCGATTGCCTACCAATGATGCAGTAAGGAGTGGGTATTTGAGTAGAGATAGACTGCAAAAGTACTTTATTATATGCAGAGTCTAAATTCATGAGTGTGAATTTGAGTTTGATTCTTGTGTCTCTCGGTTCCTTCGCTGATTCGAAAGGGCTGGTACATGAACCGGGGAGAGTCCCAATGATAATTTCAGAGCTTCAAACATGACGGGATCTCAGGATAAATTGTTTCTCACTTTTGTCATTGGTTCTCATGGACGTGGAGTTCTACATGATCCGGTCCGTGATCTCTAATGATGAAGAATACTACAGCAGTAATAATAATACAAGTAGTATTATTATTACTAGTAGTAATAATAATACTACTAGTAATAATAATACTAGTAATAATAGCACTAATAATGAAGAAGAAGTGACTTTGATACGTTACTCACAACAATCAGATCCGTGATCTCTAAAGGATCCATGCATGCTCAAAGACGTAAAATAGTATAATTTAGGAAATGTTTCAAGCAAATGTACATTCTCCACTTTTTCTTGATCGCATAGACAAAACTTGATGCTGCCCAATAGCAGACTCATAGGCTAGCCGACGAACCTCTCGAAGTTTTAGAAATGCCCATGAGGTACTCCTTCTTCGACCTATTAAAAATCCAGCCACGGGATCAGAGATGAAAGCTGTAAGGATTTTCGATACGAGATGAGGGATTCCATCACCTTTTGTTGGTGAAGGCAATGCATATTACCATGTATAGTGGTTCTGGAGCTCTTTGCATTCAATGATCAAACCTGCAACCCCCTAGTACTGAAAAGAGAGAACAATGTAATGCACTACAGGGAAACGTTTAAGGAAATGACTAGATAGCTGGACATCCTTTTGATATCGTATCTAAAAGTCAACAGGTGTAGTATTTAGTGGGGAGTGCTACAAACATGGCAAGAGAAATAAGGAGTCAGAAGTGAATTACGAATCGAACCAATCCACGAATCGAGCTATCTCTCCTTGCAATGATGTTGTGGTGAACCTCTCATTCGTTTTCAGTGCTCTCTGAATGGTGGAAGAAGGTTTCCCATCACATAGCTCCAACATCGATCTTCCGCAAGAACCACATGTCCGAACAGGCCTGGCTATCACCTTCTTTGGCCATTTCTTCCAACCTTTTTAGCAAACAAGTTCACTGCACATCCCATCCTGTGACGTAATGTGTTGCCTATGCTTGCTGCTCACTGGTTTTTCCATCATCTGAGATCTTCCATAACAAATCGAAGAATCCTTCACCTTTGAGACTCACTGGAATGGTCTCCAATCTGAGCTTTCAGTTGATGAATCGGTTAATGAACTTGTCTTGGTTGAGGAACTGGCCTTGGCACTTGCTTTCGAAAACTTCCCTTCCTGCTTACCATTTACTTGTTAAAGTAGCTCCTTCCACTCCTGGCCTGATAAGATCCGAAAAGCTATCTCACTTCCTTCTTTCCATGAATCCGACAAGAATCAGCCTCAACATGCTAATGCCATAATTCAATTTCAGAGATTTGTCCCAACTCTCTCATCTCTTGCTACTCACTTTCAAATGTACTCCCAATGATTTTTTTCTCTCCGAATCGGCCAATTGCTTATCCTCATAGTGACGGACCACTCACTTTCAGTGCAGGAAGGCGAACAAAAAATTCCGTTGATTGACAGTTTTTCTATATTAGACGGTAGTTCACTTAGAGCTGTGGAAGGATCTAAGAGGTAGATGGATGGGAACTCAACAGCTAAAAAAGAAGCATATGCAATTGTCACACAAAAATAGCCAATGCAGACAAATGAGATCTGGACCACCACCCGAGATCGGGAAACCATTCAATGACCATGGCTTGACAATAGACGAAGGAACGAGTGCTAAAGTGAGCAAGAGAATACATGAACAACCTTTGAGAGGCGATGGTATGCAGAGAAGCAGCCAATCAACCTCCAGAAGATGGGATCTTCGGACTCAAAAACAAGGCACGGAAGCTTACCGCACTATCCTTCCCTCGTCCTAGCACACGCTACTACCACGCTCCAAAGCCTTAACGCGACAACTCATCTATACAAGTGCGCATCACAAAGGCAAGAAAGAGAGCAATGGTGATATCAAACGTCTGTTTCCCTTCGTTACTGACAGCCTCGCCATTTGAGCGGAGCAAAGTGATGGCCCGTAAGCGAGGCAGGAGTGGATTGACCAATGAATGGGATTTAAGCATGCCAATGAATGGAGTAGATCACTTTCGACAATTGTTTATTTTCCTTGTAGACAAGTAAGCAGAGGGTACTCGCAGACAAATTGAGACAGAAAAGAGAAAGAGCCTTTCTAACAAATTTGCAGACAGATGACCAAAGAAAGAAGAGAGAGCCGTCGCTTATGGATAAAAAGAAAGAAGAGCCCCCTAGTCTGGATAGTCAAAGAAGGGGCTCAAAAAGTAGCTCTGGAAGCAGGAGCATCGAGCTCAACTAGCCATTGATCGATCAACACTTTTTTGGTGACCGAAGAAGTAATGTCACTCGATTATTATCAAACTGACTATAATTTTTTTTTGTCCGTGAGGATCTCGCCAGAGCGCCTTCTACTTCTAATAAGCCATGAATTAGATCAGAATCATTCTTAACGAACCTATATTAAATATACGAGAGGCGGACGAGTCTTTTCTTATTTATTTTTGTATTTATCTTATGTATCAATCTTTCTTTTTCAATTTTCTCTTCTTTTTTTTAAGTTAAGTTTTACCAATTCCCAATTATCTTGATGAGTATCAAAATAAAAATCCTCGTAGTCTGGGCTATCTTTGTCTTCTTTGTAAGTTGTTCTTACATCATTTTTTTTCTTTTCTTTCTTCCATTTCTGAGCTTTCTTTCAGTTTCTTAGTGATAATAGGCGATAACCATTTCATCTGACATGTGTATTTTTTTCCAATTTCATTAATGGAAATTGTTTGATGCAGTTCATATCATCCATACATAGTGTTTTAAGCTAAGATTTTAATTCTTCCATACTCCAGCAATAAGATATTTTTCTATGGAGCTAAGGTCCAAAATATGGAATAAACAAGTATTTCTACGACTCTACCACCCAGCCAATTCTGTTTTGTTGGTGGAGAAAAATTCAAAAAGATGAAAATAAATAGCTCTGCGCTAGGTGGACGCGAAGCAATTGATTAGCTTCGTGTTGTCTAGAGTTTAGCTTTGCGTGAAGAGGTAAAACGCAAAGCTAAAGCCTTAGCTCCCCGTTCGGATTATTTAACTCCACGTGAGCAGATTCTCAGAATCCTAAATTGATTGTGATTGAGATTTTGGCTTATTCAATACCCGATTGAGTCCAATCAGAACCCTAAATTGATTGTGATTGAGATTTGGACTTATCCAATACCCGAATTGAGTCCAATCAGAATTTAAAATCAAGAGATTTAAATCAAAACTAAATATTTGATTAGAATCCTTGATAAATACAAACACTTTCCAATTCTATTTGATTGGAAACTTGCATATTAACTCAAGGCTATAAATACCCTCTTGAGGTAGCCTTTGGAGTTTTTTTTTGGGATCGTTCTAGAGTTCAAGTTACGCGTGAGAGTCTTGAATTCATAAAATTAGCAGAGAAAGAAACTAGAGCCGGCCGTCATCTTCATCAAGAAGAAGATTTCCACATCGGATCGTTAAAAGATACTACTTGATGGAACCCATCGCCACACTAGAACCCACAAATATTGTAAAAGAGAGCGATAAATTATAAATCCTCTTGTTTATTTTTCTATTGTTCTCTTTCATTGTAATCAAGTTATTCAATGGAAGGAAGCAAGAATTTTGCAACGAACAAACTGGCAACCACAATGGGAGGCATCTCGTTTACTGAAAAATATGACCGTGGCGCAATTTGATGTGGAAGAGATCGGATGTGGAAGAGATCGACTATCAAAAGTATGAGGAGTGTCTCTCCTCTGGATCAGGTAACATGACCGAAATGCGGTGCTATTGCCTCGTGAGCTCTAATACCCGTAAATCGGGTAATAGAAAATCCACCGTTAAACGGAGACCCATGGAGCCCACGGCTATAGAGTCGTTGTTTGGGCAGAAAACCCTAGCAGAGGAAGACCTCCTTACTACCAAAGAAGGCCTGGGAACTGGTTTGACCAGGACCCAACTTCGCAATCGAAATCGTCGAGTAAGGCAGAAAGCCCTCAAAGCCCGCGTTAAATGCAAGGCTCAAGCAGAGATAGAATGCAAGGCTATAATTTTACCTCGCGAGTTGGCTTGTGTTAATCGCAAGACCAGTAAAAATTCTGTTAAACGCGAACTTAGCTATACGCCAGCGTGTGATGATAGTTCTCCACGTGAGGCTACTGCTTCTGGGTTTAAAACCGAAAAAATTAACACCCGCATATAATGCGAGGTTAACATCATAGCTAAGCCAACGTGTGATGAAGATTCTCCACGCGAGGTTATCAAACTTTGATAGAAAACTGAGCTAAGCGTAAATCGCAAAGCCAGTAAAACTTGCGTTAAGCGCAAGGCTTGTTACAATTGCGTAAATCGTTACTCTAAGAATCACGTTAATCGCGAGGATAAGGCAGCGTATGATTTCCCACGTGGGGCTATCGAACTTAAACTTGAACCAAGCATTAATCGTGAAGCCAATGATTCTTGCATAAATTGTAAGGCTAAGCCAGCATGTGATTTTCCATGCAAGGCTAAGCAGAAATCAGAAGATAAATTTCTTCAACACCAAGCCAACATAAAATGGCTAGTGTAAAATGTAAACCTATACCCCAGCTTTGCGTAAATGCTTTAAAACGCAAAGCTAACCCTTAGCTCCGCGTAAAACAGTCTGAATATAGAATTAAGGCTGATAATCAAACTACTGGACAACAATCTAATTCCATTAACTCTGAGAAGCTTCAGTGAGCCCCTAGACCCTCCCAACAACCAGATAGGCCCCATGATTCTTCATTATCTAAGGTCACCGACCTTAGAGATTACTTGATAAAGAAAAGAAGTGTAACTCAAGTCCAATCATACCCAACTTGCCACTGTGAGCAGTTCATGACAGCGGTATATGCCGTATTGAATAATTGTTGTTGTAAAATCAGCGTCGCATATGTTGGATAAGTCCAACGATATTGATCAGAGGTTAGAAGCTCAAGAATAGATGATTCTAGATCAACAAAAAACTATCGATGATCTCAAAATAATACTCTTGAAAGTGGTTGAGAATATTCAGAAGATAGTCGAAGATAAGGAAAGACCACCAAAGAAAGACAATGAGGCACCGTTTAAGACAAATGAAGAAATTAAAGAAGAAAAGGCTTATTCGGTGAATGAGGAGGATGACAAATATTCCTTCCATGATTTTCCCGAGGAGAAGATTGAAAAAATAAAAAACCAACTTGATGCTCTGATGCAGAAAAAAGAGCTAAAGGAATCGGGGGTTTCAAGACCATATCCGTTTGAGTGGGACTTCGCCCCTTATCCAGAAAATTACAAACCCCTCAAATTGGAATCATATGATGGGAAGAGATCCCCATGCCAGCATATATATTATTTCTTATCGCAAGCAGGTCATCTAATAGGAAATGATCCCATAATGACCAAAGTATTTGTGAGTACTCTGTTAGAGCCTGCTTTTACATGGTTCATGCAGTTACCCCCGGGAACCATTAACACTTAGTACGATGTTGAGAAACAATTTCTTGCATGTTTATTTGAGGATGATACCGAAATATCGGTTCATTCCCTCCTTGTGACAAAACAAGGAGAAGAAGAAGCGGTCAAAAGCTTTATTGAATACTTAGGAAAAATCTGTGTATTGTCGACACGGTTGACTTAGAAAACTCTGGTAGAAACCTGCAAGTATAATTTCAGGACCGACGTACTGATAAGAATGGAAGCTGTAGAGTCCAAGAACTAGAAGGACCTGTTAAAACAGGAAGAGAATGCAGAAGATATAATTTACCAGATTGAGAAATCTCATGGCACGAGAAACTCTACAAATAATATATCATATCCATAAAATCCTAAGAACAAAGGGAAGGCTTGATAATATTAGATGTTACTCCAAAGCTGACAAGTCCGGCAAAGATAAGACCTCAAAATTTGAAAGTTGCGGGTCAGAACAAGCCTCGACAAGATAGAACTTATACATTCAAGACTGAGCAGACAGGTACTCTGTTCCATCTCCTCTTAAGAAAGGGCATGCTGAAACTTTCGGAGAATCGAAAACCGAAAGACGCTGGGAGAACCAACGATTCTAACTATTGCCTGTACCATCAGAATATTGAGCATCCAACTAAGGATTGTTATCCTCTTAAGAGCTAAATCCAAGCATGGATATAAGCCGGTGTCCTCCGGCTTAAAGAAGAACAAAAAGTTTTTGCAAATATAGCAACTTTGGTGGTAGGAACCAATGAGTTTCCTGCCAAAGCGACCCTTGTACCAGTAGGGAAGCCAATATTGACACCAAGCATGGGCAGCCCGCACTTGCAAGTTGGCCCCTTGGATACGCTCCGAGCCACAGCTGCGACCGAGTCGTCCTTATTAGCTAGCAGCCAGATTGGGCTGGGGGTGCCGAAGACATTTACAGTGATAAGCATCATATTGCTTCTGCTACTCTTGCTAGCCATTGGAATGGCTAATTGAGTGCTATAAAAAAATTGTCTAATGCTGTTAAAGCGGCGGGAGATCAAGTTCCTCACCAAGCCTATCATACTTGGGGTAAAAGTATAAAATTAACTACCCAATGCTACTCAAGGCAATGGGGAGAGGAAATTAATTCCTCGACAACTCACCATGCTGAGAGGAATAGCATGGCTAACCCAACGCAAATGGCGACTGGTAAAAGCACACCAAATCAGTTTATAGCTGAGAGTTTGCTAAAAATTCCATAGACCTGTCATGTTAAACTCTTAGCTCTGACAGCAAGATTTGGATTATTACTATCCTTGTTATTTCGATATGATAAACTCTATCATGTTAAACTTTTACCTCTGACAGTAAGGTTTGAACCATTCTCATACCGAAATAAACAATCTCTTGACGGGTGCAGTTCAAATTACGCGTGAGCGCCTTAAACCGCCTCCACCAAAGTTTTAGGCATGTGCGATTAGGCACATCTGCCGAATTTCTTTATCTTAACCTGATCACCAAATTGAAGATCCAAAGTATTTCAAAATTTGTCAATAATAGCAATTTTGAAAACTTTGGAGGGGGTCCTGTTGGTGGAGAAAAATTCTAAAAGATGAAAATAAATAGCTCTGCGGCTAGGTGGACGCGAAGCTATTGATTAGCTTCGCATCGTCCAGAGCTTAGCTTTGCGTGAAGAGGTAAAACGAGAAGCTAAAGCCTTAGGTCCGCGTTTAGATTATTTTACTCCATGTGAGTAGATTCTCAGAATCCTAAATTGATTGTGATTGAGATTTGAGCTTATTCAATACCCGAATTGAGTCCAATCAAAATCCTAAATTGATTGTGATTGAGATTTGGGATTATCCAATACCCGAATTGAGTCCAATCAGAATCCAAAATTAAGAGATTTAAATCAAAATCAAATATTTGATTAGAATCCTTGATAAATACAAATACATTCCAATTTTATTTGATTGGAAACTTTCATATTAACTCAAGGCTATAAATACCCTCTTGAGGTAGCCTTTGGAGTTTTTTTGGGGATCGTTCTAGAGTTCAAGTTACGTGTGAGAGCCTTGAATTCATAAGATCAGCAGAGAAAGAAGTTAGGGTCGGCCATCATCTTCATCAAGAAGAAGATTTCCACATCGGATCGTCAAAAGGTACTACTTGATAGAACCCATCACCACACTAGAACCCACAAATATGGTAAAAGAGAGCGATAAATTATAAATCTTCTCGTTTGTTTTTCTATTGTTCTCTTTCGTTGTAATCAAGTTATTCAATGGAAGGAAGAAAGAATTTTACGACGAACTGTTTCACTTAATCCCTTTTTCATGGTTACATATCTTTACAGCTAAGGAATGGGAATCTTTCTCCTGTTACATGAATCAAATGTTTCATTTCATCCGGAAAAAGCCATCTCTTTCACAACAATGTCTTTGTCATTAGATCCAATAGCGTTCTGTTAGATAGGAAGAGATTTGATAAATACTGATAACTCTCAGATGAAGTATTAGAACGGAAAGATCCACTAGATTCTAGGCCATCTCTGGTGATAAATCAACAATTTAAAGTGCTTTTCTTGTGTATTCTTGATGAACCAGTATTTATATATAGATGTAGGAGGATTTGTTTGGGAAGTAATAAGCCCCTTTGACATCTCTTGATCTGCAAATAATTCTTGACGTGAAATCACAGAGACAAAGGGCAGTTCATAACACCAACCCATTTTGGGCAGAATATCTCTACTAAATTTTTTTATTTCAGTTAGTAAGAGGGATCTTGATAGGCCTAGAAGCTACAGAAGGGTATTCTAAGCAACTGTAAGAATTGGGTTCATTGGTATTTGATGTGATAAATTTACTGCAAGCATACTGTGTCGGTTGTAGCACTTTACAAGTCGTTCTCATAGGGGTCTAGAGTTTTTTTGCATTCTTGCTATTCCTATTATTCGAACGAGTTAACTATGAGTCTAGATTGATTTCGAATTTTTTTTAATTAGTCTAGAATATAGAATCCACTAGTTCAAAACTAAATATTATTTATTTTAACTTTTTTCTTTCATAAAAATCTAATCTTTTAGTTTAATTCCTACTTAAAGTATCATAAGTATAGACTATCAAGTGTCGTGCAAGTATAATCCATCAAAGAAATTACTTTCGAATAGAAATAGACTAAATCATTAGATTAATTCCACAAAACAAATAAAAACCAACAACTCCAAACTCTAACTAAACATAAGCTATCAAAATACTTAAATTAAACATGCCTATCAAAGTTCTACTCTACGAGTTCTTGTATTTTTATTGTTTCATAAAAAAATCCTATCATTTTTATTTTTATTTTAGAAAGAACACAAATAGAATAATATAATGTTGATCCCTAATTTCATCTGCATCCTAGAACTAAGCTAATTAGCTAGTCATACTCCTAATTAACAAGATCCTATTTTTATTTGTAAAAGCTATAAAAAAAATTCTATTTTGATTCAAAGCAAGAAAAATCTATACTACAAAGCAAATAAATCTATACTAGAAAGAATTTAAATCTATCTAAAAAGCAATTAAAATATTTATACTTACTAAAACGCACTTCTGAACAATTGAAAACCTCTGGAGCATGGTATAGTGGTCGTCACCCTTTTGGCAAAACCATAATTTTATTAATTAATCATGAGTACAAAATAACATGATCAAAGCTCTAGGTTACAAGGATACGGCCAATATATAGGCCTCGGAGAACCAAACCCTAATCTAAGTACGAGTGAGTAACTAAAAAAATTAAATCTAAGAAACCGTAAAAACTTCATCCAGAGTGGGCCCCATGTAGCTGCCAAATGGCAGCAAATGCCACCAAATAGTGTCAAAAGTGTGTAATCTTGGCCCCATTTTTCTTTTTCATAAGTTTCTAGTCCTATACCTTGGATCTAAATGACTGTAATGAACTTTGGGTCTCTACAGCTTTATGATCTTGTAGCTTTTCTCACTTTTAGCTCTTTTCTGGATTTGATTTCCTAATCCGGCTCCATCTCCTTGTAGAAATAGTTTTCACCTGAAAAACATACTAAAAATACCTAAGTAGAATTATTTATATACAAAAATAAACTAATATAAAATCTATAAATATATAATATATGGCACTCATCAGTATTCTGGTATAGTAGATGCTTTCACATATATAGTCATACTCCATTCGATAGAATTGTTTAATCTTAAAGGAGATCTTGTATAATTAAAAGAGATCTGGTTTCATCCAGTCATTAATAACTTGATTATTTTTAGATAATAGTAGATGGAAACAACGCTCACAAAGAGTCATATTGAAACCAAGAAATATAGGCCTGCCTACCATCCACACCAAAATAGATTGAGTTTTTCGAAAAACCCTGCTAGTGGAGGAAGACCTCCTAGGATAAGAGACATAGAGCTGAAGAGAGAGCCAAAAAAGGATCTTTTTTATATATAATCCTGCATAATCTCGAATGTTATCAGCTCTAGTACAGAAGGTTTCATTTATGAGCCACTTGCACTAAACTATCTTACGAACTTTGGGCTTACCGATATCAATTGGGGCTTCCACCCGGGAGAAGGGTTGAAGGCACACTAGCTGGGAAGAGGTAGTTCTATCGTATTTTAAAAAGGGTATTGATTGCACAGACGAATCATAATGTACATGCACTGCATCTTTTCTCTCCATCACAAGAGAACATCTGACGGACACTTTTTAAAATATGGGAACATCAGGTCCATAGAAGTCATCGTCGACATTCCTTCTCCTGTCGGAATGGTGGGGAAGGGATCCCTCCCTACTTCAATGGAAAAGGGGGAATCACCATTTCACAGCCACCCCTCTATGGAATTAATATCGATATCTTTGCCCGACAGGATTGGGCTAAAGTAATGGGGAAAAAATAAGAAAAAAAACAAATAGAATGGAATAGCCATACAAGCATCTTTTGTGCATTACATATGGCTCTGTAATGTCATTTCTTCCTCCCTTCTCTTTAGATTTTATCGAAGAAAAAAGGAATCCATCCGATCCAGATTGTTGAATGAAGGAATTTGCCATTTCTTCTTTTGGTCATTTCCAACGTCTTGTGATTATTAGTTACTCGAAAAGGAAAGTAAGCCCACGAACTCGCTCTTCTGAGGTATTTTCTAATTCATGGGTCACATTAAAAATGAGATCGATGGAGCCTTCTTTGGAGATTCCTCTTGCAACGATGATGGTATTGAAATAACAAGAACCCTACCGATACCAAAACTAAAAATGATGCTAGGAGGGGAGAAGCATCTCCTTCTCCTCGACGATCTTCCCCTCAGTTGTGTTCCAAGCTGCTTTCACTCTACTAAGGGATATGGGGGATACTCGTTGCTAAACACCAACTAAATCTCAACAGGCGCCATTCCGCTAGGTTTAATGTCCTCCTCCATCCAGGTTGTTTCCCTCTCGATGATAAAGCTTATCCACCATCATGTCACTGGCCGACCGTGGCCCCTATAATTTTGGGGTCATATCTAGTATTCAGAGTTTACCTCTATTTCGTACCGCTCTTGTGCCCTGCACCAAAATAGTGCATTATCTCTAGATGTCCAGCCAACTGCTACGCCTCACGTCAGATCAATGCCTACTGCCCTCTATGTGCAATCCTCGGTTTCAAAAATGCCTGCTCTATTTTTTCACCTGTTGACGGAGCCTTTTCGTTGAAGAACCTTTCTAACACAAGCTTACCTATGCAATTGAATTCTGTATTTTCTAGTTGAGCTTTCTCACAATCTTCCTCTTTATAGCCGACTTGGATCTAAACTATGATTCAGGTCAAGTGTTATAGAAATTGGATTTCTTTTTCGTGACATATGTAGGGCGCGTCATACTTGACATTTTCCCCTATGATCATAGAGATCTATACAAACAAGAAAAGAAATGAGATTTTTATCCTTACCAACTGGATCTTGTTGCACCCTTTGTTCCCTATATTTTATCCTCCTTTCGTCGGAGCTCGTCCATTCGCTTTTTCTTAATCTTGCTTGCTTGCTTTGCTTTCCTCTTCATTGCACTTGTCCTTCCATTGACCTAGGATTAGTCATCTCTCATTAGAGTTGAGTCTCTTACCAGGCCAGTTTTAACCTTCCTTTTTCAGCAATCTAGTTTGAGTGGTAGTTCTAGCCGAGGGAAGAGGTGAATACGAGCCCTTCATAGAGCCGTCACGATGCTAGTGAGTTGGAAAGATGTCCTTTTTATAGCCCTTCGCTTCCTAACAAGTGTACCGACAGGTCCAAACCAAACTGGAAGACAGGTGGGTCTTTGCTTTCCCTAAATATCGAAGAGGGGGACCTAACAGCTACATTCATCGACTTTATTCCCGCTACTGTGTTTTAATGAAATACACTACAGAGGGCCACTAGTGTACCATATTGGCTTGGGAAAGTCTATTTGATATCCAAAAATTGCTTAGCAATAGTCGAACAAGTAGGGTAATATTGGAGTGAACCAAAAAAGTTTGGGTAGAGCCAAATCGAAATATTGGCTAGTATGCATCCTGCAGTAAGAGGAGTTGTTATGAACCCTGTAGACAATCTCCATGGGAGTGGGGAAGGGAGAGCCCTTGTTTGTAGAAAAAACCCTCAACCCCCTGGGATTGTCCTGCGCTTGGAAAAAGAAGTAGGAAAAAGGAAAAAAAAATATAGTGATTGTCTTATTCTTCATTGCCATAAATAGGAATATTGAAAATCAAATTTTTGGAATTTAAAATAATGTGATGGGTGAACGACGGAAATTGAACCCATGCATGGATTCACAATCCACTGCCTTGTTCCACTTAGCAGTGGATCAGCGACGAAGGTGTCAAACGACTGTGGTATGTGCAGTGGTATTCCATGCTCTCGACAGAGCTGACACTCTATGAATGGAGGGCTTGAAATCAATACTAAGAAATAAACTCCAAGCTAATTCTACACTCATCAAACATATATACATTTTGGGTTGGTAGCACTGGGGATTCAATCGGTTCTAGGTAATTTTACAGGATGAAAATGTAAATCAACAGAGAGCATCTACTTGCTCTAGCATTCGACATTGATCTATTATGACCAGACAAAGTAGTTGCTCATATTTCATTTTCTTCTTCAGACGCCCAAAATATATTCTCAAAAAAAGAATTTGCTGAATTACTTACGGAATCTCGTCTTTCTCCGAGGGAAGTCTTTGCTTTGGTGAATTGCTTTTTTCCTTTTTTTTTTTGTTGAATTCTCTCTACTAGAATTGTTGTACATGATGATGATAAAAAATGATCTTTTTTCTTATTTTATGAAAATGAAAAAGACAAAAATTCGATGATAAGAGAAGAGGGTAAATCATAACAAAAATCAGATTGAAAATCGAAGATATATGAAAAATCTCAAATGACCGGATTGGACTCTTCTCACGAATAGGATTCGAACCTAGATTTTAAATCATATTTACATCTATGAGATTTGTTACCACATTAAAGGCCTGAGTGAAGAGATGGGACTAGAGTCCACCTCTTTTCGAGGGATCTCCAAATCGCTGGTATGACTATTGAAATCATGAGCATCAGCATGTAAGTTGCAGATCAAGGTGATAGTATCAGTGCCCTTGGCTATTGTTCTTGAGAAATGGCATTCCATTAAACCTAGAAATGAGACATTGGAAGAATCTTTTTGGTCTTCTAATATCAATAGGTTGATTGTTTTGCTCATGTATCTTCCACAAGGGAAAATAATTTTTGAGAGTTGTTCCATGGAACCGTAAGAGAGTACTTGGGTTCTCCCAATAAATAAAAGTGTATCATGCCTGAATCAAACTGGGGTTGGCAGTGGTGGTGGAGCAAAATGAATCACTAGGATTCATTTTTATTTTCTATTTTATTTAGATTTTAATAGTAGAATCTTATATAGTCACAGGTTTCGTCGTTGTTATACCTTCTCTATTAATGGTTAGGCCTAAACTCTGCAATGGAACTCCCAACAAAATTTGTTCCCGAGTCAAACTTCTTGGTATCTATTAACCCAGAGCTCTTTATTATTTATATTATACTTTATTACTGCATTATTATATATATTAATATATGAATAATAATGCTTTATCACACTACCTTTTATGAGGTGATTCACAGACCATATATATATATATATATATATATATATATATATATATATATACATAAATATTGGAATCATCTGGGATCCTCCTCAATGGAGCAAATCTACCAACAGTAGACAGACGTCAAGAGATTCATTTTTTGAATGAGACCAAGTAATAGATTATCCAAACATAGATAGAGTTCCTTTCAATTGATTAGAATAACTTTTCCATATTTAGGCGTGGATTCATGGGTCGATGTACATTGAGATCTCGTGCTGGAAGAGGCAAAGGCGTGACCTGCAGTAGTAGAAATAGAGACAAGTGATCCATCAATCCATAAGCAAATATGACTGATCTAAGCGCATCGACGATTGGACCATGCACAGGAAGCCCTCTTTTCGTCGCAGTGCTGTGGAGGGAGAGGGTATACTCGGATTGACGCCTTCCTTTTTTTGCTTAGAGATGTCATAATTCTAATTGGAGTTTTGAATAAGACAACCGTTGCATTTTTTATTTTTCTTTTTTATATTTTAATTTATATTTTAAAAGTAAAATAAGAGGTGTAAAGTTTTTTTTCATTCTGCTGTTGAGCTATTTTCCACATGACCTCCCCTATAGTATCATCACTGCAATAGAGTTTAACCACCAAGTTCGGGATGGATTGTTGTGTTTCCTCTACGCCTTTGACACCAGAATATTGAACTATGAATGAAGAAAGGCATGAGAGAAAATCATATTGGCTAGTGATTATGAGGCTCTATTTTTTTACTAAAGGAACACCAAAGGTCTCTGCCCTTCCCTCCCTGGATAGATAAGGAAGGGCAGAGCTTTTGATTTTTATTTTTTCTATGTTGTCAAATGGTTGAGTAATTAAAATAGATGCGCATGGTCCACTATCATCCTCCATGCTTTAGCTACAACAAGTCTTCTTTTGACGACTGGCTCAGCTACATAAAATGAAGTATTTGGCTAGAATAAACAACCTTTTCCATTCGCACTTCCCACCCTGGAAGCACTCACTACACTTTCCTCTTTTCTACTCCAATCATCACTCGACTCACTTTTATGTACTATGCCGGAAATCCAAACATGTGTCTTGGAAAAATCGATGATGGGATATTGGATTGCATCAACATAACCTCTTTGTACTATGTCTAAAAGTGTAGTTTTCAACATGGCATCTGTCGTACACGTCAAGTGGTAAGAAAGCAAGACCATACCCATTTTTCCAAGCTTGTTCGAACATACAGTTCCCACAAAAGATCGGCGTTTGTGAGCCTGACGCTTTCTTGAAAGTGACGGACTATTCCCACATTGAATCTCAACTGGAAATGCGCATCATTCTATCTCTCCTCTACCTTTTTGTGATAAGTCCCATCTCTTTGCTTATTACATCTTTAAGTCATAGTGGAACGGTTCTTTCTCTTTTCACAAGTACAGCAGTTACGTATAGTTGTCACAAGGAGTTCATCTTTCAATGATCTACAGTATTGAGCTACGAGAAGTCGGTAAAAAGGACTAAAGCTGATGCTTGGGCTGAAATCATAACCTCTAGCTTCCTTCCTCCTGCCATGAGGCAAATAGTTGAGGTACCCAAATTCGGATCAGAAAACGAGATCAACTACCTCTTCCTTTCAACGAAAGAAGGCCGAGGGGATCGGCTCCGCCGACTCGTTAAAGCTTAGATTACTACCTGCCTCTACGGAACATGTGTACTTTGTACCACGAGGAGGTCATATAGATTAGAACCCGTAACGAGTTGAACAAAAGGCCTACCCATAGCTACAATTATCAACAAGGGAGGATAGAACCCCACTTCGACTCACCCGTTTCAATGGGATCTTTCATTCTGGTTGGAGGAAAAATTACCAAATGTATTGCATTCCCTCATGCTTAGAGCCAATGAGTTTTTATTTGAAAAATAAAAGAAGATGACTATGCCTTCGCCATATCAAATGTGAATATTATGAAAAATATATAATAATAGCATGGCACTTCGAGTTCGATATGAAGAAACTACTCTTGTTTTTCCTAACATGAGATTTTGTATCAAGATAGTATAAAAACAAAGGTTATTCCAATTTGACCTTATGTGTTAGAAGTTCATTTCAGCATGACAAACCATTTTTCTTCCACACTAGAAGTCTCTTTATGATATTTATGTTACGAAGAAAATGAAAATGAAAACAAAGAAACTTTGGGATTACTAAATCACAGATGAGATAAATATAGGTGTTATTCTGCCCACCTTTAACAATTGGTATCCACAATTTATGAGGGCCATTCGACATTACCCCACCTGGAAGGAGTGAAACCATCTCTGATGGGGGAGCAAAGGAGGGGAGCTTAGATAAGAGCATACGCCCTTGCATCACTTTCTTTGTAACAAGCTCAATTTGCAAGAAAAAGTGTTTGTCCCAAGCCAAAAAGAGGCAACATTCAATCGAAGAAAGTGGAAGTTATGAAGGAAAGGAAGCGGAATCCCATAAAAAAGGAAGAGGAGAAGCAGAAACTCTGGTACGATCAATGAAAGGAATGGCTAAATGCTAGACGCACTAAAGTGAAGGTTCAACGGAATAGGCAATGACTCTGACAGAAAGATATACCTTATCATATATCAGCCTACCGCCTGCTAAGCGACGTGTCTGCATCGACAAGTGCCCTCAGTCAACATAAGAGCTACTCATGCTAAATTCACTCTGATTGAGAATGTCTTCTAAGCTGGTTTTATCTTCATGGAAGAAAATACAAGACGAGATTTTATTTGACTTTGCTTCTCTAAAGCTCACGTTTTTGTAGCTTTATCCTCTTTTATTCATTCAAAAGTATATGATAAATTATATTAAATCCTAATTTATAAGGTTAAGGTTAATTTACAGGTCTCGAAATACTAAATCCCAATCTGATTACAACTAAATAGTTGCAACAAAGCTTCTGTAAATATTTGAATCATTTTAGGCTCCACCTTTCCACCTAATGGTGGCTATTGCCACCAGTTGGTGACAAAACAGTAAAATTAGGGCCTCTTATTTCTTCTTCATGAAGCACTAGCATTTTTTCTTTAATCTGCATGGCTGTATTTAACTTTACTTCTTTAAAGCCTCGTGCTCTTCTAGCTTTACCCTCTTTTATTCATTCAAAATTGTATGCTAAATTAAATGAAACCCTAATTTATAAGGATACAGCTAATTTATAGGTCTAGGAATACTAAACTCTAATTGGTTATAATTGTATAGCTAAAAAGTTACAATGAAGCTGTTGTAAAAATTTCAAAAGTTTTAGGCTCTCTATTGCCGCAAATTGGTAGCTTTACCCTCTTTTATTCATTCAAAATTGTATGCCAAATTAAATGAAATCTTAATTTATAAGGATACAGCTAATTTATAGGTCTCGAAAAACTAAACCCTAATTGGTTATAATTGTATAGCAAAAAAGTTACAATGAAGCTCCTGTAAAAATTTCAAAAGTTTTAGACTCTATATTACTGCTAAATGGCAGTTATTGCCGTGAATTGGTAGTAAAACAATAAAATTATGACTATTGATTTCTTCTTCATGAAGCTTTGACATTTTTTTATCTGCATGACTGTATTTGACTTTACTTCTCTGAACCTTCATGTTCTTATAGCGTTATCCTATTTTATTCAAACAAAACTGTACAATAAATTACATGAAACCCTAATTTATATGGATACGGCTAATATAAAGACATCAAAATAGCAAACAATAATTTGATTTCATTTGAATAGCTAAAAAGTTATAACGAATCTCTTGTAAAAATTTCAACTATTTTAAGCTCTAGATTGCCGCTAAATGGCAGCTATTGCCGCCAATTAGCAGCAAAACAGTTAAATTATGGCCCCTGATTTCTTTTTCATAAAGCACTGGTATTTTTTTCTTTGATCTTCATGACTGTTTTTGACTTTGTTTCTTTGAATCTTTGTGTTCTTGCAGCTTTATCCTCTTTTATTCGTTCAAAAGTGCACGAATAATTGAATGAAATCCTAATTTCAAGGATATAGCTAGTTCATAGGCCTCGGAATACCAAACCCTAATCTGATTACAATTGAATAGCTAAAAAATTGCAACGAAGCTCCTATAAAAATTTTAACAGTTTTAGGCTCTACCTTGCCATCAATTGGCGGCTATTGCTACCATTCGGAGACAAAACAGTAAAATTATGGCCTCTGGTTTCTTTTTCAGGAAGCACTGGCATTTTTTCTCTGATTTGCATAACTTTATTTGACTTTGCTTCTCTGAAGCTTTGTGTTCTTGTAGCTTTATCCTCTTTTATTCATTCAAAAGTGTACGATAAATTACATGAAATGCTAATTTATAATGATACAGCTAATATATAGGCTTCAGAATACTAAACCCTAATCTGATTATAACTAAATAGCAAAAAGTTACAATGAAACTCCTCTAAATATTTCAACAGTTTTAAGTTCTACATTGCTGCTAAATGGTGGCTATTGCTGCCAATTGGCAGCAAAACAGTAAAATTACGGCCCCTGATTTCTCCTTCATGAAGCACTGGCATTTTTTTCCTTGATCTACATGATTGTATTTGACTTTGCTTCTTTAAAGCTTTGTGTTTTCGTAACTTTATCCTCTTTTATTCATTCAAAAGTGTACGATAAATTATATAAAATCCTAATTTACAAGGTTACGGCTAATTTATAGGCTTCGAAATATCAAACCCTAAACTGATTACTACTAAATAGCAAAAAAGTTGCAACAAAGCCCCTGAAAAAATTTCAGTAGTTTTAGGCTCTACCATGCCGCAAAATGGCAGTTAATGTCGCTATTTGGTGGCTAAACAGTAAAACTTTAGCTTTTGGTTTCTTTTTCAAGAAGCACTGGCATTTTTCTTTGATATGCATGACTGTATTTGACTTTGATTCTCTGAAACTTCATGTTCATATTGCTTTACGCTCTTTTATACATTCAAAAGTGTACGATAAATTACATGAAATCCTAATTTACAAGGATGCGGCTATTTTATTAGCCTCGGAATACCAAACCCTAATTTGATTACAATAGAATAGCTAAAAAGTTACAACGAAACTCCTAAAAAAATTTTAAAAAGTTTTAGGCTCTATATTACTGCCAAATGGCGGCTATTGCTGCATATTGGCGGCAAAATATTAAAATTATATCCTCTGATTTCTTTTTCATAAAGCACTGGCATTTTTTTTATCTGCATGACTGTATTTGACTTTACTTCTCTGATGCTTCATATTTTTTAGCTTTATCCTTTTTTGTTCAATCAAAATTGTACGATAAGTTTTATGAAACCCTAACTTACAAAGATACGGCTAATATATAAGCCTCGAAATACAAAACCCTAATCTGATTACAACTGAATAACTAAAAAGTTATAACAAAACTTCTGTAAAAATTGTAAAAGTTTTAAGTTCTAGATTGCCGTTAAACAGCAGCTATTGTCGCCAATTGGCGACAAAACAGTAAAATTATGGCCCATGATTTCTTCTTCATAAAGCACTAGCATTTTTTTCTTTGATCTGCATAACAGTATTTGACTTTACTTCTCTGAAGTTTCATATTCTTGCAGCTTTATCCTCTTTTATTCATTCAAAAATGTGCGATAAATTAAATGAAACGCTAATTTATAAGGATACGGCCTATTTATAGGCCTCAAAACACTAAAACCTAATCTGATTACAACTTAATAACTAGAATGCTGCAACGAAGTTCCTGAAAAAAGTTCAATAGTTTTAGGCTTTACCTTGTTGCCAAATGACGGCTATTGCTACCAATTAGCAGCAAAACAATCAAATTATGGCCTTTGACATCTTTTTCATGAAGCACTAGCAATTTTTCTTTGATCTGCATGACTTTATTTGACTTTGCTTCTCAGAAGCTCGTATTTTTTGTAGCTTTATCCTCTATTATTCATTCAAAAGTGTGCAAAAAGTTACATAAAACCCTAATTTATAAGGATTAGGTTAATTTATAGGCCTCGAAATAACAAACTATAATCTGATTACAACTGAATAGTTAAATAATTGCAACAAAGCTCTTGTAAATATTTGAACTGTTTTAAGCTCAACCTTACCACCAAATGGCAGCTATTGCCGCCAATTGGCGATAAAATAGTAAAATTATGACCTCTTATTTCTTCTTCATAAAGCACTAATATTTTTCTTTGATCTGCATGGTTGTATTTGACTTTACTTCTCTAAAACTTCATATTCTTGTAGCTTTAACCTCTTTATTCATTCAAAAGTATATGCTAAGTTAAATAAAACCCAAATTTACAAGGTACAGCTAATTTATAAGCCTCGGAATACCAAAGCCTAATCTGATTATGATTGAATAGCTAAAAAGTTGCAACGAACCTCCTATAAAAATTTCAAAAGTTTTAGGCTCTACATTGCGGCCAAATGATGGCTATTGCGACAATTGGTAGCAAAACAGTAAAATTATAGTTATTGATTTATTTTTTATGAAGCTTTGATAGTTTTTTTCTTTGATCTGAATGACTGTATTTGACTATACTTCTCTGAAACTTCATGTTCTTGTAGCGTTACCCTATTTTATTCAATGAAATTGTACGATAAATTATATGAAATCCTAATTTATAAAGATAAGGCTAATATAAAGATATTAGAATATCAATCCCAAATCTGATTACAACTGAAGAGCTAAAAAGTTACAATGAATCTTCTATAAAAATTTAAACCATTTTAAGCTCTAGATTGCTGCTAAATGGCAGCTACTATCACCAATTGGCAACAAAACAGTAAAATTATGGCCCCAAATTTCTTCTTCATGAAGCACAAACATTTTTTCTTTGATCTGCATGACTGTATTTGACTTTGCTTCTCTGAATCTTTGTGTTCTTGTAGCTTTATCCTCTTTTATTCATTCAAAAGTGCGTGATAAATTGCAAGAAATCCTAATTTACAAGGATATAGCTAATTTATAGGCCTTGGAATACTAGGTCATAATCTAATAACAACTAAATAGATAAAAGTTGTAACGAAACTTCTATAAAAATTTTAACAGTTTTAGGCTCTATCTTGTCATCAAATGGCTGCTATTACCACAATTTGGAACCAAAACAGTAAAATTATGGCCTCTGGTTTCTTTCTCAAGAAGCACTAGCATTTTCCTTTGATCTATATGACTATATTTGACTTTGCTTCTCTGAAGCTTCGTGTTCTTGTAGCTTTACCCTATTTTATAAATTCAAAAGTGTACGATAAATTACATGAAATTCTAATTTATAAGGATACGTCTAATTTATAGGCCTTGAAATACTAAACCCTAATCTAATTATAATTGAATAGCTAAAATATTACAACGAAACTCCTGTAAAAATTTCTAAAGTTTTAGATTCTACATTGCTACCCAATGGCGGCTATTACTGCCAATTAGAGGTAAAACAGTAAAATTATAGCCTCTGATTTCTTCTTCATGAAGCACTGGCATTTTTTCTTTGATCTGCATGACTATGTTTGACTTTACTTCTCTGATTCTCCGTGTTCTTGTAGCTTTATCCGCTTTTATTCAATAAAAAGTGTACGATAATTACATGAAACCCAAATGTACAGGGATACGGCTAATATATAAGCTTTAGAATATCAAACCCTAATCTAATTGTAACTGAATAGCTAAAAAGTTATAATGAAGCTCCTCTAAAAATTTTAACAGTTATAAGCTCTGCATTGCTCCTAAATGGCGGCTATTGCCGCCAATTTGCAGCAAAACAGTAAAATTATGTCCCATGATTTCTTCTTCATGAAGCACTAGCATATTTTTCCGTGATCTACATGACTATATTTGACTTTGATTCTCTGAAGCTTCGTGTTCTCATAGCTTTATCCTCTTTTATTTATTCAAAAGTGTACGATAATTTACATGAAACCCTAATTTACTAGTATACGGCTAATTTATATGCTTAAAAATATCAAACCCTAATCTAATTACTACTAAATAGATAAAAAGTTGCAACGAAGCTTCTGTAAAAATTTCAGCTATTTTAGGCTCGATCTTACGACCAAATGGCGAATATTGCAGCCAATTGGTAGTAAAAGAGTAAATCATGGCCTCTGATTTCTTTTTCATGAAGCACTGGCATTTTTTCTTTGATTTGCATGAGTGTATTTGACTTTTCTTCTCTAAAACTTTGTATTCTTGTAGCTTTATCCTCTTTTATTCATTCAAATGTGTACGATAAATTACATAAACCCTTATTTAAAAGGTTACGGCTAATTTATAGGGTTCGAAGTACCAAACCCTAATCTGATTATATTTGAATGGCTAAAATGTTGCAGTGAAGGTTCTGTAAAAATTTGAACACTTTAGGCTCTACCTTGCCGCCAAATAGCAGTTATTGCAGCTAATTGGCAGCAAAACAATTAAATTATGGCATTTGTTTTCTTCTTCATGAAGCACTAGCAGAATTTCATTCAAAAGTGTATGATAAATTACTTGAAACTCTAATTTACAAGGATATGACAAATTTATAGGCCTCGGAATACCAAACCCTAATCTGATTACAACAGAATAGCTAAAAAGTTGCAACAAAACTCCTGCAAAAAATTGAACTCTTTTTGGCTCTACCTTGCCGCCAAATGATGGCAAAACAGTAAAATTATGACCTCATTACTTTTCAAGAAGCACTGGTATTTTTCTTTGATCTGCATGATTATATTTGACTTTGATTCTCTGAAGTTTCGTATTCTTATAGCTTTACCTCCTTTGTACATTCAAAAGTGTACAATAAATTACAGAAGCCCAAATTTATATGGATATGGCTATTTTATAGGCCTTTTAATACCAAACACTAATCTGATTATAGTTTAATAGCTAAAAAGTTACAACGAAAATCCTGTAAAAATTTTAAAAATTTTAGGCTCTATATTACTGCCAAATGACAGCTATTGTCGCATATTGGCAGCAAAACATTAAAATTATGCCCTTTGATTTCATCTTCATGAGGCACTACCATTTTTTCTTTGATCTACATGGCTGTATTTGACTTTATTTCTCTGATGCTTTGTTTTCTTATAGCCTTATCCTCTTTTTTTCAATCAAAAGGTACGAAAAATTATATGAAACCCTAATTTATAAGGATATAGCTAATATATAGGCCTCGGAATACCAAACACTAATCTGATTATAACTGAATAGCTAAAAAATTACAATGAAGTTCCTCTAGAAATTTCAATAGTATTAAGCTCTACGTTGCTACTAAATGGTGGCTATTGGCACCAATTGGCAGCAAAACAGTAAAATTATGGCCCCTGATTTTGTCTTTATGAAGCACTGGGCATTTTTTTTCTTCATCTACATGACTATATTTGACTTTACTTCTTTGAAGCTTCATGTTTTTATAGCTTTATCCTCTTTTATTCAGTTAAAAGTGTACAATAAATTATATGAAACCTTATTTACAAGGATACATCTAATTTATAGGCCTCGGAATACCAAACCCTATCTAATTACAACTAAATAGCTAAAAAGTTGCAACGAAGATCGTGCAAAAATTTGTCCACTTTTCGGCTCTACTTTACCGCCAATAGCCTCCAATTGGCGACAAAATAATAAAATTATGGCCTCTAATTTATTCTTCAAGAAGCACTGGCATTTTTCTTTGATCAATATGACTTTGTTTGACTTTGCTTCTCTGAGACTTCGTATTTTTGTAGCTTTATCCTCTTTTATTCATTCTAAAGTATATGATAAATTATATGAAACCCTAATTTACAATGATATGGCTAATTTATAGGCCTTGGAATACCAAACTCTAATCTAATTACAGCTGAATAGCTAAAAAGTTGCAACGAACCTCCTGCAAAAATCTAAATACTTTTAGGCTCTACTATGGTGCCAAATGGTGGCTATTCCTGCCAATTGATTGCAAAATAGTAAAATTATGGCCTCTGATTTCTTTATCAAGAAGCACTAGTATTTTTCTTTAATCTGTATGACTGTATTTGACTTTGCTGCTCAAAACCTTCATGTTCTTGTAGCTTTATCATCTTTTATTCATTCAAAAGTGTACGATAAATTACATGAAATCTTATTTAAAAGATACATCTAATTTATAGGTCTCGGAATACCAAACCCTAATCTAATTACAACTAAATAGCTAAAAAAACTACAGCGAAGCTTCTATAAAAATTTGAACACTTTTAGGTTCTAACTTGCCCCCAATTGCGGCAAAACAGTAAAATTTTGGCTCTGATTTCTTCTTGATGAAGCATTGGTATTTTCTCTTTGATTTATATGACTTCATTTGACTTTGCTTTTCTCAAGCTTCACGTGTTTGTAGCTTATCCTCTTCCATTTATTCAAAAGAGTACGATAAATTATGTGAAACCCTAGTTTACAGAAGAATACAGCTAATTTATAGGCTTTGGAAAACCAAACCCTTATCTGATTACAACTGAATAAATAAAAAGTTGCAACGAAATTCCTGCAAAAATTTGAATACTTTTAGGCTTTACCTTGCCGCCAAATAGTGCTATTGCTGCCAATTGGCAGCAAAATAGTAAAATTATGCCCTATGATTTCTTTTTCAAGAAGCACAGGCATTTTTTTATGTGCATGATTGTATTTGACTGTGCTTATCTGAAGCTTCGTATTTTTGTAGCTTTACCCTCTTTTATACATTCAAAAGTGTATGATAAATTATATGAAACTCTAATTTACAAGGATACGGCTACTTTATAGGCCTTGGAATACTAAACGCTAATCTGATTACAATTGAATAGGTAAAAAGTTACAACGAAGCTCTTGAAAAATTTCAAATGTTTTAGGCTCTATATTGCCACCAAATGTCTGCTATTGCCGCTAATTGGAGGCAAAACAGTAAAATTATGGCCCCCTAATTTCTTCTTAATGAAACACTGGCATTTTAACTTTAATCTGCATTATTGTATTTGACTTTACTTCTTTGAAATTTCGTGTTCGTATAGCTTTATCATCCTTTTTATTAAATAGCATGTGATAAATTACTCGAAACCCTAATTTACTAGAATACAGCTAATTATAGGCTGTGGAATACCAAATCATAATCTTGTTACAATTGAATAGTTAAAAAGTTACAACGAAACTTCTTTAAAAATTTTAACAGTTATAGGTTCTATCTTGCTGCCAAATGGCGGCTATTGCCACCAATTGGGGGCAAAACAGTAAAATTACGGTCTCTGATTACTTCTTTAAGATGCACTAAAAAATTTTCTTTTATATTCTTGACTGTATTTGACTTTGCTTCTCTGAATCTTCTATATTCTTGTAGTTGTATCCTCTTTTAATCATTCTAAAGTGTATGATAAATTAAATGAAACCCTAATTTACAAGACACAGCTAATTTATGTCCTTAAAATACCAAATCCTAATCTGATTACAATAAAATAGTTAAAAAGTTGCAACGAAGCTTCAGTAAAAATTTCCAAAGTTTTAGACTCTACATTGCTGCCAAATGGCGGTCAATTGGCGGCAAAACAGTAAAACTATGGCCTTTGATTTCTTCTTCATGAAGCACTGGTATTTTTTTCTTTTAACTGCATGGTTGTATTTGATTTTACTTCTCTGAAGCTTCGTGTTCTTGTAGCTTTATCCTCTCTAATTCATTCAAACGTGTGTGAAAAATTACATGAAATCCTAATTTACAAGGTTACGACTAATTTATAGGCTTCGAAGTACCAAACACTAATCTAATTACAACTGAATAGCTAATAAGTTACAACAAAGCTTCTGTAAAAATTACAATAGTTTTAAGCTCTAGATTGCCGCATATTGGCGGCAAAACAGTAAAATTATGGCTCTTGATTTCTTTTTCATGAAACACTAGAATTTTTTCTTTAATCTGCATGACTGTATTTAACTTAACTTCTCTGAAACTTCATATTCTTATACCTTTAACTTTGCTTATCTGAAGCTTCATGTTCTTGTACCTTTATCCTATTTTATTCAATCAAAAGTGTATATAAATTACATTAAACTCTAATTTATATGGATACGGCTAATATATAGGCCTCAGAATATTAAACCCTAATCTTATTACAACTAAATAGCTAAAAAGTTGTAACGAAACTCCTATAAAAATTTTAACAGTTTTAGGCTCTACCTTGCCTCCAATTGGTGGCAAAACAACAAAATTATGGCCTTTGATTTCTTCTTCAAGAAGCACTAATATTTTTTCTTTGACCTGCATAACTGTATTTGACTTTGCATCTCTGAAGTTTCGTGTTCTTATAACTTTATCCTCTCATATTCATTAAAAAGTGTACGATAATAACTTACCGCTCAGTGTCCCTCTTAGGTCATTAACCGAACCCCCAACCCCTAGCTTTCCAAAATCCGAATATCATTTTGGAGTAAATGGTGTAGAAATATGATCTTCACCAGATCCAGAACTACTATTGAAAATGAGAGGCATGGAGAAGCAATCTTCCGTCACTTATAAAAAAAAGAATGTTCAAAAGGTGAAAAATTACATGGCTGACGCTTCAAAATGGTTGCACACAAAACAACAGCGAACTTGCTTGCTCTTTCTTTCAGAACCGTCTCACTCACACGTCCTAGCCCATCCTTCCAAAGCAATTGATGATGGGCATCCCTTCTTCGATTTAATGCCTTTTCCAGCGTATGCCCAAACAATAGAGGAATGTTCTATTTGACCCTGCTCCAACGGCTGAATTGAGGCCCAGCCCAGCTCGTGTCATTCCAACAACTGACGGGGAGTGCCTCAGTATAAGAGACGGTCTCTCCGAATTTCTATTTAGGCCCAGCAACCTACACGAGCTATTGCTAAATCACTTTAAGTTGTTGGGAAGATTACTCCTCCTTAGCTGCGAGAGTCCTTGCCTTTATTTCATTTGAAAATAGCTTTTTCAGATCCATCAGTCAGAAAGGGAAGTAGCAACTTCCTCAGAAACAATTTTTGAGATTCCTGACAAATCTGGTTCTCCACTAATTCGGCAATACCCTAGAGAGAGTTCTCTCCGACTCAAGCCATCCTAGAACCGGATTATACCATATCTGATGGATTCTTATCCACTTTCTGACTTTCCCTGATGATCCTTTTCTTGAGCGTGCCTCTCTATGTGCTTTCGCTACATATATCGAGAATAGACAAAAGAGAAAATATTTATTTCATTCCCGGCTGGCTTCACCGGCAAGACAAGATGCACTCATGGTGGCTAAAGATCTACTCCTGGAGACTGACGATGCAGAGGGTATTGCCAAACATGCCATCGTGAGCAGCCTATCGTCGAGTGATGGGGGCAGTACCCCGAACAAAGTAAGAGCAACTGGGGGATAAGCCCAACCCTCCTTGCTACAATAAATCAGTTGGTTATGAAAAAAGTCAAAGAGGCCAAGGAAAAGGGGAAGGATAACTTCATGATCACCAAACTTTATCTGTGTTGGATAGATTTCATGCCATATATGGTGGTTCTCTGATGTGATAAACTGCAAGCGCACAGTATCGTTGCAGCATTGTACAGGTCGTCCCACAGGGATCTAGGGTGCTTTTGCGATTCTTACTTTTTCCTCAGTCTAACGGACTAACCAAAGATTTTAGTTTGAAGTCGGATTAATCTAAATAGCCTAGGATCTAGAATCCGCTAGTTTCCAACTATGTTCTTACTTCTATTATTTTCTTTTATCATAAAAGTTTGATCTTTTTAGTTTAATCTTTACTTCAAGTGCCCTAAGTATGAGCTATCAAGTTATGTGCAAGTATAACTCATCCAAAATACTACTTTTCATAAAAACAAACTAAATCTTTAGATAGTTCGATGAAAAAGATAAAATCAACAACCCCAAACCCTAACTAAGCATAGGCTATCAAGAAACCTAATTCAAATATAACCTATCAAAGTCTTAATCTTTGAGTTCTTGTATTTTATTCATTTCATAGAAAAATCATGTCTTTATTTATTTTATTTAAGAAGAAAAATATTAGAAAGCAGTTACATGGTGGACCTTAGCTTCATCTACATCCTAGAGCTAAACTAATTAGCTACTCATATTTTTAATAAATAAAATCAAATTTTTATTCATGAAAGCAAATAAAATCTAATCTAGAAAACGAATAAATCTATACTAGAAAGCAATTAAATCTATCTAGAAAGCAAATAAAAAATTAAAAGCAATGACTTACCTCTGGAGCATGGTATTGTAGCCGCCACCCCTTCAGCAAAACCCTAATTTTATTGATTTAAAAACGAGTACAAAACTTTATGATTTTTTCGAATACAAGTATACAGCCAATATATAGGCTTCGGAAATAAAATCCTAATTCTAGCAAAACCACAAGACCACTAAATTATAGCGAAGCCGTGCGAGAAAACTCAACTATTGGAGCCCACATTGGGCCGCAATTTGCCGGCAAAACCCGCTAATTAGCGGATCAATAAAGCCTAAATTTGTTGAAAATTTTTCTGCATGAAACTCTTGTCTTTCTTGTTTGATATTCCTGATTTTATTCGACTTTGCGTCTCTGTAGCATTGTAGTCTCGTAGTCTTGCCCACTTTAGAAACTTTTCGGACTCTGATTTTTGACTCCAACTCTGATTTCATACCATCTCCTTGTATGAATAAAATTCCTGAAAAACACACTAACAATACCCGAGTAGCATTATTTATATACAAAAATAGGTAATATGAAGGCTATAAATATGCAATATATGGCACTCATCATTCTCTCAGCCAAACTAAAAAATGTTAGATAGAATGAGAGACCCACATCAGGAATATTTCTTAGTAAGATGTGGGTCGGTAGCACTGAATGGGGCACTGTGCCTTAGGCTCTTCGTACAATCATTGGGGGCCCACCTTTACCTGGTATGCCCACCTCTGAAGAGGCGATCTCGACGCCGGCATGGGTGGGAGATGATGCATTGATCGTCACATGCCCGAGGTCTGAATCCCATGAGGAACCCATTGAGCACGTGCTAGTAACATGAAAAATCTCGAAGGGAGTTTGGAGACTTTTCAAACTCATAAGTGATGGCCTTATTCGGATCTCTTTTCTTCTTTACATTCGGTTCGGTAAAACTTCTCAAGATTTATCTAGTATGGTACATTCAGTTTTGTTCCCCCTTGTCCCTTACCATGGCAAGTCTTTGTGAAATAACTCTGATAGGAAGAAAGAAGAAAGCGTTTAAAGACCTATGCAACCATTTTGCATTGTTCGGGGGGCACATCGAGTAAGCCGCCGGCACCCAGCTGCATCTTGACCCCTATATCAACTCTATACCTAAGTAGATATAAGATGAGAGAGTTAGTTGAGGGGCATTCACTAGAGGAGGTCAATTAGAATAGTTGTTCTATCCTTGCAGATTTGAGTTGTTGGAAAAAGAGGTAGATTGAAGCGAAGATAAAACCTTTCAGAAAAGCGAGTCAGTCTTGTGCCCCTCCAACATCTTAAACTTCCTTGAAAGAAGTCATTGATGTGGGTAGGGGGTTGTTATAGGTGCAGGGGAGGGGTTGGACAAAGCAAAGCTAGCAGTCATTCTGTGACATTATTATATGAAGAAGGAAAGTGGAAGATAGAAGAGTTGTATGTTACGTTCGAATAGGAATAATCGCTTCCGAAAAAGAATCTATTGATTCTCTCCCAATTGGTTGGATTGTAGGTGCGATGATTTACTTTAGGGTGAGGTCTTTGGTTCAAGCCTGAGGTGGCCCAGCTGCACCAAGAAAAAGAATAGAAGAAACATCTGACTCTTTCATTCATACTCCACTTGGTTCGGGAGGATATAGCTCAGTTGGTAGAGCTCCGCTCTTGTAATGGATTCGTTGCAATTATGGGTTGGATGTCTAATTGTCTAGGGGAAACTCAGCTTTGTGGAGCAGACCAATCTTCCATACCGCACAGACTACGTTGGCAAAACTTCTTCCTCCCAACTTCCTAGGAAGTGAACCAACCCCTTGCACTCAAATCACCCTTTTTCTGAAAGTGTCTCCTAGTTGCTGGCTAAGAGAAGTGGCCTTGTTACACTTCGTCGAGCTTAAGCGTTAGCGCCAGAAGGTGTGCCCCTCAATTCTTGCCCCCATACACCTTCCACAAGTGGAAAGAAAGCCTTCGAGGTTCTTTGCTTTGAATTTTGATTGTTGGGCTTTCATCTATTCCCATCCACCAACCCCGTCACTAGCATGAGTGAGTCATCCAAAAGCCCTACAGGTAATAAAATAGCTTCTAAGGTTTAGAAAACATCCCCCCATTTTGAATTCGCCATAGCGGGGGGTTAGAAATGGGATGAAGCTTGTCAAAAGGCCTTCAGCCAAAATGAAAATAGTCATCTCGTTCATTCTTTCACTCATCAAAGATGATGGATAAGCAGTCGTCCCGTCACGAGATTTCTTCTTGACATCAGGAATGGGAGTGATGTATAGTAGGGCTAGGGTGACGGGGGTGGTGGAAGACAGAAAGCCGATTACATAGGTCAAAATCAACAGGAATCTATCTCAAGAGAGAAAGAGAAAGACCATTTTTGTCAGCATCGATAGCCCTTTTGACATGTGCGATATTGAGGGAGTTCAGGAATGATAGGTTAGAGCTTTATTCCCACTCCCCTTCGTAAAACCATTCAAAAAATAAAGTTGACTACTTCCCTACAAACTCTCTCTAAACTATAATGCCCTCGTTTTTCAGCTGCTTCCCAAAATGGAGGACGCTACTTAAAATTGGACTAGACAACCCAATAGTCACAGGATTTTGAAATAATCATAACTACTGCCACAAGCAGATGAATAAATAACACGTCTGAAATTGAAAAGATTTTATTTATAAAAAAAGTTAGGTACATAAGATGGCACACTGTTCTGAATATGAATACAAGAGAAAAACAGTGTCCAAATTAAAAAAATATAAACAAATATATACAAAGGATCCCTAGAAGGTATTTCACATGCCCACTGTCGTTCGGTCTGGTCAATGAAATACGGGTCTTTAGTTGGGGCTGGTTCTCCTTCTTCACTTTCTAAACCTGGATTCAAAACCCAGGAGATTAAATCCCGCAAGTAACACAAGAAAAATATATATGTACTACCACAGACTGGAGATAAAGTATGCAATTAAATCATGATAGTGTTAAACATGTCACGTGAATAATGAAAAATAGAATAAGTAAGACTGTGAATGTCATTTACAATAGCGGGTAAATATCTTGTAAAGATGTCAAGTTTAGGTCAAGTATTTGTTAGCATTTGAAACTAAATAATGATAAGATAGCGTGCAGTTTTTCGTTTTGTACAAGTGCTCGTGCATACCTGGGACCCGGCCTCAATATTCATGGCACTGAATCATGACATGCCACTAGCCACTATAATCATTTTCCGTACTATATTATAGTAACGGACATACCACTCGGGATATCAATTATCAATTGGTGATCCAGTAATCACCCAGGCCGCTGTAGTAAAAGAATCCCGGCCCTAATCAATAAGTTGGCGAACAAATTCTTTATACAATACAGTTCTTATCCATCATGTAGTTTTTCCAATCCCCATATCAATAATACACGATATACATGAATTAATGGAAACATGTGGCTTGTCAAGTCAAACTGTGTACATATTCTTATCATGAGAAATAAGAGTTCAGGAATCAAGATTCAAGATCATGTACACACATATTACAAGATACTTCATGTCATGTAATTATGATACAAGAAACTTGTTATCATATTCCCAAGAATGATCATGCTCATCGTATATTAAGTATTCAATTAATTCATATAAACATGTCATGTATCGGACTCGAGTGTATTATACCATGAATTATGTGTCATGTATCATATAAACTGCACCATTCATGCAAGAATCATATAATACAATATATCATTAACAATTATCATACGCCACGCATTATTTTATCCATCGTATAGTTTCTCCCATCCTGGGTTCATAATACATTATGCACATAACTCATAAACATCATAACATGATTTATTTTATTTTATATTTGTTTGCTTATTTTTCTTTCCTTTCTTTATTTATTTTTCGAATTTGCCTGAATACCTTCTTAGCCCAAATAGCTTCTTAGCCCAAGTCAAACTCTTATACAAATGTCTTCTTAGCTCAAACTAGTACAAATACCATCTTAACCCAAATTCAAGAAGTTCGTTTCTAAAATATTACCTCCCTTTTAACAAAAGAAAACCTTCTTAGCCCAATTATATAGTGCAAAACTTAAACAATTTGACAAGAAGTTGAATCGTATACACACTAGGTTTCTGTTAACAATAGTGTTATCATAGTGAGATATATTTGCACAAGGTTAGCCCAACTTCTATAATTTTGCATGGGCCTAATTATTTCTGATTTTCTGTGGAGAGTGGCCCATCAGTCTATTAATGTTGATTCTTCAAGACTTTCTCTTGAGTGTGACTTATTAATAATTTACGCTTGGCTAACATGATCACTGACATCGCCCCCACGGTGCCCAAACAAAAGAATGTTAGCCAATCACTTTGTAAAAACAATTTTGTTCATGGAGAAACTATGTCACTTTGTAAAACAGTCTTGTTCATGGTTGTTGTTTCAACTTTGCACCCAATAGTTTTTATTACTATTTTTTTTTTATTTTTATTTTTATTTTATTTTTATTGTATTTTTTCCTGTTTCACTATTACATGCAAAACTGTCTTGCTGTTGTCTGCAAAATTATGCAACAGTTTCAAGCCCATGCAAAATCCTTTCAAACCCATGCAATAATCTCTCTCTCAAGTAGGGATGGTAATGGACTCGGGCCTGCCCGAGGCCCAATCGGGTCAGCCCGAAAGGGCTGGATTTTGATCTGTCCATTTTATTAATGGATCCATTTAGACTAAGTTTATTTGAGTTTTTGTCAAATTGACAGAATTTGAACATGTCCAAACCCGCCCAAAAGTTAGCCCAAACAACCAAATCCATTCGCTCATCCCAGTTCCCAAATTTACTCCGCGTTCGTTCCCTCTCCATCCGAAGTCGACGACAAAAAAATACAGCGACCAATGCTAACGCAAATCCAATATAAACAGTAAAGATCGCTCCTTTTCTCCTTCAAACGCCATTTTTCCTCAAACCCATCTGCCCAAAACCCAAATTTCGTATCGGTGGAACTTCGCCATCACAAGCTGCTTCACGAACGGCCAAGTTGAGCGAGCATGCCGATATTTCAACCGAATGCCACACAAAAATGTGGTTACTTGGAACTGCATGATGACTAGGTATGCCCAAAATGGCAGGATATCGGACGCACAGAAGATGTTCTATGCAATGCCGCTGAGAAACGTCATGTCGTGGGCTACGCTGATGTTGGGCTTTGCAAAATGCGGAAGGGTCGACGATGCCCGGAAACTGTTTGATAGAATTCCTGAGAGGTATGTGGTCTGTTGGAACTCAATGGTTTTAGGGTACGTGAACAATAGTAGGATAGAAGAAGCAAGAGAGCTATTTGATTTGATGTCCGTGAGGAATAGCGCCTCGTGGCCGATCATGATATCCGGGTATCTTAGGCTAAGGCATGTTGCAGAAGCAAGGAGCTTGTTTGATAGGGCATGCTATGACTTCACTTTGCAATGCTTTGTTGTCTGGGTATGTTGAACTCGGATGCGTTAGAGATGCCGAGGAGCTGTTCGTGCAAATGGATGAGAAGGACATTGTCTCGTGGAATGGCATGAGAAGGACATTTCTTGGACAGCAGTAGATGTTCTTGTGTTGTCTGTGATATTTGGAAAGTCGTATGTTATGAACAATCAACCATTTGAGATTTAATCTGTGAAGACTGTAGTGGCAACTGCAAACTAGCATGTTGACCTAGCACTCCTTTCGGTTTTGAATGTAAGCAAATGGAATTTTTTTGGCAGTTGTTAATTGTTGATACAAAAGATGATGCAGAGCCATACAAAATTTTATTTTTTGTTGGAGAACATTGAACATGGTTTCTTTTATGATCATAGTTTTATTATTTTTATTTTTTGTTTTGAATTTTGACATGTGCAGATCGAAAAAGCTCATGGGTTGTCCCAAGTCCATTGGGCTGAGTTGGATTTTTTAAAGAATGGCCCATTTGGGCTTTGGATCAGTCCAAAACGCAAAAATTTAGTTTAGACACTGAATGGATCCAGCCCGGTCTGATCCGGCCCAACCCGTTCTCATCCCTACTCTCAAGCCCATGCAAATTATTTTTGCATGGTGGAAATTTATTTTCCATCCATAAACCTTTTTTTCCTCCTTTTCTTTTCAAAAATAAGCAAATATTACCATATTTATATATATCAAAATTAACTTACTAATCAGCTTCAGTTCTCAATATCAATTAATAGATTAAAATATGAAACAAACAAATTTGCAAAATAAATTACGTATACAAATATAAATTAAATATAAAAATAAACGAAAGATATAGCAGTGTCTCTTTTTTTTTCCTTCTCTCTTTTTTTTTTCCTCTGCTGCTGGGTTCTGGCCATAAGACAGAGGAGAAGAGGAGAGTGAGTTAGGGAACAAGGAGAGGAGAAATAATTCGGTGGCATTGATGTAATTTTTATTCACCCTCTCATCCTTTAGCCACTACCAAATTTTCTCCTTCTTTTGACAACACACGACACACCTCACCACATGCATAACCCAGTTCACCACATGCATAACCCAGTTCAGGCAACCTTATAATTGAGGTGTGCCCTTAGAAATTTGTAATAGAAGTGGTGTGTGTACAAAGTAAGTCCCAATTTATTTAATATTTTATTATTATGGCTCCGGTGAACATTTTTCAAATACTACCAAATTTATGCAGGACGAAGTACTCGATGAGAGGAGTACTAAAAAATTATCCGTTTATCATTTCGATATCCAAAATAAATGAACCAAAATTCTGAAGTAATTAGAAAGATAATTTTAATATTATTAAATTAGCAATTTTGGAGGCATTTTTCGAACTCGTAAGGAAAAATTTCTAAAAATTCTAAATATTAGAAAACTAATTATCGTGAAGGCCGAACATCATTTGGAGTTACAGATTTTAAGTTACATCTACCAAAATTTATTTCGGTATCCAAAATTAATTTCGGTAGCCTTATTCTGCATGACTGGACTCAAAAGAGTAATACAGATAGCTCGAATTTTGGGATATTACATGTACTCTGGCACATAAATGTATTGATCAAAGATCTCCTAGCATATTATGTTTAGGGCACAAGCTCAACTCCACTCAGTAAGTGAGTCTCCGATGCTGACTCTCCTACAGATGATAGGTCTCGAACTCAAAAGGTAAGTTCTTCGCAAAGTGACAGGATCGTGAGCAATACCGGTTCTCTTTAAATAGAAAGATTGGAAGATGAACATTCCAAGCGTAATTCACCCTTGTTGTGGCTTTGAGACAACTCAAGCACCTCCACATGAAAAGATTGAGGGTATCCCGAGTCCCAATCAACGATCTCGAATCAATTGTATGAAAAAAAGGGATCTTGAAGAAGACACTGGAGAAGACCGACGGTAAGGGCTCATCAAGATCATCAATAGTTGAAGTAGGAGCACTTTTATCCATTCCATTGGAAACGAGAGAAAGTCTCTTTTTTGCAACAAAAGTAGTATCCGGATCCAATCCAGTGTTGGTCATTTGTGATCCCTCTACTCTATCTTGAGATCATAGATCAGCTTAAAGAAAATCTTCATCGCTTATAAACTCCCTTCATATCCATCATTTGAGTCTTCAACAATTATTCCAATAATTACATATCGGATTTGACCGATTGGGGAATATGCAAGCATATGTTTCATGCTTGTTTGATAATAGCAATGAAATTTCCCAATATCATCATGCTAAGAATAACTAGGATTTCCAAAAGAAGACGTCATGCTTTTGATGAGAAGTAAAAAGGAATATCAAAAATTTGCATGGCTAAAGCTGAAACAGCTACTTTCGAAGTAATAGAAAGAAAAGTAATGACTGGAGTAGGAGAGTCAGAGTCAAAGAGAGGATTCCTCATTTCTTTCTCTCATTCAAAACTATGCATGAGACTTTCATCTCTCATGACTCCTAAGTGATAAAATAAAGAACTCATCTTCTTTCTTTTTTGATTGCCTTCCTCGGGATCAAAAATCAACGATGGGATATTGGATCACATCAACGAAACCTCTTTGTGCTATGTCTGAAAGTGTTGTTTTCAACTTTGCACACCAATTTCCCATTGTCGATTTTCATATTAAAATTGATGCTTCCATTTGGTCTCTATCAAAGTGATGATCTCCTATCTTCGGCAAGTCATTCGTTGTCAGGAATAGAGGCTATGACTTTGTCTACGTAAAATCGAGATTGGGTGGGTGTTCATTCTACCGCTCACGCGAAAGCTATCGAGAAGAATGCATTGGATGGATGGAATAATTAGACGAGTAAAATTCCATGCTAGAAGCCCCACTTACTGATTTCACTTAGTAGTTCACCTCGTTGGACCTGCAATGCAAGACAACGGATGTGTCATGTTGAAAGTCAACGTCTTCCATATTCCTCCATCATTCATCAATCAAAAATTAGACAAACCGGACACTACAGTGAGACATGAAAACACCTGATCCCATTTAGACCTCGATATTACCCAAAGAGTTGAACCCATAGTCATCGCTTCTGACGACCTGCAATCGTTAATTTCTTTTTATTTGCGGCTGGTTCATTTTAGGAATGCTCATTGAAAGTCATGATTCATTCCACTTTGAATAGAGACTCACAGGATACTATGAAAGGAGCATCCATCTCTTCTTTTGGGCGAGTAGACTGATCGAGCCGTTATTTGATGAACAAAACAAAGCGATAGGCACTAATTTTATGAAGCCAACAGACGTTGACTAGTGCCCATGTATGTGCTTGTATAGCTACTCTGACTCTTTACCCAACAGTGAGTTGATTCTAGTCTGGAACCAAAAGAGAATATCAGAATTCATGTGGAAAATATTTTAAGAAAATGGACAGAGCACATAAGTTTGATAATCCAGTTCTGCACTTCATCACTTTTATGACAGGGACTCTTCCTTTTGTCGTCTCCGTCGAGATAGTTTGCTCTCGAGACTCCTCTATGATGATGTTTTGTAGTTCTCCTGATGGGACCTTTTGAGATCCGATCTTTCTAGGTAAGTCGAAAGTCCCAGAGCGATAATGCGGTTCTGGTGCTTCGTCTTCATTCTATCACCAACCTTTGGCACTGCACCATAGCCTATTTTATTTTAGGTTGTGCTCTAAAACGAATAAATTTAGGTAAGAAGTAAGGTAAAATAAAGTGTATTTGATACCTGAATATTCTATTTGATAACTTGCTACTAATTCTTCCTCTACTTCTGGTAAATCGAAATGTAATCTTTCACATTCTACTAGAGAAGAAATTAGAAAAACAACATATCTGAGAGGCTGACACCACAGATTACACCAAAAATCCTGAGATCAAAGTCTCTCGCCTAGCGTGTCGTGTTGATACGAAGCCTCAGGGGCACAAGCACTTTCTGACGTGTTTTATCACTCCACTTGGTCGATCTGGTAGTTCATTTCAGTTTGGTTGTAAATATATAGCTATGAAGCTGGTGAGACTGGAACTCAACCTGCAAATGGGTGGTTGTACCAATCAAAACTGATCTATGTATGATTGTAACACCTGCTGATGTACTTTATAATTGGGCTATACCTTCTTCAGGTCTCAAATGTGATGTTGTACCTAGTCGTTTAAATTAGACCTCCATTTTGGTACAACGAGAAGAAGTTTACTACTTGCGGGCTTTTCTCTTGTAGTCCCACTGTGGCCTCCAATAGTCCCTCCTGTCTCATCTTACTTTGGCCATACTTGTAGTTAGCTATGTTAGCTCCACATTCAACCTGTCTTTCGATTGTCAAACTCTAAAGGCACTCATCAGTCACCCACTTTCCTACTCAGCTTTGCTTGCTGCCTCTCTAGAGAATAAGTCCGTTCAGAGTGCTTTAGGGGCTTTAAGTTGATGAAACCTCTTTATGCATACATAAACTTTCCTTTGAAGGAGACTGACCTTTTTCGCTTATCAAAAATGGTCGATCCAGAGCTCTCTACCACAGCGGACCTACAGGCCAATGCCAATCTCTCACGGCAAGTTCTCTTTCATTCATCTTTCTTTGGTGTGCATCTCCATCTACTAAAAGTAAGGTTGGTTGCCATATTTCGATTGAGTCATTCATAATCAGAAAAAAGCAATAACCAGAATAACCAATGATCGTTTACTCCTCTCTGTTGGAGAAGGGGAGTGATCTCAAAGGCTTTCTTGCTGATTGCTTGGGAAAATCTTTCTTTTGGTCTCGATTGGAAAATGGGCCATCACGTCTGAGAAGGTTAAGGGAATTCCGACAAGTTATGCTTGGGAAGCAGTTTGTCAAAGAAATTCCAGTAGGAGGAATCTCTATGACCCACGCACCTCATATTAGCCTAGAGTTCACTCCCAGCAATATAGTCATCCCTACTCTATTACATCAATCCCACAAGCTTCTTATCCATTCTCGTTCAATCACTATGGGAGAGCAAGTCAAAATAGAAAAACTCATATTGGATTTAGGAATAATCAGGCTCGAACTGATGACTTCCACCATATCAAGGTGATACTCTACAACTAAGTTACATCTCTTCCTACCCATAACAAGAAATAGAACTAACTAATACTAAGGCAAAGGGTCGAGAAACTCAACATTACTATTTCTAAACAACTTGGAGCCAAGCTTCATCTATGTCTCAAAGAGCCTCATACGGCTATCGACGTGGACCGCTCTCGCTGGGTCCTCTGGAGAATGACATCTGCCAGGATGTATCTCGAAATCCGGATAAAACCACCAACACATCTGAGTTGAACAGAATCGCTTTATTCTCGAAATCTCAGTCGAGCTAAACGCCTCCTCTATTAAAGTCAACGCCTTACAGAGAATGGGGCATAGCTAGAATGTCACTATATAACTGACATTGAATCCTCTTTTTGAAGCAAAAACATCGAAACTATAATGATGGCATTTTTTCATGTGGAAAGTGTGGAGGGGAGATAGTTTTGCTCATGCTGCATAACTCGCACTTTGACATCTTTTTGGAGAAGAGCAGATCACCTTGCCCCCTTCGAGTTGGCTACTGGGCAAGAGTCCTTACTATTAGCATCACACACTGTCCTGGCTACAAAAGGCAGAGTCCTTCCGCATACTGCTTTGATAAGGATTGTCAGGAGGAAAATTGAATTGCAGCAATTCATTCCTTTCACGAACCAAAAATCTCAATCTTCATAGTCCCAGGCCAATCAGCTATCAATCGCGGGCCATCCATCTGTCATTTACTTTGCCCATTCTCCTTTCTACACGTCACGTCACTGCATTCGTTCAATTGGTCGCTAAAGCAGCAGTGATGAAGGCTAACAAGCACAATTTACTGGAACTAGAGTTTCGCGAGGGATTTTGCAATTTCATGGTTGCATATGAAGTCAAGCACATGTAATTGAGTCACCCGTACAAGAGCTCGAGAAACAAACCAACTACTGATCGAGTCTCCTCCATTTCACGAGCAGTAGAGAAAACGTTTCCAACATTGCCTTCACAGAATGAGCTGACAAGTGTATGAATGAAGTCGAAGCGATGAAGTGTACTTTGGAAGACAAGGCTCAATCCGTGTGATTCCAAAGAAGAGTATGCATGCTACAAAACACAGCTAGCTTAAAAACACTATCCCTCCTATAGACTTATTTAAATTAGGGTTTCCATAGTGCGCCGCTAGTGCAGCTCTCGATCGATTACGATGCCAAGAAGTCTTTTCCTTCTTCTCGTGAGTGGTAAAGACCTGACGCAAAAATCCCTTTTATTCAGTTCTCCTATATAGATAGAGTCTCGCACCACATAATGAAGCGCCTTCTGTCATTTTAGTTGAGGAGGCATAATGCATCTCTTATTTCCAAGAAACACTTTTCAAAAGGAAGGTAACCGGGAGCTTTACTTTCTATCACAAAAACAAAAAGAAAATCACAGCCAAAAAGGAAGCTTTCATCTTCGGTCTCGACACTTCTTTTTTTTGTAATCAATCTAGCACTTGCCTTTCTTTCGTCGACCGCTTTTTTATCTTTATCTCCTTTCAACCTCAATGGAATCCTAGAGTCTATTTCTCAGTAATTGGCTCATTTCTTGGGCTAGCATTTAGGTCGAAGTTGTGTCTTTGTTGTCCCTTAGAGTCTTGTGCTGTCAAAAACAGGAAAGACTGCTAAGTACCGACGTAAGTAAGAACAAGAGCAACAAGGAGAAAATCAGAATCAAAATATGGTTAAGGTACCTTTCTTCTCATCCTTGGAGAAGAGAAGATAGCCTATGTTTTCATTTTGTTTAATACTTTCCCGTCGAAATCCGAGCTGGATTCCATCAACTTGCATCGATTCATGAAAAATGTCTTCCCATCCAGGTCGATCAAATTGAAGCAATGCATTTTCCTCCCTCTTCCTGTTGAAAAGCAAAACTTGCCAGCTAACCTCTCTCTATTGGGCTCCACTTGTACGCTATCTTTCCTCCTTCTTTCCGGCCTTCTATGACTTGCTCAGGCGCCATTTCGCCTAGGTTTAATGTCCACCTCCGGTCAGTTGAGTTGGCCAGATCATCCTGCCTTGCCAAAGAACTTATCGATCGACCTTTTCCAATAATCATTGGTTTATTTAGTTGACCGACATTGGTGAGTCCAAAAGGCATAACATAAAATCAAAGGGTTTTTCTGGAAAGCACTGTCGCTTGACATAGAGGTCAGCTTTTGCTCATTTCCTTCTACGAAACTCTATAGCCCCAGGTGGAGAAGAGCCGATATTGAGGTGCCAAACCTTCTTGTCGATGTAAACTCTTAGGGAAGATCAGCCTGCTATCCCTAGAGTAATTTATATTCGTTGAGAGATGGCCCTTCCACTCACACTGTCGGATTTCCATTGAGGAAGAACCAACCATGGCCTCTATCTGCAAGATTGTCAACGAGGCCCGTCGAGGATGTCAAAGGGAGCCATCATGGCTAATCCAGTGCTGGCCATGCCGGATCGCCGACTGATCCTCCTAATGAGCGTAGAACTACTCTACTCAATCTACTCGATTCATCCCCTTCATTCCCAGCTTTTGATTCCTCTTTTTCTTGTTGAAAGAATTTCCAAAAAGAGAGCTTATCCTACGCGATAGAAGTAGAGCTAATTGGGCTAGAACTGATTGATTCATCAATCCTAGGTTAGCCGAAAGATGGTTGTCAGTTCAAGGATGCAATGTGATTCTCAGGGTAAGAAGGGGTAAAGGAAATGCCTCGAGCCAATATCCCAGTACAGAATGGAATAGGCTAACAAATGAAAGAGCATCTTCATTTGCTCCAGAGATTGTCCCTGAGACAAAGACCCGACGAAGCTTGAACACCAGGGAATTTCCATATTAATAGAATGATGGGTAAAGGCAACTCCTTCCATTACTGGAAGTAGGTCAAAGCAAGAGATCAAAATCAAAGGGCTATTCTTGCTTTGATCCCCCATTTAAATCGAGTTCATACCATACATGGTTTAGATCGTTGGGTAGAAAGTGAACAGATCTGATGCGCAGATGTTTGAAGGACTAAGCGCAGTTGGAGGAAGGCGCACTTGTCAACTGCAGTCAATTTAGGGGTAGGATATGCATACGTTGAAGGAATGGAACAAGGGCAGCATCAAAATCATCGACTTTGACATGTGAATGTCGGCATTTGTCGAAGGCACTTTTGTATATAAAAAAGTAATGGATCGATAGCTCAATGGTAAGATTTAGAATGATGGAGTGAATTCGGAGGCAATCTCTTGCATTGATAGCCTCAACAGATGTTGCTTCCCATATAAGGTAAAAATGCAAACCTATAGCTGCAAAAGTAGGAATAATGGCACCAGAGATAATATTATTTATATAAAGTAAAGACCCATAAATGGGCTCACGAATGCCATCAATATCTACTGGAAGAGCAGTAATGAAGGCGATAATAAATACAGAAGTTGTGATCAATAAAGACGGTTTTCGGTGCTAGTTATCCAGTTACTGAAAGACTCTATTAAAGCAAAAGGATGGATTGTCAAGAATGTAGAGGAGGTAGGAAGGGTAGTTAGTCAGATCTAGTATGGAACGTACATTGATGATTGTTGGAGTTGGCGGCTCTCCTAGGGTTCCATCATCTGGGATTCCTGGGGAAGAGGATCAAGGTTGTCGAAGCTGAGAAGTCACATGCTGTAGATAAAGCTCGACGTTGGCTCAACGAAGGTGCACCGTCGACTCTGAAAACTCAAAGGGCAAGCAAGGAAAGATCAGGCTCTAGCTCTAGTAACTTCAGTAGGATCTCAATGAAAAGCAAAGTGACGTTTACTAACTCTATAAATCTCGCTGTGGAAGAGCGTATTCATTGGCTTGACACCAAAAGTGTGTGGTGGGGGAGTAGGTGGTGCCTCTAGTTTAGTACTTTATGCAGGGGGTTTGTCTTGTGGGGCATCATCCATCAAATTTCTTATTCATGATAGCCACAGGGGGTTGGTGCATGCGATTCCCTACGGTTTATCTTTTTAGAGCTCCCTACCACACACTTTTTTCTCCCGCTAAATCCAGAAAAGAACAAATCAAAATGCTTTGAATTCCCTCTTCCATCGAATATATGTACAGACTTTGAACATTGCCGATGCAGGACGGAAGTGAAATTAGAGTTAGGGTTTTGAAATTTGGGGATTTCTGGAGAAATTGGGAATGATTAGATAAATTGAGAAAGAATTTATAAGGGTTCGGGAATCCACCCAGGTGAATCTATGCTCACTCTCCATGACTCCACGAGAAAAGATTTGGCTCAAGTGAAATCCATGTAAGAATTATCTCAAATTTTTCAAATATTATTCATCATCATAATACTTTATAAAAAGAATGTATATATTGAAAAATCCTTACAAAATAAAATCCAAAATCCTAATCAAATATCCTAATAAAATAAAAAATCTAATCAAATATTCTAATAAGTCCCAAAATCCCAACAAGATTCAAATCTAATCTCTAGAATCAAATCTGATCTCCATTAATTCTCCCTGGTTTGGAAACATGAACCTCTGGTGAATGACAAATGTGGTAATCATCAAGCAAATCCGGATTGAGCTGTTAGACTTCTTCAGTGCAAGTGCAATCTGAGTCTGGATGTCCATGCCAGTGAACCAAATAACGCTGATATCCAACATCAGTAATGGAAACAATCTCATCATCCAAAATGTATTCAATCTGCTCTAGACGATGCTTCCATGGAGCAAGAGGAGGCAGTACGCAATGTTTAAAATAGTGATAACGGAAACGTAACGTTTTGCTTTTGTTAGGTTATGTCACAAATAGCTTAACGCATAACATAGGTTATGTAATTTTCTATTTATTTAATAAAAATAAATATAAAACATTAAAACCATATAAAATAATTTTAATAAATTGAAAAATAAATTTAAAATATCTAAAAAATATAAAACTATTTTGTAATACATAATCTTCAAATGTTATATTAACTTTTATAATAATTTTCATATGTCTTCATAAATTATATTAAGTCTGCAACAGTAATTCGAATCATCATTTAAATAAAAAAAGCAAGACTCCAATTTTTTATTTCAATTCCAATTATTATCATTGTTGTAATTTATATTTTGTAATGTTCAATTTATCTTATTTATGATTGTTGTTTTCAGTTTAATTAAAAATTTAATAAAATTAACAAGTAAAATATTTCAGCAACCAGACGAGAAATAAACAAAGTGAACAAGAAAACAAACTTAAATTATTAAGTTAGAAATTCCAAAAGCAATCAAACAAGCCAACAACTAATTAAGTAAGAAAATTACAGCAATTCGCTAATAATCAAAATAATAATCAATAATAATGTATAAATTACTAAAAAAATAATTTTAAATAATGTAGCATAACGTAATTTAACGTAACGTTATGTAATATAACGTAAAACGTATTGTTACGGTATACTGAGTTATTTCAAGTTGTTACGTAGCGTTGGAATTCCGTTAGGTTACGTAACATAATATAACGAGTTTTATAACGCTTTATTTTCAACAATGAGTGTACGAATGGAAAAATATCGATGTTCTAGTAAAACTGATGTTGGTAGATTCAGAATAACTGCTAGATAATCAAATGGAGCATGATATGGTGTCAGGACCTCGACGTTGAAAAATGAATTGATCCCGAGATTGTGGGAATCTCAAGCTCATAAGCATTAAAACCAATTCACTTTAAAACTTAGTAGGGACCCATACGTCGAGTATAAAACTTCTTCAAGTTTCCGGGATGGAACCTCTCTACACTCTAGCCATCATCTCATCATCACTGCAAATTCTTATAATCATTTGTGTGAATCTACAGTAGACTTATAATTTTCATTACTAATTTCTATTTGTCAATGAATATGATCATGCAAATCATGCAAATGCTATGCAAAAGACTCGGTTGAGATGTTAGGACTATCACCTAAAGGGAGGGGTTGAAGTTCTATAGGTTTTTTAGGCTTATAATCTGTAACTATCTCAAATGGACTCATCCTAATAGGCCTACTGACCAAACTATTATATGCAAACTTCACTATAGGCAAAACTAGATCCCACATAGTTAAATGGTCACCCACTAAATATCAAAGCAAGTCTCCTAAACTACGATTGGCAACTTCTGTCTGACCATCAGTCTATGAATGATAAGCTATAGAGAACTTAAATGTGGTACCCATTTTCTCTCAGAGAGTTCGCCAAAACTGACTCGTGAACTGAACATCTCTGTCAGAAACAATCGATTTAGGAAGCTCATGCAAACGGACTACATATTTACAGAATAAATATGCAACATGTGAGGCATCTGAAGTTTTGTCGCAAGAAATAAAATGTGTCATCTTAAAAAATCTATACATCAAAACTAATATAGCATCATGTTTCCTAAGTGTACGAGGGAGTCCTAAAATGAAACCATGCTAAAGTGCTCCCAAGGTGCCAAAGGTATGTGTATTGGTCTATAGAGCCCTACATTTTGCTTCCTACCCTCAGCTACCTGACAAACTCGACAATATGACACAACTTGTGCAACATCATATTTAATACTGGGCCAATAGAATTGGTCCTCTACAAGGATAATATTCTTATCTCGACCAAAATGACCAGTGATATCTCCCGCATGCATTTTCTAAATCAAATAATCATGCAAAGAAGTATTGAAAATACATACATAGGTACCTCGAAACAAGAAACCATCAACAATGTTGAAGCCATCTACTATAGTAAGAGGATCCTATGTCAAAGAAGAGTAGATATCACTAAAGTCCCGACAAGTAGGATAGTCTCGGATGATTTGCTCAAATCCATTCACTTTTGCACTCATTGTCTGCAAAATGTAAAGTTTCCTACTTAACGCATCAGCAGCTTTATTTTCATTTTTAGTAATTTGAGCATAAAATTATACTTCTGAATAAACTCAAGCCACTTGATATTGCCCTACTCTCTTTTACGAATTGATATAATGCAGAGCTTGATTGTCTGAATATAGAATGAACTCTTTTGGTAGCAAATAGTATTGTCAATGATGCTAACATTGCACTGCTAAATAAAACTCTCGATTATAAATATCGTAGCTCTATTTCATCTCATTAAACTTTTTGTTAGAGAAGGCGATAGGATGATTTTCTTGGCTAAAAACACCACTTATACCTATGCCTGATGCATCACATGCTACCTCAAAACTTTCAAAAAATTTTGAAGGTGAAGGACTAAAGCAGTAGTCAACTTCTCCTTAATCTTCTCGAAAGCATGAATAGCAGATTTCGTCCATTAAAACTCCCCTTTCTTAAGACAATCAGTGATGGGAGTTATGATGGCACAAATCCCCTAACAAATCTCTTATAAAATAGGGCAAGACCACAGAAACTCTTAGCCTCATGGATCATACAAGGAGTAGGTCATTCTCTTATGGCCTTAACTTTGTCAGAGTCTGCTGCTACTTCATCTTTAGAGAAGATAAATCCAAAGAAGTGAACAGAGGAAACTAAGAACGCACGTTTCTTCAAATTGACAAATAGATTCTCCTTATGGAGAGTCTCTAAAACATTTGTTAAGTGAGAAAGATGCTTTTCTTAGGTTTGACTAAAGACGAGAATATCATCAAAATAGACAATAAGGAATTTGTCTAAGAAAGGATGCAATATATAGGTCATAACTCTCATAAATGTGTTGAACACATTAGATAAACTAAAGAGCATGACCAATCATTCATACAATCCGTCCTTAATCTTAAAGACAATTTTTTGTTCATCACACTTGGAGATATGAATCTGATGATATCCGCTTCGAAGATCTATCTTCGAAAAGATTTGAGAGCCAGCCATCATAGAAAGTAAGTCATCAAGTTTAGGAATGGAAAATCTATACTTGACTGTGATTTTGTTGATGGCGTGACTGTCAACGCACATCCTCTAACTACCATCCTTCTTAGGTGTTAGTAGAGCGGGAACGGCACAAAAACTTAAACTCTCTCTAATAAAGCTTTTCCATAATAACTCATCGATCTGTCTCCTCAACTCAGCGTGCTTAACAGGGTTTATCCTATAATGAGGTAAATTGGGCAAACTGAACTCTACCATGAAATCAATGGCATGCTGGATGTCCTGAAGAGGAGAAAGTTCATCAAATAACTCATCGGGCATGATATCATGGAAATCAGTGAGAATCTGATGAATCTTAAGGAGGGTAAGCGACAGGTGGACTAGGAGACTCTCCCCTAGAGTGATTATCGCATACACTAGTTCCTCCTCTATACTCTCCTTGAGGAACTAAGATCAGCTTACTAGGTGAAGAGACTTTTTGTGCACCTGGCTTATGACTTTTTTGCTCTTTGGGCTCTCATCACTAGACTCAGGTGGTGCGGGTTTGAACACAATTTTCTTCCTAATAAATTTTAATGTATATGTGTTTGACTTGTCATAACTCGTTACATCTAAGTCATACAACTATGGCCTACCAAACAAGATATGGGCGGCGGTCATATCTAACACATCGCACCAAAATTGGTCACAACTAGACATCTGGATAGGCACTAGACAATGCTGGATAATAAATTGAGCGGTTTTATCTACCCATGTTGCATTGTATAGTTGTGGATGAGGTTCTGCTTTGAGGTCCATCTTCTCAACAGCTATTCTTGAGATTATATTCACACAACTATCCTCATTAATCATCATTCGGCAACTCTTCCCTTCATGTGTGATGTATATAGTGAAGACGCTAGATCTATGTCAATCCTCATCTTTTGTTTCAGTGTAAGGACACCTGATGACACCTAAGAGAATATTTGAAATGACTATGTCCTCATCTGACTCACTAGCATTTCTTACCGGCTCATATAATTCCTCCTCAAGATCATTATTGTCATTTTGTTCTCCTTCTATGAGTAAACCTCTAGTGGGACACTGTGAACCTATGTGACCATACTCGTGACAGCTAAAATACTCTACACCTTTCGTATCTTGTTTAGAAGACTTGCCCATTACGATTTTTTCCTTAAAATCTTTGTTGGTTTGCGTGCTAGGTTTCATGTTGTCTTCAGAAGGGCATCTAGACTACCCCACGGCTCTAAGAGTAAGCATGCGGTCAGTAGAAAATTTGAGATAGCATTCTATATTTTCTGCTAACTAACAAGCTTGTGCAAGTCAATCTATATTCCGGGAATGAATATGCATGGCTCGTTGTATATCAACACGCAGTCCAGAATGAAATCTATATATTGCCTGGTGGTTGTCCTCTCACAAATCACACCAAAGTGTCAATTAATCAAATTTAGTCATATACTCTTGGACTGGCATACTGCCCTAGCGAAGACTGTACAACCTATCCTAGAGACGACTCCTAAACATGTCTAGATGATACTTCTCTTTAAGTCTAGTTTTCATGCCACTCCAAGTCTCTATCGCGTCCAGATATCTCTCACTCTCTTTCTACCAAAGTCCAATATATCTTAGCGGGCCCTATAAGTCTCATCTGAGCAAATCGTATTTTACGCTTTTCGGGCATGTCGTACCAATCGAAATAATAATCTATGTTTACATGCCAATCACTAAAGACTTTAGGGTCGTGAATGCTGAATATAGGAGCTTCTAGCTTTATCTTACGTGTGATGTCTTCTCAATGCGCTTGGATCTAGGGACACTCTCATCTCTATATCTTTCATTTTGATCTCATTGTCTTCCATACTGATCGTAATTTCTCTCGTTATATTTATTTCTATAAGTTCGATTATTACATTCTTCCAGGCCACCCATTTGTTGTTATAGTGAATCCAATTGTCTATTAATAATTTTAAATGTTTCCAATTGTTCGGTGATAGTTTTTAGTTATTTTATCACGATTTCTAACTTGTCCTCCATATTACTAGAACTTGGGGTAGTCACTTTACCATTGCGAAGAAGCATCAATCAAACAAACATATGCAATGCAATTTTCGACTCAGTCATTCTATATGCATGCACTATATGCATGCCACAATGACTTCTGAGGGATGGGAGAGAAATACGAGACATTTAAGTAATAAAAGTAAAGAGATCTATTCATTGATAAGAAAAAGAAAAAAGTGAATGGTGATTGGATTGATGATAAAATCAAATCCTGGGTCGCAAACAGTGATTCAATTGATTTTGAAGAAAGAGAATTATTGGTTCAGTTCTCCACCTTAATGACAAAAAAAAAGGATTGATCAAATTCTATCGAGTTTGACTCATAGTGAATCTCTATCAAAGAATGACTCTGCTTATCGAATGATTGAACAATAGGGAACAATTTACTTATGATACTTAGTTGACATTAAAAAAAATATCTAATGAATTATGAGTTCAATAGATCATGTTCAGTGGAAAAACGGATATTCCTTGCTCGTTATCAGACAATTGGGCATCAGTTCCCTAGGACTGGTTATTCTTGGTGACATTCTAGTCAATTAGAAAGCTCGGAGTTTTATGTTTTCTTTAAGATATATATTTTTTCATTAAGATTTGGTTTAAGTTATTATGATAAAATAAAATTAGTGATGAAGATTCAGCATTATCTTTTAGAATTCTTCTTAAAAAGAGTTCATGTTGGATTATCTTTTATTTATTTATTTATTATTATTTTGATTTATTAGGATTTGAGATGTTACAGTCTACCCAACTTAAAAGAAATTTCGTCATTGAAATTCAAAAATAAATGCATGATAGGAAGAATAATTTTACCTGCATTAGTGAAAGGTACGGGTACTCTTTCCAACATCATCTCCACGCTCCCAAGTAGTATCTCCCCATGAATATCGGTCCCAAGCAACTAAAACAAAGGAGATTGACCGATTTTTTAGCATTTTCTCTTGCTGATCTAGAATCGCAACAGGCCTAGTATCGAAAGACAAGTCTATATCTAATTTCAACTCTGAATAATCCAAAACATGGCTTGTGTCTGGAACATAATACCTCAATTGTAATACATGAAATAAATCATGAACACCTTCTAAAGATGAGGGTAATACCAACTTGTAAGCCACCTCTCTCACTCTTTCCGCAATTTCAAATGGCCCAATGAATCATGGTCCCAACTTCCCTCGCTTGCCGAAACGAATAACTCCTCGCCTTATCATCAACCTCAAATTCTAAAGGTCTTTGATACAGAAATGCCCAACTCTTCTATCGATTCTGTATTGCCTTGAGATGCTCTCTCACCACTCTGATCTTATCCACTATTTGAGTTACCAACTCAAGCCCAAGAAGTCTCCTTTCACCCACATAATCCCAACACAATGGTGATCTACACTTCCTCCCATATAATGCTTTAAATGGAGCCATCTTGATACTCACCTGATAACTGTTGTTATATGAGAATTCCACCAAATGCAAGTGGTCTTTCCAAGACCCAACAAAGTCCATTATGCATGCCCTTAGAATGTCTTCCAGTATCCATATCATTCTTTTTGACTATCCATCTGTCTTTGGAAGATAAGAATTGCTAAACTCCACCGGCTACCCAAACTTTCCTGCAACCTAGTCCAATATTGTGACCCGAACGTAGTGTCCATGTCCAATACAAGCTCAACTGGAACTCCATGCAACCTGATCACTCCTCAGATATAGTGATCTGCTAAAATCTCTTTGCTCTGGCCTACATGAAATAGTATAAAGTGAGCTGACTTCGTGAGGCTATCCACTATAACCCATTTCTCCTATGAGCTACGAGGAAGTACCGTTACAAAATCTATGGTTATCCTCTCCCACTTCCATTCAGGTATAGGAAGTGGTTGAAGAAGTCATCCCGGCCTGCGATGTTTGACTTTAACCTGCTGACACACCAGACACCTTAAAACATAACCGACTATCTCTCTCTTCATTCCATTCTACCAAAATTGTTGCTTTCGATCTTTGTACATCTTGGTACTTCCTAGATGTATCGAATATGCCAAAATGTAAGCTTCTTCCAACACATATTGTCTAACATTTTTCTTGGATACACACAATCTATTACCATACCGAAGAAACCCATCAACATGAATTGAGAAATCTGACCTTAAACCTGCCCCACCTATTTCTGAATCTTTTGAAGTTGACTGTCCCCTGTCTGTGCTGCCTTGACCTCTCATTTAAACTAGACTGAATTTGTATCATAGATTGAATTTGTATCACCATAAACTTCTTCGAAGTCTCAAGCATAATCACTTCCAAGCCCAAATTCATCATATCCTTTACTAACTCTTTCTGTCGCATATACATAGTCATTGGCCTTCTACTCAATGTATCTAGTACGACATTGGCTTTACCGAGATGATATTACAAATCTATACTGTAGTAAGTCTAAATGTAACCATCTTCTGTATCTCATATTTATCTCCTTCTAGGTAAATATGTATTTCAGAATCTTATGATCTGTATAAATTTCTGCTTTATCTCCAGATAAGTAGTGCCTCCAGATCTTCAAAGCAAAGATAACTACTACTAGTTCCAGATCATGGGTAGGATAATTATTTTCATGAGGCTTGAGATGTCTTGAGGTATAAGCAATCATCTTACCATTCTGCATAAGGATGCATCCTAACCCTTTTCCTAATGCATCACTGTATACTATTGATGTGATAAATTTATTACAAGCGTACAATGTCAGTTGTAGCACTTTACAGGTCGTTCCCACAGGGATCTAGAGTGTTTTTGTATTTTTGCTAATCATATTATTCTAACAAGTTAACTTTGAGTCAGAATTAATTTCGAGTTATTCTAATTAGTCTAGAATATGGAATCCACTAGTTTACAACTAAATATTATCTATTTTATTTTCTTTCTTACATAAAAATCTTATCTTTTAGTTTAATTCCTACTTAAAGCATTCCAAGTATGGACTATCAAGTGACGCACAAGTATAATCGATCAAAGAAATTACTTTTGAATAGGAATAAACTAAATTATTAGATTAATTCAATAAAACAAATAAAAACCAACAATTCCAAACCCTAAATAAGTATAGACTATCAAAATACTTAGATTAAGTATAACATATCAAAGTCAAAATCTATGAGTTTTTATATTTTTATTGTTTCATAGAAAAATTATATTTTTTTTATTTTTATTTTAGAAAGAACACAAATAGAATAATATAAGGTTGATCCCTAATTTCATCTACATCTTAGGACTAAGCTAGTTAGCTACTCATACTCCTATTTAACAAGATCCTATTTTTATTTGTGAAAGGCATAAAAAATTCTATTTTGATTCAAAACAAAAAAAAATCTATACTACAAAACAAATAAATCTATACTAGAAAGCAATTAAATCTATCTAAAAAGAAATTAGAATATTTATACTTACTAGAACGCACTTCTAAATAATGAAAAATCTCTGGAGCATGGTATGGCGATCGTCATCGCTTTCGCAAATTTCTAATTTTATTAATTAATCAAGAGAACAAAATAACATGATAAAAATCCTAGGTTACAAGGATATGGCCAATATATAGGTCTCGAAAAATAAAACCCTAATTTGAGTACAAGTGAGTAACTAAAAAATTACATCAAAGACCCTATAAAATTTCATGATAAGTGGGCCCCATAGTGCTTCTAAATAGTGTTAATTGCCGCTATATGGCAGTAAAATTTTGAGTTTTGGGCTTCAAATTTCTTTTACAAGAAGCTTTGAGCTTGTTCTTTTAATTTAAATGACTATAATTGACTTTGGCTCTCTATAGCTTCATAATCCTATAACTTTGCTCACTTTTAGTTCTTTTCTGGATTTGATTTCCTAATCCGGTTCTGAGTTTACATCATCTCCTTGTAGGAATAAGTTTCACTTAAAAACACACTAAAAATACCTGAGTAGCATTCTTCATATAGAAAAATAAATAATATAGAGGCTATAAATATGCAATATATGTCACTCATCAACTACCATCCCTCCGGATCCATCTGGTATCGCTAATATTGGTGCAGTAGTCAATCTCTGCTTTAGCTTCTCAAATGCATTGTTGCACTCATTAGTCCAGATATAACTCTCTTCCATACGCATCAATTTAGTTAGGGGTCCTTCTATTTTGGAAAAATTCTACAAATCTCCGATAATACCCTGCTAGCCCAACAAAACTTCTCACCTCCGTCACTGACTTGGAAATAGACCAATCTTTCACTGCCTCCACCTTCTTAGGATCCACTAAAATTTCCACTCATGAATCCCAGAAAGAATATTATGTCCAACTAGAACTCACGCTTGCTCAATTTTTTAAAAAGCCTCTCCTTCCTTAGAGTCTGTAGCACTATCCTCAAATGTTTTTCATGGTCTTCCCGAGTCTTAGAAAAAATCAAAATATTATCAATAAAACTACTACAAACTGATCCAAATTGAGTGCGAACACCCTATTCATCACATTTATAAATACTGTTGTAACATTCGTCACACCAAACGGCATCACTAAAAATTCATAGTGATCATAACGGGTTCTGAATGAAGTCTTTGGGATATCAGTTGCCTTCACACGCACTTGGTGATATCTAGATCTAAGGTCTAACTTTGAAAGCACCTTGGCTCCACTAAGTAGATCAAACAGATCATCAATCCGAAGCACGGATACTTATTTTTTATGGTGACTCAGTTTAGCTCTATGTAGTCAACACAAAGCCTTTTGCTACCATCAGTCTTATTTACTAAAAGAACCGAAGCTCAACATAATGACGTACTTGGTTGAATGAAACCAAGCTCCTCAATTGATCCAATTGCCTTTTTATTTCTGTCAGTTCTGCAGGTCCCATTCGATAAGATGCCTTAAAAATAGACACTATACCAGGTAGAATATTTATAGAAAATTAATCCTCCCTCTCACACAGGAAACTCTTTAGGAAAAATATCCAAATACTCACACACCACTGGTATCCGCATATTCTAAGCATCCAAGGTTGTAAGAACCCCTCCTGTCGGCTTTGTCCTATACACGGCTGGCTCCAAAGATTTACTACCACCAAGAAACTCGAACTTCGGATGTCTACGAATTTTGAATATTACACTTCTCTTTCTGCTATCTGTTACCACATGAAAAGTACTTAGCCAGTCCATTCCCAAAATGATATCAAATCTCATAGAATCAATTACTAAAAGGTTCGCATAAAACTCCCTTGCACAAATAACTATGGGCACAATCTACACTCTTTACTAGATGAAATTATCCCCTTCCCAGTATTAATATTCCAACACACAGATAAATTATTACAAGGAATGCAATGGCGGGAAATAAATGCAGATGATGCAAAACTATGAGATGCATCAGAATCAAATAATATAAATGCTTGTATAGCATATACTAAGATAGTACTTATCACCACATCACTGTTCTCACTGGCTTGCTCAGACGTTAGTGTAAGAGCAAGTCTCTATCTCTGGTTCTCTACTACCTAAGCCCTTTGGAAAGCCTATTGTTGAGTGACAAGTGCGGAACCCCTCGGGTTCTGTCCCGTAGGTCTTTGCTTAGATGACGCTGGTAACCTTTGCTGTTAAGGAGGTGCTGGAAGTCTCTGCTACTGTTGTTTGGTATTGGTGCTCTAGTAATGTCACCTATCTCTCGTCACCATGAAAAGCCTTCAATGTAATGATCTGTCGAGCCACATATCAAGCACAAGGTGCTGTTGGAGGTAAAAGCTTCAAAATAAAGTAAAGATGCCAAGTCCATAGCTTCATATCGGCCAGAGTTTAGCCCTGCGTCAAAGTAAAACGCAAAGCTAAATCTATAGCTCTGCATCCAGAGTATTTAACTCCGCATAGATAGATTTTTAGAATCCTAAATTGATTGTTATTGAGATTTGAGATTATCTAATACCCGAATTGAGTCCAATCAAAATCCAAAATCAAGAGATTTTAAATCAAAATTAAATATTTGATTAGAATTCTTAACAAATACAAAGACCTTCTATTCCTATCCCTAAGGAAACTCTCATAATTAGCTAAAATCTATAAATAGCCTTTTTTAGGAGACTTCGAAAATCTTTTGAAAGTTCAAGTTACGCATGAGAGCCTTAAATTCATTGAGATCAGTAAAAAGAGAGAGAAAGCTAGAGCCGACCATCATCTTCTTCAAAAAGAGATCTTCATGTTTGATTGTCAACAGGTTCTACTAGTTCGATCTCATCGCCACATTAGAACCCACTTTTATTATAAAAGAGAGTGATAAAATATAAATCCTCTCGTTTGTTTTTCTATTGTTCTTCTTTCATTGTAATCATTGAAGTAATGGAAGAAAGCAAGATTTTTGCAGAGAACAAACTGGCGATCATAGTGGGAGACGTCTCTTTTACTAAATAAGAGGTCATGGCGCAATTCGATGTGAAGAAAATTAGATCAATCATGGATATGCTCGTCGTTGAGATCGACCAGTAAAGGTATGAAGATTATCTCTCCTCTGGATCAGACAATCTGACTAAAATGCAGCGCTATCATCGCGTGATCTCTAAAATCTATAAATTGGGTAATAAGGAATTCTTCGTTAATCGGGAATCCTTTGAGTCCGCGGCTATAGAGTCGTCGTTTGAGCGGAAAAGACTAAGGAAGGATGTTGTTCTCACTATCAAAAGAGACTGGCCTCACCAAAATATAACTCTGTAATAGAAATCGTCAAGCAAGATGAAGAGCCCTCAAAGCAAGCAGCGGCAGAACGTGAGGCTATACCTTGCAAACTGGTTTGCGTTAATTGCAAGAACAGTGAAAATTGCATAAAATGCGAAGCTAACTATAAACTAGCATGTGAAGAAGTCTCTTCACGCAAAGCTATACATCCTGGACATGAAACTAGAAAAATTGACAACACTCGCATAAAATGCGAGGTTAATCTTAGAGGCAAGCCAGCATGTGAAGAAGTCTCTCCACGCGAGGCTACTGAAGTTGAATATGAAACTGGCAAAAGTGTCAAACTTCGTGTAAAACTCGAAGTTAATAAAAATAAGCCAGCATGCGATGAAGACTCTACACGCGAGGCTATTAAACTTGGACAAAAACTTGAGCTTAGCGTTAAATGCGAAGCCAAAAATTATTACATAAATCACAAGGTTATACCAGTGTGCAAGGATACTCCCTACGCGAGACTAAATAACCAACAGAATTTAAACTTTTTCAGAAACGTCAAGCCACTGTAAAACGCATAGCTAGCATCAAAAGCGAATCTACTGCCTAGCTTCGCGTGAGTGCTCTAAAATGCAAAGCTAACTCCGAGCTCCGCGTAAAATAGCCAGCATACATAATCAAGCCTAATAAACAAAACGTTGAACATCTGACAGACCAGCAGTTCAACGCCATCAGCACTTAATAGGCACACGGACTTCTCCGACAGCTAAGTGGGCCCCATGCCTAAAACATAACTGAATATTCTACGTCTCCTAAAGTTCTTGATCTCAGAGAGTACTTGACAAATAAAAGGAAAGCAATTTAAACTCAGTCACACTCAACATGCCATTGCGAACAACTAATATCAGTTGTATTAAATAACTGCTATTGTAACAAGAAAAGAGTGTTTGTATTTAACGGAATAAATGAGTCTCATCAAAATACTCCAAAAAAGAGAAAGAGTAATCTGAAATATAGAATTAAAGAAAAAGAATTGAAGGCGGTGACCTCAAATATGGTCGGTAAAGGCAAGAAGGTCGTAGAGAAAGAATACGAGTTAGATGTAGATGATGAAGAACCTCACCATTTCACCCAGCTCAAGTCAAGTGTCATTACTCCTCGAAATTACAAGAAACTTGCAAAGGGTTCATACAATGATGATAGCGACAATAAGCCATAACTTCCCCACAGTTACATACTTCTTCCCAACCAAGAAAATTGACATTGCACACGGTGGATAGGTCCGATGACGTGGACCAGAGGTTGGAAGCCTAGGAGAAAATGATTTGAAATCAGCAAAAACTATTGATGACCTCAAAATAATGCTCTTAAAAGTGGACGAAAATACTCAGAAGATAGTCAAAGCTAAGGCTAAAACCTCATCCTCGGAACCACCACCCAGGACAAATGAAGAAAAAGAAAATCAAGAAGAAAAACCTTACTCAGTGCATGAGGAAGACGATAAATTTTTCTTCAATGGTCCTCATAAAGAGAAGATGGAGAAGCTATAGAGGCAACTTGATATATTGATGCAGAAAAAGGAGCTGAAGGATCAGGATTTCAAGGCCATACCTGCTTGAGTGAGACTTCGCCCCTTATCCCAAAAAATACAAACCCCTCAAATTAGAATTATATGACGTGAAGGGATCCCCAAGTCAGTACATATATTATTTCTTATCGCAGGCTGGTTATTTAATGGGAAACTATCCCATAACGACCAAAGTATTCGTGAGTACCCTGTGAGGGCCTGCCTTTACATGGTTTATGCAGCTGCCCCCAGAGATCATTAATACTTGGTATGATGTAGAGAAATAGTAATTGGCACGTTTCTTTAAGAATGATACTAAAATATCAGTTTATTCCCTCGTTGCGACAAAACAAGGAGAAAAAGAGATGGTCAAAAATTTCATAGAATGTTTCTGGAAAAAATCTATGCAATGTTGACACGGTATGACCTTGGAAATGCTAGTGAAAATTTGTAAACATAATTTCAAGACCAGTGTACTGATAAGAATGGAAGCTGTAGAGTCCAAAATCTGAAAAGACTTGCTGAAGTAAGGAAAGCAGGCAGAAAATATAATCCGTCGGATTGAGCAATCTCGTGGTACAAAAAACTCTACAAATAACAGGCCATATCCACAGAATCCTAGAAATAGAGAAAAGGCTATGATGGTATTAGTTGTAGATCCGAATCCAAAACCCCAAAAGCCAAGAGGCACAGGACCTGATAGGACTTATTCATTCAATACGGAGCAGATAGGTACCATGTTTCATCTACTCAATAAAATAGGCATGCTGAAACTTTCAGAGAACCGAAAGCCAGAGGAACTAGGAAAGACCAATGACCCTAATTATTACCTATTCCACTAAAATATTGGGCATCCAACCAAAGATTGCTACCTTCTCAAGAATCGAATCTAAGCTTTGACAGAATTCGATATCCTTCAGCTTAAAAAAAAATAGAAGAAGATTTCCGTGAATATGGCAACTCTAGTCATAAGAACCAATGAGTTTCCTGCCGAAGCGACCCCTGTACTAGCAAGGAAATCGATGTTAATCAACCATTATCCCCATAAAATGAAGCAGAAAGGACTCTTTTCGGTTTCTACCAGAAAGGAGAAACCATGGGGATACACTCAAACTTTCTTGAAGATGAACAATTGACTTGCTAAGCTAATTCAACAAAAACTAAGAAAAATACTTGATCAACACCAAGCACGAGCAGCCCACACTTGCAAACTTGCCCATTGGGTATGCTCCAAACCATAACTGCAACCAAGTCGTCCTCATTGGTTAGCAGCCGGATTGAATCGGGGGCACCAAAGACATTGACGGTGATAAGTATCATGTTGCTTCTGCTGCTCTTATTAGCCATTGAAAAATTTTGTGTGATGACTGGGAATTTGATGGCAAAATCATTGCCATAAATTTAAAAAAATTAAAAATAACAAAATAACAAAATAAAAAACAAAAAAAAGAAAAAAAAAGTATGTCAATATATATACGAATATAATTTTGATATCCAATATTGTTAAAATAAAGGGAAGAGAACAAGTTTCTCTACAACCTATTATGCTAGGGGATAAAATATGAACCGCCCAATGTTGTTAAAATGGCGAAAAGAGGAGAACAAGTTTCTCGCCTATCCTATCATACTAGGGGGTAAAAGTATGAGATCATCTGTCAAAAGCCAAAAACCTAAGGGAAGAGGAAATCCAATCCTCAATAACTCACCATACTGAGGAGAATAGTATGGCTAGCGCAATGCAAATGGCGATTGGTAAAGCCACACCAAATCGTTTATAGTTGGGGATTTACTAAAAATCCTGTGAACCTGTCATGTTAAGCTCCTACATCTGGTAGCAAGATTTGGGCTATCACCATCCACGCTACTTCATTATGATCAACTCTGTCATGCTAAACTCTTACCTCTGATAGTAAGTTCAAGTTACGCGTGAGAGTCTTGAACCATCTCCGCTAAAATTCTAGGCATGTGCAATTAGGTATCTCTACCGAAATCAATGTTCCTAACCCGATCATTTTGGCATGTTCAATTAAGCGCCTCCGCCAAAATCCTAGGCATGTGCAATTAGGTGCCTTAGCCGAAACCGATAATCCTGACCTAATCATCTTGGCATGTGCAATTCAAGTTACGCGAGAGAGCCTTCAAGTGCCTTCGCCAGAACCCCAAGAATGGAGACAAGTCAACAAAGAAAACAGGAAGTCAAAAAAGTTGAACTTCCTTATTTATTACAAAAAGAAGAAAAAGATACTAGAAGATCAGAATTCTCCTAAAAGTTTCAGTTTGTTCTTGGTCTGACCAATAACTTGTCATCAAGTTTTCTCCATGGAGTGCAGAGTTTGGCGATGCAAGTCTTCTTCATTTATAGTAAGCTGCTGGGTGAGACGTTGACGGGCTTCTTCAATCACCCGACTCCTCACTATGCCTTCTTGTTCAAGTTGTTCTTATTGCAAGACCAACTCCACCCTTCTCGTTGATGACTCTTCCAGTTTTGCTTGGTTGGCCTCTAAGATGGCCATGGCCTTGGTGATAGTTTCTTAAGCCCTAAGAATTGCTGTCTGGCTCTCCTTAATCTCAAAATTGGCTTTCTCCAAATCCCTCAGAACTGCTTCTTGATTGGCTTTGAGCTCGGCTAACTCATAAGACCAAGTTTCTTCTTGGGTGCCATTGATCAAGAAATTACAAAAAATTAATAGAGAAAATTGCCGTAGGATTTGAAGGAAATGGAGATTTTTGGGATCTCTGGATTGAAAATTCTTGACAGAATGAACAAGAGGAAGAAGAAGACTCTATTTAAATAAAAAAACCCGCCTCTTAGTATTCGGTGTGGAGTTCAGAGCCATTATGGTGGTGCGGCACAAAGCTACTAGTTTTGCGTATTGCAATGAAAATGCAAGATAAGAAGTAGGCTAAGTTCATGTTCAAACGTCAAATCATCAAGTTAGAGATTCAAAGTATTTCAAAATTTACAAATCATAGCAATTTTGAAAAGTTTGGAGAGGGGTCCAGTGAGGTAAAAGCTCCAAAATGAAGTAAAGATGCCAAGTTCATAGCTTCACGTTGGCCAAAATTTAGCTCCGCGTCAGAGTAAAACGCGAAGCTAAATCTATATCTCCGCATCCAAAAATTTAACTCCACATGGGCAGATTTACAGAATCCTAAATTGATTGTGATTGAGATTCGAGATTATCTAATACCCGAATTGAGTCCAATCAGAATCCAAAATCAAGAGATTTTAAATCAAAATCAAATAATTGATTAGAATTCTTAATAAATACAAAGACCTTATATTCTTATCCCTAATGAAACTCTCATAACCAACTAAAGTTTATAAATAGGCTCTTTGAGGAGACTATAGAGATCTTTTGAGAGTTAAAGTTATGTGCAAAAGTCTTGAATTCATTGAGATCAGCAGAAAGAGAGAGAACTAGGGCTGGCCATCATCTTCTTCAAAGAGAGTCTTCACGTTGGATCATCAACAGGTTCTACTATTTAGATCACATCGTCACATTAAAATCCACTTTTATTGTAAAATAGAGTGATAAAATATAAATCCTCTCGTTTGTTTTTCTATTGTTCTTCTTTCATTGAAATTATTGTAAGCAATGGAAGAAAGGAAGAGTTTTGCGGAGAACAGTTGTGGGCTCGTCTACAGTCCTTTTGAACATTTTCGGTTCGGAAACAATAGTTGCAGAACATATTGTGATTATGTTGTGTGACCTGACGCTTCTGTGGTGGCGCTATAGTATCCTTGCCAGAACTCCCTGTTTTTTGACCTATACTCCTCTTCTGGGACCCTTTATGAATTTTTCTCTTCCTATCTGCTATATACTCTTGCACTCTAGCAGCATTTAAAACTTAAGCATATGTTTCAAATTATAGGGTGGTTATATGCTTCTGAATCTCGAAATTCAACCCATTTTGGTATCTTCGTGTCCTATTTGCTTCTTGAGTGGAAAAACTTGCTCAAGCTAACAAATTTTGTTGCATAATCATCAACTGTCTGGTTTCCTTACCTCAAATGGATAAACTTCTGCTCCAGATCTCACTTACTGTCTGGGGAAAGAACTTTATCTAGAAGCTCTCTTTACACGTCTCCCATATTATCGACTTTGCCAACCGATTCTCCTCGGCCAACCACTATGTGCGAGCAATATCTATAAATTGAATCTTGATCATCTCCACAAGGTCTCCATCCACTACTCGTGCCACACCCAATAGGTTCTCAGTGTCCACCAGCCATTGTTCTGACTTCATAGGTTCCTCAATTTCATAAAAGGGTGATGGATTTAACTTTCTGAAGTCCAACACACTATCCAATCTCTGTCTCGCAGCCACAAACTCATGTCGCAATATCTCAGTCTTCTATTGTTGTTAGTTCTCAATAAGTCCCTTAAGCAACTCCATCATGTTGGGATCTTCGGCTTATGGAGTGATATTGGAGGAAGTGATGCAATGGCTAGCAATTTCTCTAAAAAAAACAAGGGATTTGGATTAGATCGGAAAAAAGATAACAAAATGATAAATATCATATTTTATATTTTTTCTCCCATATTTTATCTATTTTTGTATATAAATAAATGCTACTCGGGTATTTTTAGTGTCTTTTTTAGATAAACCAATTCATACAAAGAGATGGCATGAAATCAGAGCTGGATTGGAAACAAATCCTATAAAAGAGTTCAAAGAGAGCAAAACTACAAGATTAAGATATTTCAGAGAGTCAAAGTCAAATACAGTAAGGAGAATCAAGATTACAAGATAAGAGACTCATGCAAAAGAAAAATTAGAATATTTCTCCATATTATTGCCGCTGAATAGCGGCATTTTGCCGCCAATTCGCGGCACAAATAGGGCTTCACATGCTGAGTTTTCTTTGAGGACTTCGAAATAATTTTGTAGTTTTTCAGTTGTATTAGAATTAAGATTTGATTTTCGAATCCTATATATTGGTCGTATCCTTGTATTCTAGGTTTTTTGGGATGCAGTAGTTAATATAGAATTAGGATATAGTTTGTTCATTTTTAATTTAATAAAATTAGGGTTCTACTAAAGGGGTGACGGCCACAATACCGGTCTCCAGAGGAAATTGTTTTTGCCCTTAAATTTTTCCTTAGTTAATTTATTTTAATTACTTTCTAGTTTATATTTATTTGCTTTCTAGATTAGATTTAATTGCTTTCTATAAATAAAAATTTAATTTTGCTGGTTAGAAATATGAGTAGCTAATTTAGTTTTGTTTTAGGATGTAGATGAAGTTAGGATCCACCATGTAATTACTCTCTAGAATTTTCTTGTTAAATAAAATAAATAAAGACATGATTTATCTATGAAAAAATTAAAATACAAGAATTTGAATATTAATACTTTGATAGGTTATACCTGAGTAAGTTTCTTGATAGCCTTTACTTAGTTAGGGTTTAGAGTTATTGGTTTTTATTTTATTCAAAGAATTATCTAATGACTTAGTTTATTTTTATGAAAAGTAGTATTTTTGATTAGTTATACTTGCACACCACTTGATAGCTCCTGCTTAAGGCACTTTAAATAAAGATTAAACTAAAAGATTAAATTTTTATGATAGAAGAAGGTAATAGAAGTAAATATATGGTTGAAAACTAGTAGATTCTAGATGCTAGGCTAATTAGAATAACTCTCAAATCCGACTTAGAATCCTTTATTAATCCGTTAGACTATAGAATTAGTGAGAACGCAAAAACACCTAGTTTTCTGTAGTTCTTTATTTAGAGTTCCTGGTTCTTTAAAAAATACAAAAAAAAAATATAACTTATAAAATATCATATTTTTTTATTATATTTCTTCCACCATTTCATCTCCACCACACCCCACCTCTTGCATTAGTCTAGGAAATTCACGCATTCATTCATGGTCGCTGGTTCACGCTACATTGGACCCGTGATCAATTTGGTCGACTAGTATGATCAGATTTATTTATGGCTGACAAGATGGACCAACCGATCCCGATCCTTCAGGATCGATGTTACCCGTTGCGTACATCATTATCTTCATGCATCAAACTTCCACACACAGTAGGTAATCACTATGAGTTGAAACCGCAGTACATCAGTATGCATCCTAAATTTACTGGTTCTGATTTAGAGGATGCATATCTCTTTATCAGTGAATTTCAGGAAGTATGCGTGATGATAAAACTGCAGCACTTATCGGAGGACACAATTAAGAAAAATGCCAAGAAGTGGTTGTACAGTATGCCTACTGATTCAATCACTACTTGGGATGAATTCATTGCACTGTTTCTAAAGAAGTATTATCCCACGCATAAGACGGCAAGAATTTGAAATCAAATCAATCAATTTTGTCAAGTGTCGGGAGAACCCTTCTAAAAATACTTAAAACGGTTCAAGAATCTGTTAGCTCAGTGCCCCACCATGCGATAGAAAAGTGGCGGTTGTGTCAAATCATGTATGAAGGACTCGATTATACATCCAAAACTCTTCTTGAGTCTATGTGTCAGGGGGAGTTCATGAGAAAGAACGAGGATGAAGCATGGGACTTTCTTGAGGATCTATCATGGAAGTCTATGCAGTGGGAGAGTCCAGTTGAGAAACCTAGTACATCAATTTCTGCACATAAGGGTGGGATTCATAGCATCGACAACTCTATAGCTGTCAAAGCTAAGATTGCAGCCCTTATGAGAATAATTGAGGCATTGGAGACTCCTAGTGCTCCACCGTGGGTCAGGTAAATCAAATTCAAATTCCCACATGCTTTAATTGCGAAACTCCGAATCATATTATGGAGGAGTGTCCATTAGTAATGAATCACATGGGTCCCACACTTGAGTAGGCTAACGCCTTGTATCAACAATCCATGAACAATCTTTACACTCCTATATACAATCCTGACTGGAGAAATTATCCAAATCTCTCATGGGATCAGGGGCAATATCAGGGAGGCCCTAACCCTAACATGCAGCCTCCAGCCAATGGTTAGTTCCCAATACCAAATGTGGGTGTTTATCAATACCCAAACACCTTAAATTATGGGAACAACCAGAATAGACCACCTGCGCAAAACCTCTCACATCCACAATAGGGGTCTAATAATGATCAAGAAAAGCGACTGCAGTCACTTGAGAAGAACGTCGAAAATCTTCTCAAGTCTCAATCAAAGTTTGACACGCATATGTCTGACCTTGACACGACATGCGAAATCTTCTGAAAGTGTCAACTGATTTTATTCAAAGTACAGGTCAGTAACTGGTCATGAACTCTCAATCTATTAAAAATATAGAGCAGCAGGTTGGACAATTAGCAAGTCAGATGAGTGAACGTGGCCAAGGTACTTTTCCAAGTCAACCCATGACGAATCCTAATGTCAGTTCCTCAAATCAATCACATGTCCACCAATACAATGTCACTCACACAATCAGATCTGGCAAGCAAGTGGACAATAATGTAGTCATGCCCCTAATCCCACTCCTACTATTTCGTAGGCTACACCATCTCTTCCACCCCTTTCTCCATGACCATCTCTAACACCTCCATCACCATCACATACTCATTCAGATGAAGCTGTTCCTGAGCCGAAAGTACCATATCCCAATCAGCCTAGGAAGCCTTCACCGCAAGTAGAAAAGATTCTTGAAATATTTCAGTAGGTGAAGGTTAATATTTCACTCCTTAATATTATATAACAGGTTCTTACTTATGTTAAGTTACTCAAAGATTTATGTACTAAGAAACGAGCAAGAAACGTTCCGGAAAAAGTTTTTCTTACTGCAAATATATCACAAATCCTCTCTAACTCCTTACCTATCAAGTACAAAGATCCAGATTTCCCTACAATCTCATGCACTATTGGAAACACTACATTTGATAGGGCGTTGCTTAATCTAGGGGAAGTGTCAACTTGCTTCCTTGCACTGTTTATCTGCAATTGGGGTTAGGAAAACTTCAACCTACTAAGGTCACATTTAGCTGATCGTTTCGATCAAGAGACTACTTGGTCTGGTTGAAGATGTGCTCATTAAGGTCGGTGAATTCATCTTTCCTATAGACTTCATTATCTTAGAAACTGAGCCGGTCTCCAATCTACATAATTAAATTTCCGTTATCTTGGGAAGACCATTCCTTACAATATCAAATGCATTAATTGATTGCAGGAGTGACCTCATGAAGCTATCATTTGGTTATGACTGGGGCACAAACATATTCAATATGGATGAGCACACAATGAGCTCCCTCATTAAGGACAATGAGCTCCCTCATTAAGGTCAACATGATTCACAGTTTACACTCTTATTCGACCTCTTGCACTGATGATGAACGCTCATTTGAGCAAATTTTCAAACATGAGCTCATATTATTTGATGAATTGACACATACTGATTCTATGTATGATAATACTTATGCAAGTGTGCCATTGATTTATGAGCAAACTTTTGAGAATTTGTTTGCAGAGGAGCTCGCATTACTTCGTGAGTTAGAAGAGCCACCACCACATTCACTTGTTCATATTACACTCTTCTTACCTCATGATATTTCTACATATACATTTATTACTAACGATGATTGGCAGGTTTATAATGAAGAATTCTTTAACCATTATTAATGCTTACATGTGGACAAAGAAAAAGCGAGAACGGCATAAAAAGCAGACAGGTAATTTTGTGACTCGTAGGAGGATGATGAGATATAATAATACACCCACTTCACGTTTATAATGCATACACTATGAAAGTGGGAAGCGATCGAGAGGTCGTAACCGCTTTTCATGCATTAATAGAGTAATAATATTGAGATCGTAACTTTTATGACTCTCATTATTTGTATAGTATTTGTATACTATTTTTCATATTTATTTTACCACACTTGGTTTGTGTATGAGGGTATACACAAGCGATCGAGAGGTCGTAATAGTTTTCATGCGTTAATAGTTTTCATATATATTTTTATCAATAGATCAACCTAATTACATATAAAAAAAATAAATTTAAATTTGAAATTGAATAGGAGAGTAGATTGGATGATACACTTATAATTTTATAAAAAAGATTAAAATCTGAAAAATAAATACCGCCAATAGTAGTTTTGAGACAAGTATACATATATTTTTCACTTTACAATAGTCTATTAGGTTAAGAATAAAAATGATAAGATTGAATAAGTCTTCTCTCTCTAAGAAAAAGAAAAAGAAAAAGGAAGTTAAAAAAAGTGAGAATAAAAAATAGGGTGCGCTTGGTATTAAGGCAATAGCCTTGAGAGTGATAAAATAATGGGGTGCGCCTGATATTAAGGCAATAGTCTCAAGAGTGAAATCTTAAAAAAAATAGAAAAAAAAAAGAGTATGATCCGAGTAATCAGGTATTTTACGCCTAAGTACGCGTGAATATTCTCATGAAAGATGAAATATTCTTAAAAAAAGAAAAAAGAAAAAAAGAAAAAAATAAGATTAAAAAATGGGGTGAGCCTGGTATTAAGGCAATAGCATCGAGAGTAAAAAAAGTGTATGATCTGAGTAATCGGATACTTTGCGCCTAAGTAAGCATGAATATTCACATAAAAGGTGAAATATTCTAAAAAGAAGAAAAAAAAGAGGAAAAAAATTGTTATGAGAGAGGAGATGATCATGAGTTAGAGTTGGAGTGTAAGACCGAAATAAACTATCACACGTGCACGTAGATGTATAGGAGCCAATGGATTATCTATTAGTAGGTATTGAAAGATAGGATTTAAATTTTTGATTAAATGATAAGTGTATCTGATATGACACTCAATTTGAAAATTGATAATCTAAATACGTTCTTGGGTTTGTATATTAGTGAGATTAATTGATGAAAATATTATTTAAAAAATGATTTTTTTGTATAAAATTTTTTATTTTTCTTAATTTTCGGTTATCCTTATTTTTCTTTTCTTTATTCCTTAATATATTTTCTTCATGAATTTTGTGGATAAATTTACTATAAACCCTCACGAGACACAACTCGTCCACTAGGGTAACCTAGGGGTTTAAAGACTTGTTGCACGTGCTAAGTGCAATCGCGATTCCTGCGAAAGTGAGTTAGGATTTTTCTTTTTCTTTTTAGGTTTAGGTTTTGCTCAAGGACTAGCAAAAGATAGGTGTGGGGTGTGATGAATATCATATTTTATATTTTTTTCTCCCATATTTTATCTATTTTTGTATATAAATAAATATTACTCGGATATTTTTAGTATCTTTTTCAGGTAATCTGATTCATACAATGAGATGGCATGAAATCAGAGTCGGATTAGGAAACAAATCCTATAAAAGAGTTCAAAAAGAGCAAAACTATAAGATTAAGATATTTCAGAGAGTCAAAGTCAAATACAGTAAGGAGAATCAAAATTACAAATCAAGAGACTCGTACAAAAGAGAAATCAGAATTTTTCTCCATATTATTACTGCTGAATAGCGGCATTTTTTCGCCAATTGGTGGCACAAATAAGGCTTCACATGGTGAGGTTTTTTTTAGGGTTTCAATGTAATTTTGTAGTATTTCAGTTGTATTAGAATTAGGATTTGATTTTTGAAACCTATATATTGGCCGTATCCTTGTATTCTAAGTTTTTTAGAATGTAGTAATTAATATAGAATTAGGATATAGTTTATACTCGTTTTTAATTTAATAAAATTAGGATTTTACTGAAGGGGTGACGGCCACAATACCGGACTCTCGGGGTAATTCTCTTTGTTCTTCAATTTTTTCTTAGTTAATTTATTTTAATTACTTTCTAGTTTAGATTTATTTACTTTCTAGATTAGATTTAATTGCTTTCTATAAATAAAAATTTGATTTTGCTTGTTAGAAATATGAGTAGCTAATTTAGTTTAGTTTTAGGATATAGATGAAATTAGGATCCACCATATAATTACTCTCTAGAATTTTCTTTTTAAATAAAATAAATAAAGACATGCTTTTTCTATGAAAAAGATTAAAATACAAGAACTTGAAGATTAATATTTTGATAGGTTATACTTGAGTTAAGTTTCTTAATAGCCTTTACTTAGTTAGGGTTTAGAGTTGTTGGTTTTTATCTTATTCAAAAAATTATCTAATGATTTAGCTTATTTTTATGAAAAATAGTATCCTTGATGAGTTATACTTGCACTCCACTTGATAGCTCATACTTAGGGCACTTTAAATAAAAATTAAACTAAAAAATTAAATTATGATAGAAGAACATAATAGAAATAAATATATGGTTGAAAACTAGTAGATTCTAGATTCTAGGCTAATTAGAATAACTCTCAAATCCGACTTAGAATTTTTTATTAATCCGTTAGACTATAGAATTAGTGAGAACGCAAAAATACCTTAGATCTTTGTGGGAGACCTGTATAGCGCTACAACCGACATTGTACGCTTGCAGTTAAATTATCACATCAATGGATATAAGGAAGCAAAGAAATAAGACAAGGACAAGAATCAAAGGTAATTGTAATTTGTACATATGTATATATGGCAGTAATCCTAAATAGAGACATCTAGCCAGATGCTAATGCCAAACATGGTCTAATATCAACTATAACGCTCCGCACTCCAAGATACAGGTAGCATTCATCGATGTATCATAAACGAATATGCCAAGCCTAAAATAGATGAATATAAGTACATACAACTTCCACAAATACATATACATATGAACATAATGAATGATAAGAAAACAATATATAATTTTTATATCAACAAAATATCAATTCAATCATGAACTTATAGAGCGATTCCAAGAGAAAAATAGAGATTTGCATATGGTATTTATTGACCTAGAGAAAGCCTATGATAAGATACCATGAGAGAAATTTTGGTAGACATTAATAAAGAAAAGAATTCCATCAAGTATATTGACATAAGTAAGCATATGCATGAGGGAATAGTGGTTAATGTCAAAACATATGGTGGTCTACTAAGTGATTTTTTTATAACAATTGAATTGCATTAAGGATCTGCATGGAGCCTGTTCGTATTTGCTATAGTGATGAATGAGCTTACATAACTATTCAGTATGAATAACTTGGTGTATACTATTTGCTGATGATATTGTCTTAGTTAATAAGACAAGAAAAATGGTGAATGCTAAGTTAGAGTTATTGATGCACATATTAGAATCTAGAGATTTTAAATTGAGTAGCTCTAATACAGAGTATAAAAAGTGTAAGTTTAATAAGCGAAGGACTCTAGACTATAGTGTTGTAACACTAGATGGGCAAGAGATTCAAATGAACAGTCAATTTAGATATTTTGGTTTATTATTCAGAATGATAGAGAGATTGATAATAATATCAACTATAGGATACAAGCTGGTTGGTTGAAATAGAGTAGTGCAACGGAAGTATTATGCGACTGTAACATTCTGTTAAGGCTGAAGGAAATTTTATAGGACTGCTACTAGGCCAGCTATATTATATGGCATGGAATGCTTGATTATAAAAAAATATCATTCACAGAAAATAAGTGTAATAGAGATGTGCTTGCTTTGATGGATATTTGATAACACTAAGAGAGATAAAATAAGAAATGAAAATATTCATACTAAGATGGTATAGCTCCCATCGATGAGAAAATGTGAGAAAATCACTTACGATGGTTTGGTCATGTGCAACATAGACCTACAAATATACAAATTCGACGAAGGGAGCTTATCAATGTGAGACAAGTTAAAAGAGCGAAGGAAAAACCGAAAAAAATATGGATGGAGTTGATACGAAAAGATATGCATTCTAGAGATTTAAATGAGGAGATATTACTTGATAGGAATGAATGAAGAAGGATTATCAATATGATCGATCCGGCGTGAGTCTTTTTTGGTTCATGTAGCCTACCCTAAGTACTTTGGATAAAAAGCTTAGTTGTTGTTGTTGTTGTATCAATTCAATCATAAAAAGATCTAAAGAATGATAAATCTTATTACAATCTTACACTTTGGATTTTTAAAACAATAAACTAAATACTGTCTGAAATAATAAAAGAAATGGATAAATATTTCCTAAAAAGAGATTTTTGGTGAAGCACCTGACTTGTTGAAATATCGTTCCAGTTATGGTGGGTCCTCCTCCTCAGTATCCTGAAAATTGTCTAGGCATACCAAACCAAGGTCATTAGAACGACCTAGTAAATACTATAAAAGGAGAAATAATAATACATAAGCACGCTATGTATATATATAAATAAAATATGATACTAAAAGAAATAATAAAAATCTTGATGGCATCAACAAAATATAAATCTTTAGGAAGAAGTAGAATATGGGTTAAATTACAGTTGTCTTGAGGATGATAATGGGCAGTGGGTATATTTATATACACATGTTATGGATGATCTTGTAGCAGATATACAAAAATAAATATGCATGTGAAATATAACATCCAAATATATTTTTGTTAATTTATTTGGAGTTGTTAGAAGTAGTGTGCCACATGTTTTACGAGTATCCCGTACATACCCGGGATCATGGTCATTATTCCTAATACTATCCCAGAACGTACCGCTAGGTACAAATGAATATAAACACTGATGAGCTAACCTCTAAGCGCATAGCCCTATCACCCGAAATCTCCATGATCAGCTTCCTAAGTTCGGTTGTACAATCTCAAGAATGTAAACTTCCTAAAATATATGTACAGTTTATTCTTCGAGTTCCCCATAACTCCATGAATTAATTACATATTTTAAATATATAAACTTCCACAACCATGCGAGAAATTAAGATATAATGAATTGTGAAACTGCATGAGACTTGGAGAGGCAAGTATTGTTTTGTTAATATTTTGGACTAGAAGCAATAATAAGAAAAGCACAAGTAGAAAATAAATAAATAAATAAATAAAAATGATAATATTTTCCAAATAACTGAAAAGCTTGCAAGCAACAAAACTAAGAAATAAATGATAACAATTATTCTGAAGTATCATTACAACTTTCGAAGAAAAAAAATTAATCTAAAATAAAATAAATTCCTCCATAAGGTCTCCAGAAAAGTTGATACTTTGGGGACAATATTCTAGATTTGAATATTGTTGTTCCAGTCTCTGTTACAATTGATGCCAAAAAAAAAAAAAACTAAATCTAGCTAAACACAGTGCTCAAAGGTGAGGCTATATTAGCTTGCTTAGTACCTCTTTGTTACGTCCTTTTCTTGGGCCATTGAAATCAAGTACTAAAAATTCAAATAAATTCTCTTTAATTTCCTGTATAACTGAAATTTTATTTGATCCACAATAGTTTAGAAGTTGATGGGCATGTAGTTGCGACACATGATGTTTCATTACGTTGCCTCTGCCTACCATATTTGTATTGTTAAGAGATTTTGGGATCAAATTTTCTTAGTTGGATCATGAACTGCTTTTATATATAGTGTTTAATGTTCAAAATGGAATTTTTGGTAGCATCTACTTTGTATAATCAACTGTGTGCTTTCATACCATTTTGTTTGCTTTATTGTTAAGGAAAATTGGTCATGTGCGATGTTGTCATTGCTGTGATACCTAGTATATTGTTAGTGTCTACTTCCATAGAATCCAAAGTTTTGAATGCTCCTAGTAGGCATGGATAAACAGTATCTGAGATTTAATATCGCATTAGGATAAATTATAGTGTAAATAAATATGCTGGATTCAAACATTATGTTGAAATGAACTTTTAGCTTATGTACCGTAGGTCCCTACTAGATTAAGGCTAAATATTTATAAGCGCATAAAGTGTGTTAGAATAGTGAAGCAATGACATAGTAGGCTTAGACGCACAATATATATGGGAGGGGCCCTAATATACTAAGATGTATATTTAAATATTTTCAACTATTCAGAAGTACTTCTTTCCATGGGGTAAATAGATATTCAATCATTCAATTCATTAAAAGTTGAAAAAAAAATAGGCGGATACGAAAAACTAAGAAAACTAATTCCAATGAGATTCAAATTGAAAATTTAAAATTATTTACAATTGACTAATTTGATCTGTTAATTTGTTATGAAAATCACATCATCACCTCTCAATTGCATTCTAGGACACCTACAAATAAATGGCTATATTTTTTGTAAACACGAAAGTTGTAGTTACCCTTTCTCTTTTATTTCATCTAGCTGTAGTATAAAGAAAGTAATTTTACTTTTCTTCCTATCACAAAATTTCACATTGTTCAATATATGAAATTAATGTGCATATTCTCAACTCTACCTCATCAACCTTATAATAGCTAGCAAAGTCCCATTTGTGTTCTCAAGCACTCCTGCCTACCTCTCACCAGATCACTATTTATATTTCTAATAAATAAATGTTAGAATGATATAGCTTTTTACAAGGTCCTAAAAATCTAATTCAAAGACAAACAATTTTTCTAAAGATCTAGCCAAATCACAAAAGATAGCATTCTACTGGCAGAATCTTTATATATATATATATATATATATATATATAGAGAGAGAGAGAGAGAGAGAGGAAACGGGAAATACACCAGCGGTGAAGGGAGTTCCTTCACCGCTGCTTAGGTGGCCAATAAAATTATAACACGGGGCGTCATTCAAGGTAACAAATAAATGAATTCTCTTAAATGACATCACGTGTAATAATTTTATTGGGCCACCTAAGCGGCGGTGAAGGAAGTTTCCTTCACCGCCGGTGTATTTCCTGTTTTCTCATATATATATATATATATATATATATATATATATATATATATATATATATATATATATATATATATATATCTTTGGCCTTAGAAAAGATTGTCACAGCAGCACTAAGTGAGAGATCAATGTAATCGAGACCAAAACAAATTTATCAGAGCCTATACACAAGAGAGAGAAAGCCAAGGGATTTAGTACATGCCTCGAAAAACTCCGCTTGACTCGAATCTGATCCCTTTTCTCCTGTTTCTTCTTTACTAATTTCATTCTTTCTCTCTTTTATTTGTTTACGGTATTTTTTTTTTTCTTGCTGTACTTTCTTTTAATGTGAGAAAAGTTTTGGAAGAGGAGAATAAGTTGTTAGGTGGTTAGGATTGAGATTAGCATTATTTTTTATATTTTCTTTTAGATATATTTTTTAATTAAGATTTGGTTGTTAAGTTATTAGGATAAAATAGAATTAGTGATTAAGATTCAGCATTATTTTTTAATATTCTTCTTAAAAGGAGTTAATATTGGGTTATTTATTATTATTATTATTATTATTATTATTATTATTATTATTATTATTATTTATTGGGATTTGGGATGTTACAAGAATGAGGGTGCGAGAGAGGGTTAAGGTGGCTTGATTAGATAGGGGAGAGGAAGAGGAGGATGAAGTTTAAGAGTGAAAGGAAATTATTTTTTAAAAAAAATGAGGTGTACCCCTCAAATTTGTGAAGGTGTGCTCTTAGAAGGGATGTTCTCTTAGAGATTAGAGATTTGATATGTGCGTTTATAATTACCCCTGCTAAGTCACAACTTGCAAAGTGATTGTACAATTAGCATGTATTGTTTTTATGTTGAGGCTTTAGATTTGTTCCAAAGGAATACATTCCTTCGCTATGAGCAATTCTATTATTTTTTTCGCCATGGTAAGGTTTCTATTTTGATCTAGTTGTCCCTCTTCCTGCGATATATCTTCTCTTTCTAAAGTTTTTATCTCATATCAATTTACTTGGAGTAATTTTTTTTTTTTGTTTGCTTATTGCAATGAATACATGAACTCTCATATAATCAGAACTCTAGGGCACGAATAGTAAATTTTTTATTATTTTCTATTTTGCTAACCTACAAATGATAAAAAGTTAGTGCCAAAGCCACTGAAGAACCCTACTTAATTTTGGGTGAAATAAAGGAGCATCATCCTTCCAGGGCCCAACCTGTAACAGTAGCACAAGTATGGGCCATCTTCCTTAATTCAGGTCAGCCTGGATCGGGAACTTCTAAAGGGGCACTAGATTTTTCCTAGTGAGCCCAGATTTCCTAGTGAGCCCAGTTTAAGTTAAGAAAAGGGGAGAATTTCTTAGTGAGCACATATATATTCCCAAAATACCCTTCTACTATATCTCTCATCTCCTCTCTTCTCCTTCCCAACCCCCCCACCGCTCTCTTCTCCTTCCCAACCACCTCCGCTCCCATCCAGCTCCGCCCAACCCCACCCAGCTCCGCCCGCCCCCAAATCCTCCGCTCCGACCCCCTCCGCCCCCACCCATCTCCGCCCGACCCAACCCAGCTCCGCCCGCCCCTACCCCCTCCGCCCCCACCCGCCTCCGCCCGCCCCCACATCCCCCTCCGCCCCCACCCGCCTCCGCCCGACCCACACTCTCCGCCCGCCCCCACATCCTCCGCCCCTACCCCCTCCCCCCCACCCGCCTCCGCCTGCCCCAACGCGCTTCGCCCCCACCCGCCGCTGCCACACCCCCACCGTCTGCCTCCAGTGTCTGCTGCCACACCCCAACCCTCAGCTACCTGATTTCTTCTCGGTTCAGAATCTTTGAGCTCTACTGTAAGTCTCTTTTAATTTAAATTTAATTTTATTTTATTTTGTTTATTCTTATATGCTTTGTAATTGTCTTGAAAACTGAAAACTTCTTGTATGGTTCGATGATAATTTACATTCGGAAAATTCTAAACGAGTACAATTTTTTTGTTAATTTTGTTTATTTGATATTTAGATTATAATTACGAAAAAAGTATAATATTGTAATCGTAGTTATAAAATTTGCGAAACAAGTAGTTATTTTCTAATTGTAGGTGTTAATATTAAAATTTAATAATTAATTTAGAAGTTGAAAATAAATAGATAAAATATTATATTTGTAACAAATTATACTTTATTACTACTTATTTGCTCATAGAAAATTTATTGCTTTGATAAAATGTTTCTATAAATGAAATATCTTTGTGTTACATAGATGGATCCGTTACTTAGAATATTATTCATAATTATTACGAGAGTAATAGGTTTTAGCCTAGTTAATATTATGATACTGTCGCTAGCAAATAGTAATTCAACAACAAAAAACCCAATTTTTACTATATTAATTGATACTTGATACTTACGTTTTATTAGATTTTTATTATGGTAAATCTCAACATTATACATCCGTATCTAAACGTTAGTTCTTGAAAATGTCATCATACATTGTTTATTATATCATTTGAGTTTTTACTATGATATCAAGTTATTAGAACATGGAATCAAAACTATCAAATTGACTTATTTTATTAATAGAGATTATTTTATAGTGGTGGATGGTTCGTATTATCATTATCATTATCTTATTATTGTTATTTTAATTTATTAGATTATATCATGTTAAATCTAATTATAAAAAATATGAAAATTAAATACATTGAATTGATATTGTTTATCGTTAAGGTTGCATGCAATGGCGTATAGATATAGTTATTATATTATTAACTTGAAAATTGAATATTATCATCTTTGGCATTAATCTAAGAGATTGATAATATGGATAATAGAATAATTAGATATTGGGAAATACCAAACTAAAAAGAGGTGCACATTGAAATGATGTATTGCCATTGTTATTAGAGATGAGATAAACTCTATCTATGTTATTCATGATTATGTCTCCCAGGTGCTTACAAGATGGATGACGACCATATCATTCTTAACTCTATTTTCTCGGGTGATTACTTGCGCAAGGGGATAAGGCATTCAAGAAGCGATCTGGATTGTTATTTACTGCACTTGCGAAGATCAAATCCGTGCTAACCGGTTGCAGTCAATTTGAAGAAGAACCACCACAAGAGCAAGCGGAGGAACCGACACCAGATCAATCCACTCCTAATGCACCCGATACGGCAATTATGACTCGAACCAGAAGCAGACGTAATCCCCCGAGAAAAACAAGGAGACAGTGATCATTTCACGAGTTATGTAATGATATGGATAATGTATATAAGTTGAAGTGGCCGGTGTAAAATTATTTCTTACAAACATATCAAGTTATGTTGAATTTATGGTTTTTTCTATGTAATGATCTCTCTTGTTCGGTTTTTCTCGTTTTAATATAAACACTATTTCATTGTATCATAGTTGTATCGAAATATCTATGTATCGGAGTATCCATGTTTCATTATATCATTATTTCGGTGTATCATGAGTATCTGTGTATTTGTGTATCAGCAATATCATTATATTTTTGTATCTGGAGTATCATTGTGTGTTGGTGTATCATTATAATCCACTGATTGATGTATCAGTGTATCAATGGGGTTGGTGATGTGTATCCGTATTTAATTGTATGTTTTCTTGCTTCCTTGCCTAAATTCCAAAAATAATATATAAATACGTAGTAATAAAAGTCCATACACTGCCGTTACTTTCATTACAACTAAATATATCAATTAACCACTGGAATATTCAAAGGCCGAGTTGATGGCCACTTATCGGGATGACAGTCCGAAAGAACGGGATTCGTTCGGACTGACAGTCCGAACGAAACCTCGCTGTTCGGACTGACAGTCCGAACAGCGAGGGATCGTTCCGACTTACAGTCCGAACGAATTCGGATCGTTCGGACTGTAAGTCCGAACGAATTCTGATCGTTCGGACTGTAAGTCCGAACGATCCTAATTCGTTCGGACTTACAGTCCGAACGACACCCTGCTGTTCGGACTTACAGTCCGAACGGGCTAAAAAAAATTCTGCGCGAGAGGGAAGAAGGGCAATATGGGAATTTTTTTTGAGGGCAAACTTGATATTTATACTGAACTTTAACTGGGCTCACTAGGAAAAAACTTGTGCCCATTTAGAAGTTCCTGCCTGGATCAAGCAAAGTTCGATCCAAAACTTCGCTGCTAATATTACGTAACATATTAAGGAGATTTTTTTATGGTAAAAACACATTTATTGAGAACTGCTATTTTTTTTATTTTAAGAATATTATCATAATTAATAATATCCACTTAATATCTAGATTCAAAATCTGAATTCGTATTCAGTTTTGTCAAGTATTAGGGTGAATCCAGACATCCAAACCAGCGACAGTTCGGAGTCTAGGTATCTGGATTGTTTGTTAGGGTACCGAGTAGGCCCCTATCGAGGGTGAGTAGAGCCCCCAGGCCAAAAAAATTATAATATTTCTATTTATAACTCAGATATGAATTAATGATATTAACATAGTTGTTTTTATTCGTTTTTTTTTTTTTTTTTTTTTGCAAAAAAAAAAATATTACAATACAAATATCATTTAGATATTTTTATCATTGATTTTTTAAGTCTAAAATTTATAAAATATTTTATTCAGTCCAAAAAATAAGTTTTCATCTTCACTCAATTATTGAGTTATTCATTTCTCATGATCTTCATAATTGAAAACTAAAAATTTATAGAGAAACAAAATTATAAAAATTTTCAAAAAATAAAACTATGATGCCCCAAATCACACTGTTGGGTCAGAATGTGTGCCCAATAATGGGAAGAGTGTCACCAGCGGGCCCTCTCAATATCAGAGCATACGAGGCCATTTTTTTCAAATAATCACATGTAAGAGATATGGAAGTATGAAAATATGAGATATATATCATAGGTCTAAATCTTTCTGTTACAACATCATAAACATTAATATCACAATATCCAACAACAGATATATAGAAATAATAAGCGATATAAACATGAAAAGGTTGTTTATGTAGAATCAAGTAAAATATCATAATAGAACAACATAAGTATTGAATATATAAAAGAATGTTCAGATACCATAAGCAGAACTAAGAAGTAGGATGCACATACACATACATGCCAAAATGATAAATGCACGAAAGACATGATGATTCTACATGAAACTGGCTGCTGGTGCTCGACCTACTCCTGAAAATGTGGATCATTGAGGGGTTAGCCCTCCTCCTCTGCTACCGCTATCTTAACTGGTACATCTTGAATGTGATAATCCCAGGGATCATAATCCAAACAAGATACAAATCCAAACTCGTATCGTGTTATAGAAATCATATCAGTGTAACATGCTAGTAGGAGCAATGTAAACGATGTATACATGTAAATTATGAAATATAGGATATGCATAATATAACATATACATGGTACAAGTAGTATAATTTGATCAAAGTATATGATTAAGTAACAAGTATGCAAAATATAGCATAAATCATGTAGTGCATGGTATGCATTATATAACTTGATCATGCATGAGATCATGAAGTATAAGATATGTATAATATATAACATGAATTATGAAGAAAATATTATATATAGTATAATATGATTAAGCAAATAGATACAAATTCTATCTTATTAGTTTGGAACTGAATAGTGGGAGTATTTACATGTTGTAAAAGTATACCATGCATATCTGATACGACGGTCCCAAAGTCGGTCTTTACACGAGCCGGATACGCCACTAGGCGCACTAAATATCTCATGCATATGCAGGATCACAGTCTAATTACTGATCTCCAAACGAGCATGTAAGGCCGCTACGCACAACTAGAAAACTGATAGTGCCAGTATACAGATCGACAGATGCATCCCAAGTAAGACAAGAGACTCTCACAGTACATATTTTATTCCACCATTTTTTGTCTCATACCCATATATAGTAATTGCTAAGTATCAATGTATCAAGGTGGCATATGTAATAAGAGTGTATATATCAATAGTAAAGAAAATGGAATGACATGCACAGCAATAATAACAAATACAAGAGTAATACTGGTAAGTATAAGAGTTATAAAATATATTCACGTGCGTGAGGTGTATTCCAAGTAAGAATAACATGTACATCTAATAACATGCATAAATAAATATGTGTGCATGTATATCGAATTTTAAATCAGGCGTTACATATACAAATGTGGTATGTATACCTAAACATGAATTATAACATGTCTGAATTTACTATGTATAGATAATAATAAGAGTGATTGAACATGTACACATGTGTATCATATCAAAAGCCAAGTGGAACATACACGGACATAACATATATACTTATGTTATTACATATGGCCATTTTACTATGATTTGTTGCTGTTGAGCTACTGATCTTAAGCAGTAAGTAAAGATTTTTTAAGCTATTTTTTACTAGGTAAATGGTTGAATTAGGATCCGCTATAGTAGAAAGAATTATAGTTTAGTAAATTCATCTTTCTAATGGCATTAGAATGAGACCAATCGGAATTAAGATGTAAAACTTATGACAGTTCTAATATAGAATACTGCATATATATGGACAGCGATGCTCACATATGGCGTGCACGGTGTGACACATGCAATAAAAACTTAAAATAAATACAAATTAGAGCATGTATGATTGAAATTAATACAACTTTTGATATCATATGTGAGGAGATTATATCAAGAGATTATAAGTTTAAAAGATTTGAAAGTGTAGTCTTACCTCTTTTTAAACTCAAATAAGAAAAAAAATCGATATTGATGCAATTACTCTTCAAAAAATAGAGAATTTTTTCAAGAATCACTCTAGAGAATAAGGGCAAGTGCTGGAGAAGATATTCCCATATTAATGGAGGAGATTAGAGCTCATTTGAAGAAGTAAAACTCAATAGCAAATCTCATAGAGCAATATAATGGATTTTCAGCCCATTCTCAGGTTGATTACTTGGTAATTTATTTAAGAGAATTTGAGGAGGAATTAGATTTGTAGATATGAGGAGAAAATGAAGAGGAATAAGAGAGGAAGAAGATTTATTTTTTTCAGATTTTTCTGAATTTATTTGATGGGTTAAACAACTATTAGAAGATAGTTACACTGCCATATTAAAAAACTCTTAAACTTTATCTTAATTATAAAATCGCCATTAGGTCAAATTTAATCCAAAGTTGGTCAAGAATGGTTGTTGAAATTGTGGAGATAAATCTAAAAGTTGGGAGGATGTTAAGATTAGAAATTTTAGTTTAAATCGATTATTTTAATTGGATATTTGTCTGAAAATCTACTGATCCAGAATAATTCAAGAAAATATGAAAAAAATTTAAAATAATATGATAAGAGGTCTTTATTCTGCGAAATTTTAAATTGAAAACTAGATTGAAATATATAACTCAATTTACTCAGTATCCACTTGTACCAGTGTCCGGACTCTCAAGCTGAAACAGAATAAATCAATATAAGGGTTTAAAAATTAAGGTCGTTACAAAGCTATACTAATTTTTTTTTAACAAAAGGGAGGGGAGAGGGGATGGATCATTTTAGTACTATGTGGGTCCGCCATTGGTCAAGTATAAATAGTAGTCTAATATCCAAGCAATATCAAATTCGTATTCATATTTGTATTCGAAAGAAGAAACCAAATACAAATATGTTGTGAATCCGTAATAGAAATAATTTTGTATATTCTTGAATCTCCTGATTAATACCATGAGTACAAAATTAAAAGCGGAAGCATACCTGAATCCATTGATGTAGAAATCTTGCGGGAAGAGAACCCTTGCATTATGGTCTTCCAATTCTAGCCACCATATCCTTCCTTAGAATTCTCTCTGAGAGGATTTTGAGAAATCAGAATACGTCATGGTAGAACGGAGACCATAACCCTAATTATAAACTGTTAGGGCAGTTATAATTTTTACCATAATTATCCTTCTGCCCCTCATAGAAGTAATAATTATCTAATGATATCTACACAATAATCTCATTACTATTATACCCTTTAAACTAATTAATCAATTATTAATTAGTTCACAAAATTTAGACTTGGCTTAATTAAATGATAGCACACACATTTTAATTGTCTACATGTGTAGCCCCAAATTATAGATTAATTACAAAAATTAATCTAACAGTCTCCCACTGGGCCACATATGTAATCTAATAAAAGTGTTTAACCGTATGAGCTCAAAATTTGCTATCATATCCTTAGAGTATATCCGAAACAATCTCGTCCATTTACTATGCTGACATAGAATCAAAGCGACCTTTGTTACATCAATTGTTACTAGACCGATCAATGGTCACATATATCAGCACAGCTAAATGACATAGATCAATCATGAGTGCGTAGCATGGAAATTACATGCCATGTGATATATTCATGCATATTTCCTACTGGTCCTACTTAACTTTATTAAGATCAATTCTTTAGCATAATTTTAACAGAGTGTAATAAGTTGAATACTTTATTTTCTGTAGAACATAATCCAAATGTATAGATAAAATCTAAACATAACATAGAGCAATAAACAATAAATAATACAAACTCCCACTAAATTTGAATATTCTCAAATAAGATAACACCCATATGAGCAGTGTGCTCATGAAAGACCTTGGGTGGTAATCCCTTTGTAAGCGGATCCGCTATCATGGAGTTTGTTCCAATGTGCCCTATAGATATCTGTCCACTCTGTACTCTTTCTTTTACAACTAGGAACTTGATATCAATGTGTTTTGATTTTGTGGAGCTCCTGTTGTTATTGAAATATAAAACTGCTGATTTATTGTCACAAAATATTTTCAGTGGTCTTTCAATACCATACAGAACACGCAGCCCAGTGACAAAATTTTGCAGCCATATTCCTTGATTGGATGCCTCATAACATGCTACAAACTCTGCTGCCATGGTGGATGAAGCTATGAGTGTCTGTTTCGCAGACCTCCAAAAAATTGCTCCACCAGCCAACAGATAAATATAGCCTGATGTAGATCTTCTGCTGTCTTGGCATCCAGCAAAATCGGAGTCAGAGTACCCAATGATCTCTAAATGATCTGATCTCCTATATGTAAGCATGTACTCTTTTGTTCTCTGTAAATATCTCATAACCCGCTTGGCTGCTTTCCAATGATCCATTCCGGGGTTACTTAGATATCTGCCTAACATGCCAACAATGTACGCAATATCCGGACGCGTACATACCTGAGCATACATTAGACTCCCTACAGCCGAAGCATAAGGAATCTTATGCATTTCTTGAATTTCTAAATTATTTTTAGGGCATTGACTGAGACTGAATTTGTCTCCTTTAGCGACAGGGGTATCACATAGATTGCTATTTTGCATGCCATACCTTTGGAGGACTTTATCGATATAGTTCCTTTGTGACAATCCTAGAACACCCCTAGAACGATCTCGGTGTATCTGGATTCCTAAAATAAAGGAGGCATTACCAAGATCTTTCATTTCAAAATGTTTTGACAAAAAAATCTTGGTATCGTGCAATATCCTTATATCATTTGTGGCTAGCAATATGTCATCGACATATAAAACCAAGAAAATATACTTACTCCCACTGAATTTGTGATACACATATTCATCCATAAGATTTGCCTCAAAACCATACGAGACAATGATTTGATGAAACTTGAAGTACCACTGACGAGAAGCTTGCTTGAGCCCATAAATAGATTTAGTTAATTTACAAACCATATTCTTTGAGTCTTCCAACACAAAGTTTTCTGGTTGTACCATATAAATTGTTTCGTCAATATCGCCATTGAGAAACGCTGTCTTAACATCCATCTGATATAACTCAAGATCATAATGTGCAACTAGTGCCATGATTATCCTGAAGGAGTCCTTCGTAGAAACTGGAGGGAAGGTCTCTTTGAAGTCAGTTTCTTCCTTTTGAGTAAAACCTTTAGCTACAAGACGTGCTTTATACCTTTCCACATTACCATTTGAATCATGTTTGGTTTTAAATATCCATTTACAACCAATGGGTTTCGCACCAGCTGGTAATGGGACAAGTTCCCAAACTTTATTGTCTTGCATTGATTTGTACTCTTCATTCATGGCTTCAAACCATTTTTGAGAGTTGAAACTTTTCATAGCTTGATGGAAGTTGATTGGATCATCTTCCATCATTCCACTTTCTTCCTCATGTTCCTGAAGATATACGATATAATCGTCCGGAATTGCACTTCTCCTCTCTCTAGTGGATCGCCTTAATGGCGTATTATCTTGAGGTTGTTGAGTTTGTTCTTCAGGAATAATTTCATCATTTAGATTTAAGGGTTGAACAATATTGTCTATTGGTTGAGAATCCAAATTTACTTCTTGATCAATGATAGGTATTGAAATCTGTACATTGTCAAAAGCAATAGCAGATCCCTCGTCCTCCTTAAAGACAATATTTCTAGCATAATTTCTCCCCCAAAACTCAACATCCTCAAAAAATGTTGCAGTTCCCGTCTCAAAAATTGATCCAATAGCAGGATCATAAAATTTAAAATCCCTTGATCGCTCCGCATAGCCAATAAAGTAGCTGCTAACTGTTTTAGAGTCTAATTTCCTTTCATGAGGCTTATAAGGTCTCGCTTCAGCTGGACATCCCCAAATATGAAAATGCTTTAGACTGGGCTTTCGACCCGTCCAAATCTCATAAGGCGTTTTAGCAGCCACTTTAGTTGGTACCCGATTCAGGATATAAGTTGCCATTTTGATTGTTTCACCTCAGAGTTTTTCTAGTAAATTAGAATGACTAATCATACTTCTTACCATATCCTTAAAAGTTCGGTTTCGTCTTTCTGCTACACCATTCATACTAGGTGATCCTGGCATGGTGTATTGAGAGACGATCCCACATTCCTCTAGGTATTTAGTAAACAGTCCTGGACGTTGTTCACCTGATCCATCATATCTGCCATAGTATTCACCACCACGGTTAGATCTGACGCTCTTTATTCTTTTGTTGAGTTGTAACTCAATTTCTACTTTAAATGTTTTGAACACGTCCAATGACTGTGATTTCTCATGTATAAGAAATAGATAGCCATATCTTGAATAATCGTCTATGAATATTATAAAGTACTATTGACCATTCCAAGATGCCGTAGGGAATGGTCCACAGATATCCATATGAATTAATTCTAAGACGTCTGTAGTTCTATTGACACCTAATTTCTTTGTTTTGGTCTGTTTTCCTTTAATACACTCGACACAAATATCAAAATCCGAAAAGTCAAGTGATTCCAAAATCCCATCGGACACAAGTCGCTCAACTCTTGATTTAGAGATGTGACCTAGGCGTTTGTGCCACAATGAGGCCGAATTATCTTGTTTCAATTTACGCTTTGTACCTCGTGACTCCACATGCAAGGTTTCATTATATGACAAAATAGTTTCCAACAAATATAGATTATCATAAACATTAAGTAAACCGGTTCCAACAATATTTGAATTAATAGATAACATAAATTTATTGTTTCCATATGAACAACAATAACCTGATTTGTCTAAAACAGAAACTGAAATTAAATTCCATCTAAAAGATGGTACAATAAAAGTATCTATTCAATCAAAAAAATAACCAGTTTTCAATAATAATCTAAAGTGCCCTATTGCCTCTACTTCTACCGACTGGTCGTCTCCGACATAGATGCATTTTTCTGCATCACTTGGCTTTCGGTAACTTAGGCAATCCTGCATAGAAACACAAATGTGAGTAGTAGCACTAGAATCTAACCACCATGTGTTTCTAGGTACTGAAGTTAAATTAACTTCAGAACAGACCAAAATAAGAAACATACCTTTCTTAACACGCCAAGCGGCATACTTGATACATTCCTTCTTAGTGTGTCCAGGCTTGCCACAGAAGAAACATGTTGTCTCAGCTTTCTGTTTCTTTTATTCTGGACCCATAGAAGCAGCAATCTTATTATCCTTATTCTTTCGTTTGCCCTTATCCTTGGAAGTGCTAGCTAGGTGAGAACTTTCGGTCCTTTCTTGCTTCAATCTCTCTTTCTCTTGTACACAAAATGAAATGAGCTCATTAAGAGTCCATTTCTCCTTTTGACAATTATAACTAACCTTAAACTGGTTAACCGTGCAAGAAGAGAGATGAGAACCAGATGTACGAGTAAATCATCAGATAACTCGAGTTTCAGAGCCTTAAGTTTTGAAGTAAGATGAGACATCTCCATGATGTACTCCCGAACATTACCCTTGCCTTTATACTTCATTGAAATCAAGCTTGCTAAAAGCGTGCTTGTTTCAGCCTTATCGTTTTTAGCAAAACGTTTCTGAATTTCTGCAAGGAATTCACTGGCATTGATAATCTTATAAGTTACTGCACCCCTAAAAGCTTCTGGAATGCCACGCTTGATGATCCTAAGACTTAGCCTATTTGAACGCTCCCACTTATCCCAATAAAGCTCATCCTGCTGAGTATTTTACTCATTGAGCTCATTGGGTTTGGGCATTCTCAAGGCTAAGCCTAGATCCATGCAGCCCAAGAGAATCATCATATTCTCTTTCTAGTCCTTAAAATTAGTCCCATTTAATATAGGGACATTGCTCATGTTGGCAGATACAAAAGTAGCAGACATAAAAGCTGAATAGAGAACAAAAAATAAAATAAATCGAATAAACCATTATGCTCACATAAAACAAGCAATTAAACACTTAATCTTTAAATTTAAAAAGCAAATTATGACATTTCAAGATACCTAGCACAATATTAATATCAAGTCTTTGGACAGTAATATTAACTGTAAGTAGTACTCTTGTTGCAGTGATCAAATATTGATAATAAGTTATGTCAAATAAAAAACCTATCTTGGGATTGGTTTATTATTCACATTAGATTACATTTATAATCATCACATATTTATTACCACTGGTGTGCGTATAATTCAGCCAAATATTAACTTTCCTTTGGGCCAGTCAATATCCGCATGAATCACATACACACAAATATCTAACACTCCGAACAAACTAATCTACACGAGAGATGTCACTTTGGTGATTTCTCGCTTTAATTAGCCTATTTAAAGTGCTAGATCAATAATTTAAATATTAATGTTATAAATTTGCAATTAAATTTTTTTTTATGAACAGTAAAATCTGAATTCTGTACAGTAAAAAAAAATTTATGAACAGTTGAATCCGAATTCTGGACAATAAAAAAAATTTTATGAACATTAGAGTCCGAATTCTGTACAATAAAAAAAAATTTATTATATGAACAGTAAAATCCGAATTCTGTATAGTAAAAAAAAAAAATTATGAACAGTAGAATCCAAATTCTGTACAGTAAAATTTTTTTTTTTATTATTATATGAACAGTAAAATCGGAATTATGAACAGTACAAAACTTTAAATTCAATTGATTACTCAAGGAATTAATCAAGAGTAGGCTCTGATACCAATTGTTGTGAATCTGTAATAGAAATAATTTTGTATATTCTTGAATCTCCTGATTAATATCATGAGTACAAAATTAAAAGTGGAAGCATACCTGAATCCATTGATGTAGAAATCTTGCTGGAAGAGAACTCTTGCGTTATGGTCTTCCAATTCTAACGACCAGATCCTTCCTTAGAATTCTCTCTGAGAGGATTTTTTGAAATCAGAATACGTCATGGTAGAACGAGAACCATAACCCTAATTATAAACTGTTAGGGCAGTTATAATTTTTACCATAATTACCCTTTTGTCCCTCATAGAAGTAATGGTATCTACACAATAATCTCATGACTATTATACCCTTTAAGCCAATTAATCAATTATTAATTAGACCACAAAATTTAGACTTGGCTTAATTAAATGATAGCGCACACATTTTAATTGTCTGTATGTGTGGCCCCAAATTATACATTAATTACAAAAATTAATCTAACAAAATATGCTCATATCTACTCTGTTTCCCATTCATTTCGGTTCCAAATATATATTAAATGATTTAGTTGCTCAGTTCAGTTAGAATTTCAAAGCCAAATCTAAAAACCAATCGAATTATTTGAACTCCGTTAGGTTTGATTTTATTTATTCAGATTGTTTTCGATTGATTATTTCGATTTTAACTAGAATCAATTTACCCCCTAACACTAGGGGTGTTTTTGTTCGCATGGAGGTAGAATAAAAATAGTGAAAGTAAAACTACTTTTCATTACTTTAAATGTTTGTTTGGTTAAAAAAGAAATTGAACATTACTTCTTATACGGTGAAGTAACGCCTATAGCCTATATGACACTTTAATTTCAAAATTTTCTATATAAATTTGGGCTTCCAAGAGGTGTAGTAAGAAGTAGAGGAACCAGAGAGAAAAAAAATAATTATTATTTATTTATATGTTATCTTAACAATTTAAAATTATTATATATATAGAACAATATAAATATTATTTTATTTAATGAATTAAATATTATTCTTTCACTTCTTAATATAATTTTTTTTATATAAATTAGTAAATAAACAAAAAAATAACCCTCTTGTTCTACTTTCCTTTTGCAAATTATTTCTTAATTTATTCAGTTCTATTTTTAATGCTTCCATGAGCCATGTAGAGGGCAGGCCAAATTTGAGGGAGATTTAAATTTTAAAATCTCGATCGCAAGGTCAAATGTTTCCTGGATCAGCAACCAAAAACCTGTTCTCGCTACGTGGAGACACGAGAGGAGCCTTCTGTACTTGAGCCTACGTTAATCAGCGAGGTTAATTTTTGGAAACGCATGCGGTTCTTTTTATTTCGCGGGCTCTGTGGAACTGCTTAGCATGCAGACAAGAAAGCCGTAGAAAGGGTTAACAGAGATCTCTCGACTTCCAATGCTGGACAGACGACGGAATCAATTTCAAAAAACCATCATCTTCTCTCCACTCAAACGCTCCCTTTTTCACTTTTATGCCCCCACGCGCAGTTTAGATAGGCAATTTGCACATATACCCCCCTAAAGATGAGACTTGCAGCCATCCATACCTGTATATTAAATTTCTATATACCTTCCCCCAATGCAAAGCCAAAGGAGGTTCTATACTGCACATCATTTTTCCCCGTGACTCCACCTCCCTGAAAGGGCGAATAAAAAATAAACTATTTAGTAAACTCACTGAGTAAAGTGACGTGCTTCTTTGAAAACTCTCAAAATTAACTATATGTGTAAAAAAAGTATTAAATCTAACTTTTTTAGATTTAATAGGAAGTTTTCACACACATATAGGAATTATTGTATATGAGCTACTAGCTCATTTAAGTTATATTGGTGAGCGAAAAAAAAAATCCAATTATTCTTTCATTTTCATTTTTAAGACTATGATTTTTACCCTCTTATATTCTTTAGAATCAAGTTTCTATAAGTTTTCAAGTTTATTTATCCTTTTATCAGGTGGATAATAATTTTTATTCACTGAAAATAAATAATTTTGTATCTATTTGATGGGATATCAAATCAAAACTAAAACTCATGAAATTAGATATGAGTAAACTTTAAGGGGGTCAAGATCATTATCCAATTGAAAATTTAGAAGAAAAAAAAATTGAGAGATAGTGGAAATCGACCACAACTCATGTAACTTACATGAGGAGGTGACTCATTTCTATTATACACACATATGTAAAAGATATTATTAAGGGTGTGTCTTGAACCCCTTCGTTAATAAGTGGGTTAACACGATAAAGGCAAATAAATATTGGTATTTAGTTTCATATTGAAAAGATAGTTAGACAAACAAGTACTTTGAATATGTTTTGACCGACTCAAATTGGGTTAATTTTTGAGTCATTGTTACTTTATAACAATAATTATAAGGAAGAATCTTAGTCCAAAATGTGTCCATAAGACCAATTCAAAAAGTCCAAATCTGAATCTAAAATGGAAAAACCACAGAAGTAGCCCTCAACAGGGTCTTGTTCTTCAATATTTTAGAAAAGTAGACATAATTTTTGCATTTGAATTTGTTAGAATATAAAATATTTTTTTCAACCATCACCATAACTTTGGAATTTTGGTGCAGTGAAAGGGTTTTTCAATATAGTATCAGAGCAGAAAACATGGTATCATGGTTGAAGGTCCATTTTTTGGGCAGAAACCTAGGTTTTATGTAGCAGTATATTTTTTTAAAACCCGCAATTAAATGCTCCCAGACAGATTGTAGCAGTAAAATTTTTTTAAAACCCACAATTAAACTTGTTAATTGCATTTGAACTTATTAGAATACAAAATAATTTCCCCTAATGCTCATCATAACTTTGGAGTTTTTGTGCAATAAAAGGGTCTTTCAATATGATATCATGGTTGAAGGCCCATTTTTGGGCAGAAATCTAGGTTTTATATAGTGGTATAATTTTTTTTCAAAATCCACAATTAAATGTGCGCCCGACAGATTGCAGCGGTATAATTTTTTTAAAACCCGCAATTAAATGCCCGTCCGGTAGGAATTGAACATGGATTGTTCTGATACAATGTTGAAAGACCCTTATACTGTACCAAAACTCCGAAGTTATGGTAAGGATTGAGGAAAATTATTTTGTATTTTAACAAAACTCCTATGGAAATGATTATTAAATTGTTGGAAGGATAAAATAATTTTCTTCTATATTAATTTTTCTAAATCTACTTTAACCTTGTTAATAATGGTTTGAAGGTGCTGGATCTATACAAACTACATATAAACACATTCCACAACTTTCTAGAACTTGAATTTATTCCAAATTTTCTCAGTGAACATGTTCAAATACATGGTACTGTTAATGATAAATTTGATCAAGTTGCTCTTCTATGCTAGGGTTGGCAAATGGATCGGGCGGCTCGCTGGGCTTACATGGCTCGGCACGTGTTAGGCACATTCTCAGTATGGCTCGCCTAAGGTGTGTCGAGCCATGCTGCTCGGGCCAGCGCTCGAGCCGACACTGAGAGTTGTTTCCATTTAAATAAGGGGTCATTCTGTAATTTTTTTGTAGAAAAGCCCTCAACGCTGTAAACTAGCTATTGGGAGTCTTCTGCAAAAAAAAAAAAAAAAATTTGCAAAATGTCTCCAATGGTCTAAATGGTCATAGGGGATTTTCAATATTTTGTCTCATCTATAAATACCCCTTATTTATCTAAATTTATTTTTCACACAACACTCAAACAAACTATAATTTATTTATCTCTCTAATCTCTTCAAACATAAAGCTCAAGTAACAAATTCATCAAGATTCAAACTCTCCTCTCTTGAATTAGAATAGTAAGAAGCAAGCTTTATCATTTGATTCAATCCTCTTTCAAAGAGCAAACACACTCGGCCATCTCTCCTCTCTCTTTGCAAGCAAATCTCAACTCTCAAATTCTAATTTTGGCTTGTGGTATTGATTTACACATTTTTTAAAGCACAATTTAATTCGAAACTTTTTATAGTTTTTTTTACTATGGATCCATACTCGTCTGGCATTTTTTCTTCACAAGTCGCAGATAGTTTTTCTTTTTTTAACAACGGAAACATATCGTTTGTTGCAGGCACTATTAGAACAACCTCCACACGTTCCATTTGTTGTATCACACAAACATGATGATTTTTCTAATTTGTCATAAGAAGAACACACTCAATCTACAATTTCCGAGCCTTTCATAGGTGTAACGATCTCCTTTAAATCTTTCAAATCTGATGTTTGGAAAAGTTAGGTGTAAACAATGTTAAAGATCCTACTCATTCCCTAAGAGAAATGGAACTGGTCATTTAAAGAGTCATTTAAATAAAGCACACCCACCAAATAAGCCTAAGCAAACACAACTAAACATATATAGTGCAACTTTAGGAATACTTAAATATAATCCTATAACCGGTAAAGAATAATTAGCTACTTATATAGTGTATGCTATCAACCATTCTATATGGCCGAATACCCAACATTTGAAAAATATCTTTCTCAATTTTTACATAGTGTTTTTTTGTCTTTTAGAATAGAACAAAATTGATTTTATATTTTTTTAGTAATTCTTCGAAAATACGGCTGTAATTGAAATTTTAAAAAATTATGCTAAAACAATTTAGAAGGAAAATAATTTCACATTCGATGTTCTTACCACATAATAAACTTATGTGTTCAAAATGAATTAAGGGTTATTAATGATTCTATAAATAAACATAGAAACACAATAACATTCATAAAATGTAGTGGACTAAAAAAACAAACTTTAAAAACAAATATGTAAAAATTTTAAACTCTCACAAAATTTTTTACCCCAAGATATTAGAACAAGGTGGGAATTCCACGTTCAAAATGTTGGATGAAACAATTAAATATAGAGATGTATGAAATTTATTTAACAATATGAAATTAAATTCTTATCTATTGGATCCAAATGAATGCAATCTATTAATTTGTATTAGTAATTTATTAGGAAAATTCAAAAAAGCAACCAAGGCACTTTCTGAGATTTACTATCAAAGCACACACATTGCACTATATTACCAAAATTAGTTCAATTTTGTATGAAAATAGAAATAAACTTGTTCTTGAAGATATTGTTGGACCAATGGAAGTTAAATTTAACCAATATATTTAAATTTTCCATATTTACTTTATTTTGTCACCGTTATAAAATTAGATAGTATTGAATACTTAATAGAATTATTTCATAAAAATATGGGGTATAAATATGATGTTTAAAAATTAATAAGTAATGTTAAAATATATTTAAACATTATGTACTCTACATATGAAGATATGTATGGTAACAAATCCCAACATATAGCAAGCCAATATGGTCTTAATGATGATACTTCAAATAAAATACTATCAAGTTTATTCAATAACACACACATCTTTTAATGAATTTCATTACTATCTTGATAGAGCCAATGCAAATAGTAATTTACAATGACTGTTATGAAGTTTTTGATATTTTGGTCTGGTGAAAATCACAAGAGAAAATATATCCTGTGTTTTCCAACATGACTGTGATATACTAACCCTCTAGTATCCATAATAGTATCGAAGTCTATTTTTAGTATAGCTGGGAGAGTGCTAATGCAATGGAGGAGCTCAATGAAGGCAATATATATTGGAGATGTGTAGTTGGTTCGACGTAGAAGAAAGAAACTAAAAACTTTGAGACGAACAAAAGCAAGAAAACTTACATGAAGAAAATTGATAATTAAAAACTCCTACACTATTATTCTTCATAGTTCCTCCTCTTTTCATTGGTAATTTTTTTCCTTGTAATTTTTTATGGCTCATAATTCTCCAGAAAGTAATATAAAAAATAAATTGAGGGTGACGGTTATGGTACTCTCTCTTTTCTTCAGACCTAAAATATATCCAAATAGATTTATAGAGTAAATTTATAAATTTAATGGATTCAATGAAATAAAATTATGTTTTCATGCATTTTTTTTTATTAATCATCTAATTTTATTATTTATGTATTAAATTCATTAGATAATTACTAACATAAGCATAAATTTATTATTAAAACCACAAAATTTCAATTTCAAAATGAATTTAATTAAAAAATAATAAACTTGATTTTTGCCTGGATAGTCCAGCACTGTCGGGCACAAGTCCGGTCCATGCCCGGCATGTCGTCAAGCCAGTTCCAAGCTAATGCATAGAACAACATGTCTAAGATACGACACACCGCTCTTTGGTGGCGGGCCGTGCCCGAGATGGCACGGGCAGGCCATACCGTGCCGGGAACGGACCACCCCTACTCTACTCTGTAAAATGGGCAACACATTTCAACATACAAAACTAATTAAAAAGGTGAAGGAAAAAGCATGGAGTAATCAACAGTTACTTAGTGCCACACCAATTTATTAAAAATGAGAGACAGGGAAAAGAAAAAAGCATTTGCCAATTGCATTTATGAAGAGGCGATATCTGAAAAAGCTTTCGAGAACCTCTATGTCTTTTTCAGTCATTTCAAGTTAAACCCACTCTCTCCCATCAACTTCAGTAAGCCCCCAGCATCACTCCTTCCTCACCCCTCATTCTCGTCTCACTTCTACCCATCGTTGCGTTTTTAGCAGGGGGGAGGGGGGAAAAAACTCATTTCGTTGGGCTAAAATGCGCCGTCGGATCCCGTTCTCCGCCCTTATCCACCTCATTCTCTCACTCTCCTCCGTCGCTGCCCTCACCACCGACGGCCTCACCCTCCTGGCCCTCCGGTCCGCCGTCTCCTCCGACCCGACCCGCGTCCTCACCACCTGGTACGACTCCGACCCCACTCCCTGCTACTGGCCCGGCGTCTCTTGCTCCCCCCGCGGTCTTGTCACCGGCCTCTCCCTCCCCGGCCGTTCCCTCTCCGGCTACCTCCCCTCCGAGCTCTCCCTGTTAGCCTCCCTCCAGACCCTCGACCTCTCCAACAACCGCCTCGCCGGCCGCGTCCCCGCCGAGATAGGCAACCTCACCGCCCTCTCCCGCCTCGACCTCTCCTCCAACAGCTTCAACGGCTCCCTCCCCACCTCCATTGCGGCCCTCCCCAACCTGGCCGGGGTGCTCAACCTCTCCTTCAACTCCTTCTCCGGCGAGATTCCGCCGGAGTACGGCCGGATCCCGGTGGCGGTCAGCTTGGACCTCCGGGATAACGATCTCAGCGGCGAGATCCCGCAGGTGGGGTCGCTGCTCAACCAGGGGCCCACCGCCTTCGCCAGAAACCCTAACCTTTGCGGGTTCCCGCTCAAGGTCCCTTGCGGCGGCGGCGGTGGAAAGCCAAACCCTCATTTGGGTACGGGTTCGGATCCGGACGTGCTCGAGCCGAGGTCTGGATCGCAGGTATTGCAGCCGGTGGGGCCATCGAAGAGGAGGGCGGCGCCGGCGGTGACAGCGACGATTCTCGCTGGGATCATCTTTGCGGCATTTGTATCGGTGATCGTGCTGCAGTGGCAGTTTCGTAAAAAGCATGGAAGTGGAGAGGGGAAGAGGCAGAGTAAGGAGAAGGGGAAGGATGGTGAGGTTACAGTTGTGGACGAGAGGAGAGAGGGGAAAACTGGTGAGTTCAAAATTTTATTATGTGTTTTCCTTTCTAAAAAAAGTGGAATTTGGAATTAAGTTTAGGAATTTTTGTTGTATTGCTTAATTAAATTTTATTCGTGCAAGTAATAGGTATGACGAGGGCATATGCGATAAATTTGCCCAGAAACAATTCAATAGGTATAATTGTCATATTCTATTTATTAAAGCGAATTTTAAATCTACCCACCAATTTTAAATCTACCCACCAATTTTCGAAGTGTCCACCAATTTCCGAAGTGTACCAGTCGGAAAGTTCCAACTTTATCACAAGTTTAATATTATAATTTATATCTTATCTTCTTCAATTTTATTATAAACTTGTCTTTTCCTTTTTCTTCCGTCATCTTTCTTTTTTAATCTCTCTTAAATTCAAATCTCAATCATTTTCAATGTTGCAAAAATAAAAAGAAATCAAATCTTTATAATTCTCAATAATAATTTAAAAAATTCAAAATTAAATTGGAAATAGGTAAAATGATTACTTTTTAGGGGTTTTTACATATCTGTCCTTTAAATCTTTAAAAATTAAAATTTAGTCTCCCAAATCTTCGTATTTATAATTAGTCCTCCAAATCATTTAAATCCTTTGAGTTACCACAATTTAGTCTCCTAGCCATATTTTTAGTCTGAATTTTCCGTTATACTTCTGATTTACTTTACTTTAATTCTCTCTTCTTTCTTCATTCTCTCTTTCTCTTCTTATTAGGTTCCTCTCTCCATTCTCCTCTCCCTTTCCTCCTCTCTCTCTTCCCTTTTTTTAGATTCTTCTGAGTTACTTCACTTATAGATTAATTGGGAGGGAAAAGAAAGAGGAGGAGAACCCAATAAGAAGAGGAAGATAAGAGAAAGAGGAAAGGGAGGATTAAAATAAAGTAACTCAGAGATACAACGGGCATTTCGGATTAAAAATATGGTTGGCGACTAAATTGTGCTAGGTTAAAGGATTTGAGAGACTAAATTATAAATATGAAGATTTGAGAGACTAAATTCTAATTTTTAAATATTTAAGGGACAGATATGTAAAAACCCCTATTTTTTAAGAATAGTCGGCTTGGGTTTTTAGAATGGATTAGTTTTTGAGAGGAGGTGAGAGCAGACGGACTGTTGGGGAGGAGGCCGGCGATAGGAGCGGGCGACTGGGGAGGAGGTGGCTTGAGGTCGGACAGCCGGAGAAGAGGTGGTGGTAGGATTGGGCGGCTTGGGAGGAGATAGCGGTGAGATTGATCGGGGGCAACGAGATAAAAAGTAGAGTGAAAGGAGGGAGAAAAATTAAATAAAAAAGAAAAAAAAATAAGGATAACTTGGAAATATTATGAGTTATACTTGAAAATAACTCTTTTTTTGAACTTTATGCGGCATGATTAGAAAATGAGGTTACTTACTAAATTGGTGGGTGCATTTAGAATTTTCCTTTACTAAATTGTGTGGTAGATAATATGGTCAATAATTCTTTGTTTTCTGTCACCCAAAAAAAAAAAAAAAAACTTTTGAATTATGTTTGAAAATTTCAGTTTTTAATTCATGGCATTTAAAAAAATTATCTGTGTTATTCAGTCCTGAAATGTTTGTTGGCCTTGAAATGTACTATTATTATTACCTATATGAAGATATTATGATGGTTTACTAGCATGAAACTTCTCATCTTTATGTTAGAAACGTAGAAGACTATTTATTTTACTTCTTTCTTTGTGCCAGATAGTTTCCTATGCTCCTAACAATTTTTAAAATTACTATTTTGTAAACTTCTATTGCAAATTCTCCAGCCATGAGGACATTAGAAAAAAATAAGTTAAGAAATTGTAAAGTATCTACAATTATTTGGTTCTTTTTGAATTTTCCTTTATCAGTCATATTTTTGAATTCTTGTTTCCTTTTTTTTTTTTTTTTTTTTTTTAATCTTCTTCACCTTGGTTAATTATTTCTGACATGCTGGATCTATGGCCTAGGTGAGATCTATGTAACAGTTGATGAAGGGTTCGCTTTGGAATTGGAAGAGCTCCTCCGGGCATCAGCTTATGTAGTAGGGAAGAGTAAAAGTGGAATTGTTTATAAAGTGGTGGTTGGTAGAGGGTCAACAGTGGCAGTGAGGAGGCTGAGTGAGGGAGAGGAGGCGGAAGGAGAAGGGGACGAATGGAAGAGGAGGAGGTCTTTTGAGACGGAGGCGATGGCTATTGGACGTGCAATTCATCCCAATGTTGTGAGATTGAGAGCTTACTATTATGCCCCTGATGAGAAGCTGCTAGTATATGATTACATTCCGAATGGCACTTTACACTCTGCTCTTCATGGTAAGATTATGTCCCTATTCACATGATCTGTTTAATATTTAGATGGTGTTTCTTTAACAGAGCATTTCTGTTATTGTTTATTGTTCTTTTGATTTTTGCTTGGAAAATTCTAAAAACTCTAATCAGTTTTAGTGAGCTACCATTAATGAGGGTGCATATACATTACAATCAACCAATCATCGTAGTGTATTACGTCTTTTCCATTTTCGTCCATGATTTGTCAAACAAGTCTCCCTATTCATCTAGATGTTCTTCATTTTATTTTTTGTTCTGCATTACTTTTGATAACTAAATGCATGATGCACATGTAAATCAAAATGTTTTGTGGGATCAAAATGGTGTGCTAGGCCCAAAGATTACTAAAGAGCTGGTTTGGTCCTACCCACTTATTAGTGAACGTGAGCCTAGCTGGCCCCATGCTTCTGCACTTCTGACATAGATCTGCTTAGGTAGGGCTCATGTTTAAAATCAAAATCTTTACCCAATGAAGATTTTACTCGTCCCAAACCAAACTACCGCTGGAACAGCACCCCATTTTTTGGGAAACCATACGCTGCCTCTGTTCCCTAGCTGATCAAATATCCTTTTGGTTTTCTATAGATGCGTGACATGTGAATATCTTCCAAGATTGACACGGAAGTTTGGACCAGAAATCTCTGCCCATAAGGACCTTAAAATCTGTAAAAGTGTTGGTGCATGAAAACTGTAATAGAAGATATATTTCCTGAGTTCTTTAACTTCGCTTCTGTGATCTACCTCACTCCAGTGGCTGTATTACATGGGCATTGTCTCCGTTGATGCCAAATTTGGTTAGTTCCGTTAAGCCAATCTGAACACTATATAAAGATTGGGCTCAAAGTTGGCTCGAACCTAAGTAGAAGAGATGAGCAGGTTGTCGAGATAAGGAGTCTCAGTCAAAGTCCCTACAGTCAAATTATCAGATAGTAAAAGGAAAATATTTAGAAAGATATGTACATAGAGATTTTACAAGGTTTGACGGAGATAGAATTTGGTCAAGTTAGTTTTACCAAGCCAATTTAAACACCAAGTTTAGATTTGGCTCGAGACTGTACCATTGCATGCATTTATTGGAAGTCTTTCTCGTATTTACTAGAAAATCTCTTACAGCCTTGTTATCTGTTCTGATAATAAAATATTCGGGTGTAAGAAATATTTGAAATTTTTGCAAAGCCAGCCTTATAATGTATAGCTCTTTTTTGAATATTATCCATTTTAATTCGTTTGTTTTGAATTTTGCAGAGTTGTACCCACAAAGTGTTTCATGTTTTAATATCTTTTGTAGTATGCTCTTTTTTCTGAGTCTGATTCCATTCTGGGATAGAATTGGGTCTTCTTCGTTCCAATTTTCCTTTGGGATTGTTTTCAGTGCATACTCCTAATATTCGTCTGATGCATCGGTGTCTAGAATTAGTTTATCTCCTGATTTGGGTAGGTAGACTTCTGGTGCATTCTTAGTAGTTGCTTAATTTGTTTTATAACCTTTTTATCTTTGTCTGTCCAAATAAATTTTGATTTTTATTAAGTTTTTTCAGTTAGGGTATTTCTTGCTTGGTAAGTTCTCGCAGGAAATTTCTTCCGTAATTTAATAACCCTAGTAAACTTTGTAGCTACTTTTTATCTTTTATTTCCCTGAAAAATTCCCTGATTTTTGAAATGATATGTTTTTGTAGTTGAATGCTATTTTTGTCTAGGACAATTCCAAGGAATTCTATCAATTCTTTTTCGATTTCGATATTTTTTGGAGAGACTATTGTCCCGTGTCTTTTAAAAATGTCACTAATGATCGAGAATTATTTGGATTTTTTGGACCGTGAATGTCAAGAGAGGCATTGCCTCCCCCCTTTTTTTGCTTACATGAGTACACTATATTTACATGAGATATTTAGACTTTACAAGAAGTTAATGGAATTATCGGAGACTGAGGTTTTTACCGAACATGGAGATGTATGATCTATCCATCCATTTGTGGATAGGGCAGGGACGGTGACAACAATAGTGGAGAATCCTGACATCAACAGTGGAGATTCTCGACATCAACAGTGGAGATTTTTGATAGTGACATCAACAGTAAAGATTCTTGACGACTACATCAACAGTGAAGATTTCTGACAAGATTTTCTACAGTAAGATTCTCATGATACTTCTCCTGGAAGGAAACTCGTCTATAAAAGGGACCTCCGAAGAAGGGCATCATCATCGACAATGCACACCAGTGTAAGTGAGTTTTCACGACATTCTAAACTCCTAAACGCCTCCTTTTTTTACATCATCCTCTCCTCACCCTCTCATCCGCTTCACTCTTTTACTAGTCTTATGCCAGCCGATTAAATCACCTTTCATCTGTAAAAAAAACCACCACTATTATATTATGTATAATGAGTGTGAATGAGTGTATTAGCTTTCTGCATTAGTGTGTAACAGCAATAGTAGTAGTGCGTTTTTTTTGGTATTAAAGCCCTGGCGTTTTTTGCTGGGCGGTAGGGGTCTGCAGTCTGTACAAAGAGTTTTTGGTGTAAAATGATTACCATTTCGGTATGTACTGTACATTTTTGAATTACTATAAAGTAGTTGTTTTGGTGTGCTAGACAAGTTTTATGTAGTTTTACATGATTTTATTTCTACAAAATTCATAAAAAATACAAAAAAATTGGAGAAACTTAGGGATAGTACAAAAAAACCAACCTTCTGCTCTCTCACAACCTGCATGTTTACTGTCCTAGATACATTCTAAGTGTCTTTTGTTAGATTTGAGCAACTTTAATGTCCAAATTCCTGAGCGTGCCTTTTGTTGTCGAAGATAGGCGTTTGTAGGGTAACTCTCAGGAGGTGGTTTTAGGCACTGTAGGCTACTCAGAGCTAGTTACCCACCGACATCTTAGATGGCTACTGACATACCATGCATATTTGAGCATTCTAGAAGGGATTATAGTCATTTAGAATATTTTTCAGGAGTTCTAGATAAAAATCTAACTAATATAAGCCAGCTTCCTTAATACCCTTGTTGATCTTATAGTCTTCAGGTTCAGCAAATTAGAGTCTTGAATAGAAAAATTAACAGAATAAAATGACAAATATATTTCTATATTCTGTACATACGAAAAAAATACTTCCATGAAACGATTCAATAAGAAAATGAAGGAAGTAGTAGGAAGGTTGGATCGCATTGACGGATTAGGTACCATCTCAAGGTGAAAAAAACTGAGTCAACAGATAAACATGATGCAAGTTAAAAGGGTATACTCTAGGAAAGAGTATGACTCGATAATTTATGGTGCCTAAAATTAGGGTTACCCTACAAATGCCTACTTTCGGCAATAAAAGGCATGCTCAGGAATCTGAGTGTTAAGATTATTCAAATTTAGTAGGAGACACTTAGAATGTATCTAGGACAGTAAACATGCAGGTTGTGAGAGAGCAGTAGGTTGGTTTTTTTGGTACTATTCCCAAATTTCTCCGAATTTTTGTATTTTTTACGAATTTTCTAGAAATAAGATCATGCAAAACTACATAAAATTTGTTTAGCACATCAAAGCAAGTACTTTATAATAATTCAAAAATATATACTACATACCAGAATGATAATCATTTCACACCGAAGAGGCATTGTACAGACTGTAGACTCCTACCGTCCAGCAGTGAATGCCTGGGCTCTAATACCAGAGAGACTCACTACAATTATTACCGTCACACACTAATGCAGAAAGCTAATACATTCAGGTACACTAATTATACATAATAGTGGTGGCTTTTTACAGGTGGAATGTGATTTAATCGGCTGGCATAAGACTAGTAAAAGAGTGGAGCGGATGAGAGAGTGAGGAGAAGATGATGATGTAGAAAAAGAGGCGTTGAGGAGTTTAAAGTGTTGTGAAAGCTCACTTATGCTGGTGTGGATTGCCGATGATGATGCCCTTCTTCAGAGGTCTCTTTTATAGACAAGCTTTCTTCCATGAGAAGCCTCATGAGAATCTTACCGTAGAAAATCTTGTCAGGAATCTTAATTGTTGATGTCGTTGTCAGAAATCTTCACTGTTGATGTCAGGAATCTCTATTGTTGATGTCACTGTCGGGAATCTCCACTGTTGATGTTAGGAATCTCCATTGTTGATGTTGCCGCTAGGAATCTTTTAATGCCGAACGAGATGTTTTTTACACTTACATGAGTATGCTATATTTACATAAGATATTTATGTGTGATGTTCTTTCATATGCTCTGCTATCCACTCGAACTCTGTTGGGATATCTAAAATTTTCTAGTGGAAAGCTGTATACCGTAGCAGCTTTATTGCTTTGTGGCTTCGTCTTTTTGGAATACTAAATTTTGCATGATAGTCCTTTGTGGTGACTATGCTTCTTCCGTCCGTCGTGATTGAGTAGCTCTTGATATTTTTGATAAGTTTTCTTGCTTCGTCGACTAGCTCGATAAAACTACTGCATCAGAAGTAGTTATAGTTGATCCTTTCGATGTTGTAATTGAGGTCGAATTTTTGCCACGCTCGGGGTAGCTAAATATCCATATTTGGTATGGTTGGAAAAACTGTCTTTTTTCTCCATCTGAGCATGTTGAATATTTGGAAGGTGAACAAACGATTATAATTGATGCTCGTGGCTAGTTTGTGAGTGAAAAGCCTTATCATTGTTGGAAGTTTGCGCCATTCTTGTTCTCCTTGTAGTCTAAAGCATGGCTGTCTTATAAGTCATCATTAGACTTCTTGGATATCCCACAGTCTTTCTTTCATGAACTTAAAGAGCTTTGGATAGTTGTTTTGGGCCCTGATGCTATCTGCTTTATTTTTTGATAGAATTCTTATGATATTCTCCTTGTGATCGAGCATTATTGTTTTGATACTCAAAAAGATTTCTTCGGGAAGTGCCTGTCTAGTTTTCTCGAGAATATACTCTTTTTGTCTCTCTTCTGACATATCTATTTCTTTTCCTTTCATCGGGTTTTCCTGAAAAATGATTAGTTTATTATTATATATGAAAAATTACCTAACCCCCCTTTTTTTAAATTGGGCTCGACAGCCTCTTGCCGAGCCATTGATCCTAGCATGAGAAGTATACTAAGATTTGGGCCTTATCATTTGGACTTAAATTTAGATCTTCTCCTCACAGTCGTGATAGCACCGACCCTCTTATTTCCTCTCTGGCAATGGATCTTCTAGCAAGTTCTCTGGTTTTTCTTTTACTATTGTTTCTTGTTAATAGAGGTTGCTTTGAATTGTTTTTAATATATAGGCTATTTCCAGAACTTTGTATTTCTACCCCTCCGAAGTGTTTTGGTTCTTCAGTTTGTATCAAATCTTCGAGAAACCACTGTCTAGGTATCGTGAGATTCTTTATATTTATTAGTCGGGGTTTTATCTCTTCTTCAAAGGTTTTGGTTCAAATATTGCGATTATCTGTCTTTGGCTTGAAACTGTTCTAGCCTCTGTGGTTTGGGTTAATTCATGTATTGTTGTATATTTTATGGTCAGATCGTGTGAATTGGTTTTCATGTTCATTTCTTGAGTCTTAATTTTTAGTCCTATCATGTCTATTATGTTTGGGTCTGTTATAGAGATAAATTAGTTGGGTCGGATATTGAACCATACGGTTTGATTTATTAGATTGGATTGGAAACCACATATTAGTGTTTGATGGCAGTTAGTGAATCAGTTGTCCATTACAAGTGTTATTATAGGAATGTCTATGCCAGTTCTAAATAGTGCATTAATCTTAATTTGGATTAGGCTAACGTGGATATATCGAATTTCTGGGTATTTTTTTTTCCATCTTCGTATTTTTTTTCTCAGCTAAAGATGAGAATATCTACTCTTTCTCCAGCCAACAGATTTGCTGTTGTGTTTCCGTTAAAATTTTCAGTTATTCTTGTAGAAAAGAAATTGAACTGCGAGACTTTGTATATTTCTGTCATTTTTATTTGCTAATGTTTTTCATCATATCATTGTCTTCGGGGCTAAAAACTACTTCTCTTCCAACCACATCTCCTAACGTTATACTATCCAATTCTGATGCTGGGGTGTAATAGGACCTGATTTTTCGTTCATCATAAAAACCAGTTTGGGATTTGAATCATTTTCGACTTCAAGTTCATATAGTATTACATCTGATGGCGGGACTTCTTCTCCAAAACAGATTCCTAAATCTTGTTCCTCCATATATTTTATCATTTTCTGGACATTTTCCCCTCCCGGTTAGCATTTCCTCCATATATTTTATCACCTACTAAAATGTCATATATATCATTATACATGTTGTATAAATTACAATCCGATTTACATATCTCGTCGCAATTGCATGGTATGTCGGTAGCTATCTAAGATGTCGGTGGGTAACTAGTTCTCAGTAGCCTATGATGCCTAAAACCACCTCATGAGGGTTACCTTACAAATGCCTATCTTCAGTAATAAAGGGCATGCTCAGGAATTTGGGTTTTCAGGTTACTCAAATTTAGCAGAAGACCCGTAGAATGTATCTAGGATAGTAAACATGCAGGTTGTGAGGGAGCAGTAGGTTGGTTTTTTTTTGTACTATCCCCAAGTTTCTCTGTTTTTTGTATTTTTTACGAATTTTCTAGAAATAAGATAATGCAAAACTACATAAAACTTGTCTAGCACATCAAAAAATCGGGGAAAGTTAGGAATAATACAAAAAAAATCAACCCACTGGTCTCTCACAACCTGAATGTTTACTATCCTAGATACATTTTAAGTGTCTCCTGTTAGATTTGAATAATCTTAACATCCAGATTCCTGAGCGTGCCTTTTGTTTCCGAAAGTAGGCGTTTGTAGGGTAATCCTAAGGATGTGGTTTAGGCACCGTAAACTACTCAGAGTTAGTTACCTACCGACATCTTAGATACTACCGACATATCATGCAATTATGAGATATGTAAATCAGATTGTAGTTTATACGACATATATAATAATATATGACATGATGTACACTCTAAGGTATTCAAAAAAAATATTTAATGATGTAGTTCTGCAAATGGAAAAATTAATAGAACAAAGTAAAGATCCCAACATAACTTTAGAAATGAAAAAAAATCTAATTCGACAACTCAAAAAAATCTATAAAAATTCAAAAGTTTGCTACGACATTTCGAATATGAATTAAGCCTGGAAGAAGACCAATCAAATGCAATAAACAATATAACCGAGAAGAATGGAGAGAAAGGAGGAAGACAATAATAAAAACCTTTTGCAACTTAAACCGATAGAAATTAGTAACCAAGAAAGTAAGAGAGGAGGAAAGAACAAATGAAGAGGTTATTTTAAATTTCGAAGAACCTCACAGAGAGTAAGAAGAGGAATATACGATACGATATGATGAGATAATTTTTGCTCCAAAACAAGGAAAAATGTGTAATTATGTTAAAAGAACATTCAGATTCAAAGGTTACAAAAATATTCGTTACATGCGCTACTAGATATGGGGGCCGCCATTTGTTCTTGTCAAGAAAATGTCATACCACTAGAAAAATGAGAACCAATAAAATATCCAATTAAAATAATAGGGATTAGTGCGCATAAAACAACTATCCAAAACAAAGCCAAAAACGTGAAAATTTGGCTTACTGAAAAAAATTTATTATACCAAAACTCTTGTGTTTTCCACATATGAATGGGGACATAGTTTTAGGGAACAATTTTATTGTAGAATATCTACCAATGATCATAGAAAAACAGATGGTGTCCCTACATTAACGAGAAGGTAGCCAATTCCGTAGGGTCGACATGTCTCTTTTAGAAAGACCCAGGTACAAGTGTATAGAAGACTTTTTTCCTCCGAAAATATCTCAAACAATGAAAACTCATTGAAGAGATGCGAAGAGGTTTTTGAGCTAGATCAAACCCACTAGCTTTATAAAACACTTAGTAAAAATTTTAGTGAATATATGTTAAAATTATGGGATCGAACCTAAGATTTTATAAAATTCTGTTAAGAGACGACAATGTAATTATTATGGTATAACCCATACTCTATACTAGGCAAGATATAAATGAATTCGACAATCAAATAAGTGAACTTTTAACTATCGGTCTAATAGAGAGAACCACTAGTCCTCACTCTAGCCCAGCATTCATGGTTAAAAATCTTAATGAATTAAAGAGAAAAGAACCCCGAATGGTAATTAATTACGAGAGATTAAACCAAAATCTTAAGTTTGATGGGTATTTTATCCCAAAGAAGGAAGTCCTAATAAATTTAATAAAAGGATCGAGAGTATTCAGTAAGTTCGACTGTAAATCTGGTTTCTGGCAAATTAAAATGATGGAGGAATCGAAACTACTAACAGCATTTAGTACACTGTGTGGTCATTTTCATTGGAATGTTATGCCATTTGGATTAAACACCGCACCACAAATATTTAAAAAATGGATGGATTCAATCATTAATGACTTAAAGGATTTCTGTGACATTTTGGTCTTTTCTAAAACAAAAGATCATAAGGGACACCTAAAGATCATTAGTGACATTTTTAAAAGACACGGGATAATACTCTCCCAAAAAAGATCAAAATCGAAAAAGAATTCCTTGGAATTGTTCTAGACAAAGATGGCGTTCAACTATAAAAACATATCATTTCGAAAATTAGGGAATTTCCCAAAGAAATAAAAGATAAAAGACAACTACAAAGTTTACTAGGGTTATTGAATTACGGAAGAAATTTCCTGTGAGAATTTACTGAGTAAGAAATACCCTTACTAAAAAAACTAAATAAAAATCAAGATTTTATCTAGACAGACAAAGATAAAAAGGTTCTAAATTAAATTAAGCAACTCGCTGAGAATGCATCAGAAGTCTAACTACCCAAATCAGGAGATAAACTAATTATAGACACCGATGCATCAGACGAATATTGGGAGTGTGCACTGAAAGCAATCCCGAAGGAAAATTGGGACGAAGAAGACCCACCTCTATCCTAAAATGAAATCAGACTCAGAAAAAGGAGCATACCACAAAAAATATTAAAACATGAAAAACTTTGTGGGTACAACTTTGGAAAATTCAAACCAAACGAGATAATATCTGAAAAGGAGCTATACACTATAAAGCTAGTTTTGCAAAAATTTCAAATATTTTTTGCACCCGAATATTTTATCAGAACAGATAATAAGGCTGTAAGAGATTTTCTAGTAAATACGAGAAAGACCTTTGGTAAACGCATGCAATGGTATAATGAAATAGCACAGTACTTCTTTGAGATAGAATATGTTTAAGGAAAAAATAATTTTATTGCAGATTATCTAAGCCGACCTACCAAGTAAAAAATAAGTAATTACAAGGAGCTCCTAGACAAGAAAAATATTTGTAATCGACTAATAATTTTTTTGCAGATGACAAGTATGACAACCAAGAATGATAAGGGGAAGACTATAGCAAGTAGTGTTCATATTCTAGAAGCATTCATCATATTTGTGGGATATCAGCTGGGTATTTACACAAACTGGGAAAAATACTACGATCAGATATTCGATTTTAATGGGCCCTGCTACAGGCATTACTACCGTGAGGATGCTTAGCTTGGAAAATGTCACGTCAGAACCCATACATAGTGAAAGAAGATCATGATCTCGCCCATTACATGTTTGAGCCAAAAATAACAAGCTTTTCTAAGCTAGAGATCTCATTACCGTTCTACTTCGAAATAAACGGAGCCTGGAGAGCTCACCAAAAGGCAAGACTGGGAATTGGAACTCGCCGCGTCTTTCGAAGGCAAATGGGAAACTTAGCAAATCTTATAATGAAACATGAATCAGAACTCAAATCTTTGAGAAACGTTTGCTCAGATTATATAGCAACCCTCAATGAAGGTATCATTAGAGAAGTAACTCCTAAACAAATCGATCTCTTAAAAAGTATGGGTAAACTTATAGAGGAGTTGCCCAATCTTGCCGAACAAGTAGGGCAAGGGAGACACTGCCAGAAGGATCACAAGCATGCAACATTTCTACATGGCAGGTCGAGGTAGAAATTGACACGGAAGTCGAGACAGAAGTGGAAGTCAACATAACCAAGGAAGCCCTCTATAGAGGCTACTAAAGCAGCTATATGAAGAAGGCAACGCAGTAGTTGGTTTACTCGGAGAGGAGTCTGGAAAGTTTAAATACTATGTTCTCTACGGGACGCCAAAAGTGAAAATTAGTCTCAAAATCAAAACTTGACCAAAATAAACCACCAGAAGCAACAATCATGCCAACAGGTTGGGACGACCTTACTCCATCCACAAATGGATGGATAGTTCCTACATCTCCAGGTTCGGCAAAAACCTTAGTCTCTGATAATTTCATTAACTTCTTGTAAAGTCTGAATATCTCATGTAAATATAGCGTACTCATGTAAACACAAAAAAAGGGGGAGGGGCGACATCAACAGTAGGGATTCCTGACATTAACAGTGAAGATTCCTGATGATGACATCAATAGTAAAGATTCCTGACAAGATTTTCTACAGGAAGATTCTTATAAGGCTTCTCATGGAAATAAGCTCGTCTATAAAAGGGACCTTCAAAGAAGAGCATCATTATCGACAATCCACACCAGCATAAGTGAGCTTTCACATCACTCTAAACTCCTCAACGCCTCTTTTTCTGCATTATCATTCTCTTCTCACCCTCTCATCCGTTCCACTCTTTTACCAGTCTTATGCCAACCGATTAAACCACCTTCCATCTGTAAAAAGCCACCACTATTATGTATAATTAGTGTGCCTGGGTGTATTAGTTTTCTGCATTAGTGTGTGATAGCAGTAGTAGTGTCTCTCTGCTCGAACTTGAGTTATGAGAGGTGAGTAGGTTGTCGAGATACGGAATCTCAGTCAACTACCTACAGTGAAATTATCCGATAATTAAAAAAAAAAATTAGAGAGATGCATACACAAAGATTTTATGAGGCCTGTTCAAGATGGATCTTGGACATACATCCTCATGGGAAAGTTGACTGTTTAGCGTGAGTTTTTATTGGAGAAAGAGCAAGGATTACAATATCTCAATATCTCCTTTTTCTCTTTGAGGTCACAAATTATCGAAGTATTGAGTAAGTAGTGAAGATCTCCCTCCATTATGGAGGGTGTATTCATAGTGGAGTTTTAGTCGAATTAGAGTCCATGAAGTTTTCTGATATGCGATGAGTTTTGTTGCTTTTAGAGAGAGGAGCTTTCTTATTGTAGTTAAACTTGTGTTTCTTATTATAAGAGGACCCTAATGGACAAAGGATTCTGGCGGTAGATCAATTGAGTCTTCTGGGCTTGGTATGGTTAACGGATCCTTCCCTGATGGGTTTTTAACTTATGGGCTTGGGCCAGTCAATTTATTGATCAACAATCTCCTAATATGGTAGGCTGCTAGTAAAAGCCTGCCTTGGTTCCTTTCTTCCTGTGGATCAACCAAGTGGACAGTTCAATCCTGGCCTCTCACTGGTAACATGCTAGGAAGATTGTCAGATTTGCTGCATGATCTTGCACACAAATTCCTTATGAATAATAATCTTCTTAGCTTATAGTCTCAGGGTGGCAGTCTTCATGGCTAACTCAGGCAAATTCTCAATAGCAAATGACAATCTCAATTTGCTTCTGATACCACACAGCATACACGGTGACTCACTTTTCATTTTCAGTCACCATTTATGCTAAATAATCTTCATACTTTTCCCAAAGCAGCCATCCATGTTAACTATTTCAAGCATCAAGACCGAAAGTGTACTGCTAACTTAAGGGGGAAGGGGATGAGATTGTAAGCAAGCATGTAAGACAAATCAATTAATAAAAACGCACGAGTTATAAAGAAAATGTCCAGAAGCTGTGATATTTGTAGTATGACCCTGACCAAATGTGATTCAGTGGTACTGTAACTGCTTTCCAATACTCATTTTAATTTAGATCATTTCATGTTACACAAATACCATTCAAAAACTAGGGGCATCAGTTGCTTCAACTTCAACTTTCGTTGCATGCTTTTAATAACTAATCATGTAATGAAGCTCAAACAAAATGTTTCGCACTGATCAATTCATTCTAAAAATTCTTTGCACCACCATGTGTGTTTCACACTTGTATGTGGAAACATGCTCTTTTTTTTTTTTTTTTTTTAATGTAATCCAAACGATGCTTGCTTCTCTGACATTGAGATTGAGGTACTATCACGTCTTGACTTACAATTTTATGCATGTGGGAAATTCTGTGTTCTCTTTTTGCAACACATCATATCATACTTGATATTGAATGTGTTTTCGTCACAGTAATCTTCCACAATCAGGTCATGCGAGTTAATCCATGAATGGATGGGAGGGTTCAAAATGATCGTGTGGACATTTGATAACATAATAAATCATATCGACTATTGACAAATGAATTGGTCCTATGGTTAATGTTGTCTAAATTCTTTACATAATATTTTAGTTCCAATTTTCATATCTTTGCCAATAATTATATTGTAAGCTTTAGCTGAACATTTCATGTTGTGCTCGTTGTCATTGGTAGGTGGACAGCTGAATCCAACGGCCCAGCCCTTCTCATGGGCAACAAGGCTTGCAATAATCCAAGGTGCAGCACGAGGTTTAGCTTTCCTCCATGAATGCAGCCCCAGAAAATACATCCATGGAAACATAAAACCCTCCAAGGTTCTCCTCGATGATGATAACCATCCTTACATCTCTGGTTTTGGTCTCACCCGACTCTTGTCTGGCACACAGAAGTTCACCCATTCCCTCACTAAAAAGCTGGTTGCCACCACAAGCACCCAATGCATGTTGGGGCCCTCTACCGAATACTTGGCCCCTGAGGCCCGTGTACCAGGAACCCCAGTCACCCAAAAATGTGATGTTTATGCATTTGGCATCGTACTGTTGGACGTTCTGACAGGGAGAATGCCTGGTGGCAAGCCAGTTAACGGACAAGTGGAGGTGGAGGGGTTTGTGAGGAAGGCCTTCAAGGAGGAAAGGCCACTATCGGAGATCATAGACCCGGCATTGCTACATGAGGTGTATGCGAAGAAACAGGTGCTTGCTGTGTTCCATGTGGCTCTGGCATGCACTGAATCGGATCCTGATTTGAGGCCAAGGATGAGGGCCGTGTCTGACAACCTGGACCGGGTTGGATCAGGCAACTGAGGTTGTCAAGGACAGTGGGTTTTTGTTGTAAATGTGCTTTTGGTTCTGGAGTTCGTGACTCAAATAAGACCCCACGATACAAGCATGCATTTCTCAGTTGAGAGAGAATGAGCGTCAAAACAGTCGTATTTGAGGCGTGAGTTTGACTCCGATTAGTATCATACTCCGATTAGTGTCTTTTGTGACCTGCTTTAGGTATAGGGCCCGACTGCACATGCCTCTTATTGTTGGTTGCACTGCAAAGCATGCTCCAGGCTTTGATATTATTACTTAAGATCGCAAGCATGCACTGAAAATATTACTTGTTATCACAATCTATTTATGCTGATTATGTGTGATAACAATCTATTTATGCTGTTAGTTTAGTTTTTATTTATACTTTTCTCCCAACAAATATCAGTCTCGTGAGTATGTATTTATTTTTTCCGTTGGTAGTGCCAAAGTGCTATGTGCTTCTGGACGGTCAATTAAACTGAGTGATGTGTTGGGACAGCAATAACAACTAAACTTTTTACGCCAAGTACTTGAGGTAAGTTATATGAGCCAAAAGAGAATTATGCAGGATTGATTTTGTAGATAATTCTTCTCCAGTTATTCCTATTCCTATCAAGTAATATCTCTTCATTTAAACATTTATAATCTATATATTTTTTTCATATTACCTCGATTCATATTTTCTTTAGTTGTTCCTTTGCTTATTTAAACATTTATAATTCATAACTTGTTTTACGTTGATAAATTTTTATCGTTGAATTAGTGCATTTATAGATTTACGTTGTTTATGACCAAACCATCATAAGCGATTTTTTTGCATCTTCTCATCGATGAGAATTACACCTATCTTAGTACGAATATATTCATTTCTCATTTCATCTCTCCTACTGTTGCCGCATATCCAACAAAACATGCACATTTCTGTTACGCTTATATTCTGTGAATGACGTTTCTTTATAACTCAGCATTCCTTGCCATATAACAAAATTGGGCTATTAGCAATTCTATAAAATTTCTCTTTAGCCTTAATGGAATGTTATGGTAACATAAAATTCCCGTTGCACTCCTCCATTTCAACCAGATAACTTATATCCTATGGTTACTATCACTATCGATCTATCCATCACTCTGAATAATATAATCCAAATATGTGAACTGACTGTTCGTTTGTATCTCCTATCTGTCCAGTATTACGGCATTATAGTTTAGAGTTCGTCATTTACTAAATTTATACTCTATATATTCTGTTTTAAACATACTCAATTTAAAACAATTAGATTCTAATATGTGCCTCCATAACTTTAAATTGACATTTACCCCTGCTCTTGTCTCATTAACTAAGACAATATCATCAGCAAATAGCATATACCAAGATATCTCATACTGAATAGCTCTAGTAAGCTCATCCATCACTGTAACAAATAAGAACGGACTCAATGCATTCTTAATGCAATCCAATTGTGATAGAAAAATCACTTATTAGACTACCATATATTCTCACATTGGTAACTACTCAATCATACACATGCTTAATTATGTCAATATACTTGATTGCGAGTTTTTTCTTCATCAATGTTTACCAAACCACCTCTCGTGGTATCTTATCACAGGTTTTCTCTAAGTTAATAAAATACCCTATGCAAATCTTTATTTTTCTTTAGGAACTGCTCTATAAGTTGAAATAAATGAATAGTTTCTGATGTCGATCGCTCTGGTATGAATCCAAACTGGTTCTTCGATATTTTAACAGTCCGTCTCAATTTATATTCGTTATTCTTTCCCAAAACTTCATAGTATGACACATGAGTTATATTTCACGATACTTAGAATAATTCTAAATATCAATTTTGTTCTTATACGGAGATATTAGGGTACTCTTTCTCTATTTATTTGGCATTTTCTTACTTTGCCAAATCTTGTTAAAAATATCTGTTAGCCACCTCATACCCATCTCTCATAAGTATCTCTATAACTCTGTAGTAATCTCATATGGACCATTAACTTTTTTTTATCTCATATGGACCATTAATTTTTTTTATTTTATCATCTTCAAATTTTTTTTTACTTCATATTCTTTAATTCCGCGCATAAATTTATGATTTATATTCTCCTACTGAATAGTAAGGTCTCTCATATCTTGACTAAAACTACCATTATATAATTTATCAAATAATCTTTCTATCTTTCTTTAATTTTTTCATCTCGAACTAGAATCTTCTAATTCTTATCTTTAATACTCTTTACAGTACATATGTCTAGAACTTTCTCTCTTTTATTCGAGCAATTATATATATATATATATATATATATATATATATATATATATATATATATATATATATATATATATCATTTTCTGCCTTTTTATTGTCCAACTTCTCATACACTTATTTATATAATTTAGTTTTTTACATTCCAAACAGTTTTCTTAACCTTCTTCTTGGCTAGTTTATATATCTCTTAAAACTTATTCCATTATTGTTCTTTTTCAAATCTCTATAAAGATTCCACTTGATCTTAATAATATCTTTTACCTCTTCATTCCATCATAATGTGTCTTTACATGGTGGAGCACTGTCTCTCGACTCACCAAAAATATATTTAGTTACTCTCTTAATGCAGCTAGCCATTTTGTTCCATGTTACATCAGGATCATCATGATCTTTCTAATATGTTTTTTGTACTATTCTATCTACAAAAACTTTTTGATTATCTTCTAATCGCCGCCACTTAATTTTTCTAAATCTTTTTTTAATTCGAACATCTAAAACTAAATGTCTATATTGAGTTATCACACTCTCATCTGACACTACGTTACATCGATGCAACTATCTCTATCTACGCATCTAGTTAAAAAGAAATCTATTTGGCTCGCACTCGATCCATTTCTAAGAGTAATCAAGTGAGAACTCTCCTTTTAAACCAAATATTTACTAAAATCAAACATAAGACAAAACAAAATCTAGAATTAAATTATATATTTCATTTCTTTCTCCAAAACTAAATCCTTCATGTATACTATCAAACTCATTACGACTACTTACTACATGTCCATTGAGGTCACCACTAATAAATAGTTTTTCTCTAATGGGTATTCTTTGTACTATCTCATTTAGATCATCTTAAAATTGATATTTACTAAATTCATCAAGTTCTACTTGTGGTACATATAGACATTAATAACATTAATAATTTCTCTATCTAAAATAAGTTTAACTAATAAAATTCTATTATCATTCCTCCTAATTTCTACTATATCTCTAAGTAATTGTTTATTTATGATTATACCTACTCTATTACGATTTCTATCTCTATCTGTATATCAAAATTTATAACTCTAATACTCTATAATTTTACCTTTCTCACCTACTCACTTAGTTTCTGCACGTAAAAAATATTAACGCTCTTTCTAATCATGATATCAACTAACTCTGTTAATCTACCTTACCTGTAAGAGAATTTATATTTCACGATGCTAACTGAAATCGATGTCCATGAGCTAATTTCTTTATTCTCACCCGCTCATTAAGGTGTGAGAACTCTCTTATATTTGACACTACATTTGGGCACCGACATGACACGTCGCTTTTAGGCAACGACCTAGCAATTCTCATATATTTTTTATTACGTCCGGGCTTCGATGTAGTGCGTCGCTCCCTATTTTTTTGGCTCATATCATAATATGTGACAATATTTTACACTGCCTATCACAGGCCTAACATAACCCTTCTCTTTTATTCTGCCTTAGAATATATAGTAAAAGAATAAATTTTTAAGCACAACACTGGCTGAGTTGATGTGTTAGGGTATTCCATTTAAATTTGAAGAAATACGCAAGTAGTTTACATGCTGCATCAGTTGTATATATATTTTTTGGTAGAAAATTAAGCATATTTTTGTTTGGAAAGATACCATTCACAGGGATGCCGAGGGGTTTTGGTTTTGATAACTATATAATTATGATAGAAAATTTAAATGAGATTCCTATATAGATATTTCAGATGGGATTTTATTTGTTCATGTCCGGTTCTGTAGTAGAGATGTGATTAAGAAAAAACCATCAATTATAACCCTAAAAGAACTAGATTTCGTAAGCACCATAGAGGAAGAATGAAGGGAATATCTTGTCGGGGCAATCGTATTTGTTTCGGCAGATACACTCTTCAGGCACTTGAACCCGCTTGGATCACAGCTAGACAAATAGAAGCAGGGCGAAGAGCAATGACACGATATGCGCGTCGTGGTGGAAAAATATGGGTACGTATATTTCCAGACAAACCTGTTACAGTAAGACCTACGGAAACACGTATGGGGTCGGGGAAAGGATCTCCCGAATATTGGGTATCCGGCTTAAGGTTTCTTTGCAGACGATTAAACCTTTCACAAATGACCAGTATGACACTGCCCTATGATTTCCCTTTAAAAGAATACCAAACTAAATGAACTACAGGTTCCTTATTTTATGATGCATTACATCTTAACAAAGCTCAGCCTAGCAAAATAGTTAATGAAGCAGAAAAAACTGCAGCATCATAACGAGAAAAATATTACGACCTGCAGTAGATAATGTTGGTACATGACCTCTTTTTGTCCTCTATTTCCTAGCTAATCGTAACAGAAAAGAGTCACCAACGACAATTTACAGCAAAAAGAGGAAGGAAAACTGCCAGCAACAGATATATTGCACCATCACACATCAAGCAGCTACTGCTTACGTTAAGCAGCCATCTAAGAGATACTGTATGATTACGTTTTGGAGTATTGAATATTAACGTTGGAGAAGACAATCCATTAAACCTGAACAAAAATTCTACTTCAGGCTACAATGTAGAATTAAAGCAGGGCAACATTGTTATGTGAAGCATGAAAGCAAATACAAACACTGCAAAATTACTAGATATGGATTATTGTTGAAATGCAGTTTCTATCATCTTCCTTGGAAAAGATAAATAAATAAATAAAATGAGTTTGTTCCTATGATACGTAACATCTGTAAGGCCCTGATAAATGGAGAAATAAGAAATGAAATAAAATGGTATCAGATAGTAGCATAATACAACTAACAAAACAGCTAGAAAAAAGCTGCCAGCAGCAGAAAGATCACACCATCACACATCAAACAGCCAACACAAAAAGAATCCCAACAATATAGTGGCGACGGCATTGTGATCTTGGTCTTGGAATCCACTCTTCGATCTCGTATCACGCTCCACCAAATAACTTTCATGCCTCCTCTTCCTTACAATGTGCAACTGTAAATTTAGTTTTAGAGTCTGCTACTCATCACTTATCAGGCACTATAGTCTCAGATAAAGCCTACCCTCGTAGCTCAGCCAAATGTATCTTCTGAGATAAAAAGTCTTTGACCCTCAACGCCTGCATCTGGACACTGAAGCTGTTCATAGTTCAGCTGTCTTGATGCTTCATATAGCGCAATGCCAACACTGACAGAAAGATTCAAGCAGCGAACATATGTATCAACCATTGGAATTTTGATGGTGCCACCACCCATTCCTTCCCTAGTGCAGTCAACCAAGGCTTCTGGAGGTAATCCACTAACTTCAGAGCCAAAAACTAGCCAGTCCCCTCGCTTATACTTGACATCCTGCGTATCCAGAACAAGGTATTCATAAGCATAGCCTTTAAGATTAGATGAACATATTCACAAGTTGAAAATTCAGGATGCATTTTTCATTATAAGGATTTATTGAAGGGAACACAAGTCCATGTCACTTTTAAACTATTTTCTGAAGTGAGGAGCTAATTCTGGATAAGTCTGTCCCATGCAAAATGAACTGAAAATTAGTATCATGAAAGTTAAAACAATGTCATATAAATAATAGCATTATGAATGATAATTTTAGTAACCTAATGGTGTTTATCAGTATTACAAGAGCATAAACATATTTTTAAGTCTGAAAAAATGATGAAATTAACAATAGGAATGCATACATCAGTTTCTTAAGAACAAAAGCGTCCATATTTGAATTTCTAGCATGAGAAATTCATGTAATAGGCAAAGAACTATAAATGTTGGGGAACACATGAATGAGGGTTGACAGATAAATTTAAAACTGGAAAATAGAGAGGTACAGATATTTTTCCTTTTTAATAGAAATTTATGCAAATGTAGCAATTTGGATCTTGTGGGAGAATAAAAAATAGTCATTATAAATAATGACCAAATCTTTTCAGAATATTTGAGGTCATGCATACTTCTACAAGAGGAAAGTTCCGGCCGGGGGGGGGGGGGGGGGGGAGTGTGCTGGTGGGTTATTATAAAAAGTTCTGTTGGATATTCGGATATATAAGACACGAATTTCAGATATTCAGAAATATTCCTCCCAGATCTTAATATTTAGACACATGCCTTCCAAATTAGGAAGAATATTTTATTATAATGAAGCAATGTTTAGTCGGACATCTTATCAGACAAGTCATTTTTTTCCATGTCATTGTTGTACAATTTTAGATTTCTCTCACACAATAAAACAATTCAGGAGGGTTATTATTAGAAACGGTTTTGTTAGATATATACCACATGAATATCAGATATTCAGTAATATTCCTCCTAAATCTCAATATTAAGACACATGCACCAAAAATTTGAAAGTAAACGCTTCTATTATGAAGTGTGTCAAATTGTCGTATGACACTTTTTTTGTCATTGATGTTTCATATGTATTTTAAAAATTTTTCTCACATGTCAGTTTGTCAAATTGTCGTACATGTGCCAGCATGTTCGCCTCATCTAAGTGGCATTTAATATACCCTAATTTGTTAAACTAAGCGAAGATAAAGGAAATTCCTTGAGTCAGCTAAATACCGATCTATAATCACGAAATTACCCCTACGACATATTAAATATCTCCCTCCCTCCTAGCTCATTAGCAACGTTAAAGAGGAATTTCAACAAATACCTAAATGTTCATTTTTTTTTTCAAGAGAAAAAAAAAATCTATTTAATTGCTAATCAAGTAGGATAAGCGACAAGGATCAAGGCGGACATTAGATGGACATTAGATCACCCACGATCATTCTACTAATGCAACAACAATTTTTCCCATACCTTCTACCTTTTCTTTTTTTCCCTCTATAGTTTCAACAATAATTTTACATGCAACTTCTATCTTTTCTTTTTTTCTCCTCTCCCTGTACTTTTCCATTCATGAATTGGCATTCAATGGGAAGACCAGGCTTCAATGAGCTAAAGGCGCAAACTATGGGGCACGAAACATAGCTTGAGGCAGACACTCACCACTATGGTAATACCTTTCTGGGCAATTATTAAGTTGGGTCAAGTATTTTATCCATCACCAGCCCAAAGAGAACGATATTCTTAAAGTTATAAATATAAATGTAAATATAAATAAAGAGGGGGAAAAAGCATCATTTAACATCCAAGCAATTCAAATTTTAACCCCAGCTAATGTTGGGGTATTTTGCTTACCACTTGATGATATAGGGGATATGTGTCCAAATCATAGTTCTGAATAACCAAATTACATAGCCCATTGAATAACCTTTTTGAACTCATTGTTACATAACTTCTTCATGTAACAAAAATGTTGCTTAATCTTAAATTATTCTATGGTATTTTATATTGTAATTTAATTCCATTATGAAAGTTTTATTTCCCGAGTATATAAATCATGCAACTCCCTTTCTCATACTACAGGCCTATTTTCCTAATTAAGCCCTAACTCCTTTGGATTTCAACTCCCTAAATGACATTTATGACTATTGACCTCAACTCCGATTTTGAGTCCAAGCGTGATTCTTGGCCTCAATTTTGATTCTGCTTTCAATTCCTACTTCAACTCCAATAACAACACTCATCAACTCCAATTTCAATATAGGTCCGTTTCAAGGTTTAAACCTCTACTTTAATAATTTTTATATATTTTGTTATTTTAACATGAAAAAATATTATCCAATAGTACGTTATTGTGGATAATTTTATTTTCATTTAGAATAAGAAATTAAAAAAATAATGTAACCTACATTATGCATCACACTGTATGCACCACAACCTTTTAGGAGGCCAAGCGTTATGTTATGCATTGCGTTATTGTCAACATTGGCCTAAATACGGAGATTTCGGGGATTTATTTTTATATCTAAGATTTTTGGGGGGCACCTATCTAAAAAAACCCTATTAAAGATCAAATGGAATTTGTTCATCAAACTAAACTCAATGAACCTTACCCATAGTAATTAAGGGTTTAGATGGGGGCTTGGAAGAGGTTATGGCAGCTGTCAGCGTTCTTTTTATGGGTCCATGATGACTGGATAAGAGAAGTATTCATCACTCGTCATTCTACAGATCAGTATAGATGATTGTTTTAAGGTTGTTTTTGTAGTCTATGAAACCATAGAGAAGATTTAGCATAACCAAGTTCTGGTAGGGAGGCCCAGATTGCTACTGGAGCCTTCACATGCTTACATGCTGAATAAATAGCATTTGCAGCCACAGGGTTCTACTGGATTCTTCTGGACTCCGGTGACGGGCTAGCAAACAGGCCATAGGCATACCTTGAAGCTGCATCAACGTGCATTCTAGGGGTTGAGGACGATTGTCTGGGTGAGGGACAGAAAAGTTGAGGCTCAATAACTGATGCAGCTGGATCATAACACGATGAAATCTACTCCAGACATATGGCTGCTTATATGAGACTAGACATCTTGTGTTGCTGCAGCTCATCTATAATGTTCAGATTAGACTGCCCTTTGTTTTGCTTGCGTACGACATTTTTACTCCATGTCATGCCCTTTTGTTTCCCTTTGATGCAACTATTTTGATATTTTGATGCCATTACGCTCTTTAGTAAAATTGAAGAGAGGGATAACTATCTCACATTTCCTCAAGAATGTCCATACATTGGGGCATGATCACTTTTCTGGAGGCATAAAGAATCACTGCTGTTGCCCATTTGCAAAGTTCATGATAGGTGCCAAAATGATCCAGTGACACATCTTAAATATCCAATACCAAAGACGCACAGGTTAGGTGGAAATGGGTAAGCATAAACCCATTAGCCCTCCTCAGTTAGCCTAATTTTAGAATAACTGTAGGATTTTCTACTTGTTAACTTGTGTGTAATGTTAGACTTCACTGCTATAATATGGATTATTTGCTACGATTTCAGTATCCAGTTTATTTTTCTTTCGACCATCTAGTCCTTGTTTGCATATAAAATTACGGAAAATGCCTAAGATAAGTCGCATAGTGTATGGTTGTGCTAGAACTGAAAAAATACAGTAGAAATTTGGACCAAAACAGTTTGATATAGTTCATGATTGCATTGTAGCTAAAAGTCAATAGAATTTAAAAGATATTTAGGTAACCACAAATGGTAGAGGAAGTGTCTACTCTCTACCAGTTAGGGTGAGAGAAATTTAGTTTCTAATTAGCTGTTAAGATAACAGTATAGCATTCAGTATTTATGGTAAGAGAAAACATGAGACCCTTACGCGTAGGCATCCCTAGGCATAGGCATTGAATAGACCACAAGCCTTCTTACTGAATTCAAATCTCTAACCACTAAATGCATATTGCAAGAAACCCCAAAAGACTTATAATTTGCATATTTACGAAGATGAGATAATTCCAATCACTAGTTTCAATAAACACCACGCAATTTGGCAAAAGGATACCCTAGTCATGAGAAGCCGCACTACCCGCACCACATGTATGATTTACCACAAATGATACTAAAAGGAGGAAAGGAAATAAGAACAAAAGGAAGAAACATAAGTGATTATAGTCAATTACCAACAGGATTTGAATAGTTCCCCAAAATAGAAAAAAGAAAACAGGAAGTAAATAAAAATTATGAATACTACTTGAAATACTCAATGAATATCACACAGGTAGTTTATGCATAAAACTATTCAAATAAAGAGAACTTGCAAATATCTTAAAAACTGTTTCAATCATAGTATAACCACTGTGATGGCCTAGTTTGCTAGTGGAACCAACTGAAGTGTGTTAGTAAAACTCCTTAGGCATGACATATTCTTAAATGGAAAAAATGTAGTAAACTTCTAAAAGACTCTTATAGAACTCTGTACAATTTGAAAATTACAGAAGAAACCAGTCAACTCTATGTATGATTATAGGTTTCATTTGAGTTCATGGACCTCTCAGATCTGATTATCATTTCCACATAAATAAGCTAATACTATAAATAATTGTGACCACTTACCGAATGAATGCTTGTACCTTTCTTGGTAAATGCCAATAATCGTTTTTCTCCAGCCTAAAATAAAATGATTATCATAATAGTAACTGCTGCTAGAGTGAAACTAAACATATGAGAAGAGAAATGGGGAAATGCTCCAACAATCAAGTACCAGTCGCCTAAAATATTCCAGGAAATCAGCCCATGATGCATGAACCTTAACCACCACATATCTATCGTGGTTGGTTAAAGGAAAAAAATGATGTATGGATAATTTAACAGATGGAAATGTGAAATATGCCCTTTACTAGAGCCAACAGCAGAAAAGGAATTAATCATGCCAACCCCAAATCTGGGATTTCGGCTTTGTTACTGCAGCAGCAACTATTGTAGTTACCTTAAATTCATGTCCAGAAAAGAAACTCGTTCAACTGATCAGATGAGAGATTGAACTAGAAGTAATATTGCTATTGACATTTGTAGAAAGTGAAAAGATGAAGCTTTGTGTGGCAACCAAGCCTTGTTTAATTAATTAGAATAGAGCTTGACAATACTAGACTAGTTAGAAGTCACTAATTTGATAAATGTAGGAAATAAATAGACAAGGTTAGAAACTAAGTAGTGGAGAAACAACAATGAACCCTCTGTAGCTTCAGTAATTGGATACGGCCAATAATCCAATCCAGCACGCTTCAGTTTTGTGTCGTCTATCTTGTAGCCTAATGGCTGTAAAAGGAACTGAAAACGGTTAATATCAAACAACATAGCAGTACGACATTACACAAACTTTAGGTTCTACATCAATTTAATCAGCCAGCCCCCTTCAACATTTTTGAAGGCATATTTGAATACCTAAGTACATGCCAAATTCCCATTAGTATTTTCTAACAGTAAAGGGAGAAGGTCACTCGTTGCAGCTATTGCATCACGTAATCCAGGCAACAAAAGGGTGAAAATAGAAATGCTGGATAAGGACCAAGACCTTTTGCAGGGTCACCTGCACCCAGTGCAACCGTTCCTGTGTACTCTGTGTCACATCTAAGCACGTGCAAATCAAGGACATATATGCATATGATGACATGCACATTTATAGTACTCTATTCTTCTTAATATGATGACATGCTACCTCACTCACTCTAAAAGGTCTACCTCACTCACTCCAAAATGATGTCACACACATTACCACTTGTAATTTCCTATCATGCACATTTATAGTACTCTATTCTTCTTAATATGATGACATGCTATCTCACTCACTCTAAAAGGTCTATTCTGTACAAGAATATTGGTCCCAGAAAAAATCTTGTCGAGTTTTGACGAGTCTCATCTGAAGCATCTCTACTTTCATTTTCCCAAATATTACAAGCAACCTAGAAATCTAAAATCACTACTACGAGGAATATTGTAGATATCATATAGAGGTAATTATTAAGGGCACAGATATTGAATTTACCTCGACAAGATGCAAAGCAACCGCTGATGCTGCACATGTTCTTGCAATGCTTCCAGTATTTCCAGCGATCTGCCAAGGACAAAAGATCTCAGTGCCAGCTACCACATATTGATGCTGCCTGCAACCCATGAGCAAGCCATTTGAAATTGCTACTCCAGCAATTGACATTAACTATTCATGAGTATAGAAGCCTGCATCCTATCAAAAGATCAAATGTAGTTCCAATTCTAAGAGTCAGCACATGATAAGATTCATCAGTTCTACATATCTACATATAAGCAAAAAAAAAACCTTTTGCATTTTTCCTAGGTGTGGAAATAAACTTCATTGTTCATATGGAACTTCAATTACATAGCAGACGAAAGAATGTTGGATAGCTTAGCATTATCCATATCCATATTACAAACAGAATTGATACAAATATCCATATTACAGAGTGGATACAGATATTCACATTGGCCAAAATACACATTCGTAATTGAATCTGTTCACATCTATATGGGCCACAGCTGGATTCTTTGGCTGCTTGAGCATGGCACCAAAGCTAGGCAAAACAAGCTCCAGGTTCTGCATATGCATGATTCACACGCAAAACAATAAAGATTTATGCAGAATAGAAAATGGGCAATATATGAAGTAATGGTCTATATTACTTTAAGGTACTTTAGATTATTATAATAAATATTCAAAAAATCCAGCAAAATTACCGCCATCAATATTGCTGTGAGATTAGAAAACTATCTTGTATTTCGGTTTAGTCGAGATTTAGTCCCATATTACCTGTTGGATTGTTTGTATGGTGTTGAAACACCTATAAATATGTGCATCATTTGACTCATAATAAATAGATTGGTTAGTTCTGATTATTTGATGATAATCACCATCACCAATATCATCAAGATTCTCTTCATTAAAGCATCAGAGTCAATGACTGCCGTGCTGACTTTTCATAACCTCAACAAAAAAAGATAAAGTAAAAAAAAATGCATGGCCGACACTGTCAACAATCGCTTGCTAATTAGCGATCAACACTACTCGTCCCTGGTCAACTTTCCTGACTTTGTCTCTAATCATCTTCCCCGACTTCATTTCCGATCGTCTTTCCTACATCTCTTGCTCGAGTTGTCAACTAATCTTCTTCTTCCTTCGACTGCCTCTATCCCAATGAGTCATTACTGACTTCTTCATCAACCAACGACGAGCTCGGTTCGTAGACTTCGCCACACCATATTGACAACACACTTATGACTTCTCCTTATTTGCTTTTCTTTTATCCATATTGCTCATCACCAACTCACTGATAAATAGTTGTCCATTTTCTTCGGCCTTCACTTGCAACAGCTTTCTCTTCAACAGTTGCCTCCAACAACTTTTCTTTGAACTGCTGAGATTGAATCTCTTCGCATTTGGGGCATCTCAACTCCACAACCAGCTTCAATTTGTATTAAGTACGCTTGGTCTAGTTCAATTATCCGACCTGACAATATTGTCAATGCTGATAGACCTCTTACGAAGTTTTGAGCTGTTGGAAACCCACTTCAGGCCCAATACAAGTCCAATTTGAACTGTTGTGATTTTTGGGTATTTCTTAACTTTTTTTGGCATGAAATTTTCAAAATTTGAGTTTACCCATGGGGTTCATTTTTGGTGGTCGATAATTTACATTGATGGTAAATCAAAGCAAGTTTTGCATGATATGCATTCTACTATCACAAATTTTTGCAGATTTATTGATTGAGTGTTACAAAGATTGGAAAAGCCAGTTTGAAGATATTTTACATTTATTTTCTTTTGACATCTGATATGAAATGTTTTTATGCTCGACTTAAATTGGCTAGGGATAATTATTTTTAGTGTGAAGGCATCTATAAACGTTGTCAAGACTGGAGGCTCTTCCAAGCTCATCTTCATGTTTTGTATGCTCCACATCTTTTAGATTACTCACTAGAATCTACTATATTTCCATCAACTGAGGTTAAGTCTGAATAAGAGCCAAAGTCACATCTAAGACAAAGATTAAAGAGGAGATATGAATTGAAGAGATATAGGAATTGAAAGCAAAGCTCAAGCTCAAACATGAGATGGAGGCGACAGCAGATTTTGATATAGATCTAGAGCATGAATCCTTGTCAAGCTTGATGATCGTATTTTATTGCCTAAGTGATGGCAGACGGACGCGATTTACGGTTTGTGGTGGGAAATTAGGGAAGAACTTAGGGTTTTAGGAGATAAATTAGGGTTTGGACCTCATGTCCAGGTGAATCACATACTCACTCTCTAACGAATCACTCGAGATCACTCGAGAAAAGATTTGATAAAGCAAGTCACATGCTTTCAAAAGAAATCATATTCCACTCTATATTCAAATTAGGATTTTACAAACCATATATATAGAGAATTCTAAAGCACAAAATATCAAATCTATCCAAATCTCTAATCAAATCTAATAAAATCCTAATGCAACAAGATAATACCGAATCTAACCAAATTCTAATCAAATCCTAATCAAATCTCTATCAATTCTCCTGCACTTGAAAATATTCACCACCTGGTGAATAGTGATAAGATGAAAGTCAAGCATGGTCAACTGAAATTGGTCAATTTTCTCGAGATCTGGCAAACCTTTCTACCGAACTAAATATAAGAAAATCGAACAGTTTGGAAGCCAAATGTATACTATCTGACATTTTCATAGTGGCGACAGTAACAATTGTAGAAGGTCTGGATAGAATTCAAAATTTTGCGCTTATGTAGAAAATGAAGAATTTAGAATGTGAGCTGAAAAGTCACTGAAAACACGATTATCATGAACAGGGCAAATAAATGTTTCTGCAGTTGGTTCTGGCAGAAAAACCGAATCAACAACTTTTGGATCTGTGACGGGCTCTATGATGGCTTCGATTTCAACTATAACATAATCACCTAAATTCTCGAAAGCTGATGTGTCGATAACTGTACTTTTCGAAGGGCACTGATATTCGTAATGCCAAAATTCTCCACAGGCTGAACAGTTAATAGATGGACACTGGTGAGCAGAGTGTCGATATTATTCACATTTAAAGCATTGTTTAAAAACAAGATGCGGTGCATACCGTACACGAAGAAAAAACTGCAACCGTTTCCAAGTTGGACGAGATTTATAATTGCTGAAATACCAATCAGAACCTTCTCCAACCAACTTCAATTTAGCATAGTTATATTTCTGCTCTGAAGTCAAAGGAAAATAACGGAAAATTTGTTCCAAATTGCTTTTCCAATTTTCATAACTATAAGGGTCATTATAACATGAAAATATAGAACTGCATCATATATATCACACTCTACTTGTTTGAAATCGACATCAGTGTTGATGTATTTTCACAAAATATGAATTCCATATCAAGTTCTGAAAATACCAGAATTGGAATGTGTCGATTATATCTCGAATCCGATGCAAACTGAACTCAAAATAGCTTCAAAATCCCATTTGATCCTTAACGGGTCTGTTTTATTCGAACGGGTCTGCCCCAAATGAAAATGGGTCAGATTCAGATTCTGACTTGGTATTGGATCGATCAGCCCCTTGATACAATCTGGAAGAAAAGGTGGTTGTTGTTATCAAAAGCAAAGTGGAGATGATCGAGGATGAGGGAAGGGGCTCTGGTCGGAGGTGAGGTCAGAGGAGCGATGACAGCGATGAGGCGGACGTGGCTCGGCGGGGTCAGACGGGAAGGTCTGCGGTTGGGTCGGTGAATGTTGCTGGTGGTGGCTAATCGGAGACACAGGGGAGGTCGCGACGAAGTGGAACCAGAGGAGAGGCAGTTAAAGGGGTTGGGGCGGGGTTGGAGCTGCTGATCGGAGAAGAAAAGATGGGTGTTGTTGGGTCTTGATGGCAAGACAGTGTGGGATGGAGGAAAGGGAGCGATGTGGGAAAAGGGAAGGGGGTTGCTGCTGCGGTGCTGCGGGGAGAAAGAGAGGGAAACTTTTTTTTTATCTTCTCTTTCCCTTTCTTCCTTTCTTCTCCTGCTGCTCCTTCTTCTTCTTTTTCTTTTTTCTTTTTCTCTTTCCCTTTCTTCTTTTTTTCTCCTGTTGCTCCTTCTGCTCGCTTCTTCTTTTTCTCCTTTTTTTTTCCCTTTCCCTTCTTTTCTTCTCCTGCTGCTCCTTTGCTTCTTCTTTTTTCTCTTTTTTCTGCCTTTTTTTCCTGATATGTTTCTCCCTTTTTTTTCAGTTTTTTTCTCACATCTAAAAGAAAATTTAAAAAAAAGATGATGGAAAGATAAGAAAATGGAGATGGATTTGAATTTTGATACCTGAAAATATGGATATTGAGTTCTGATACCAATTTGACAGCGGACGGAAGCGATTTAGGGTTTGTGGTAGGAAATTGGAGAAGAACTTAGGGTTTTAGGGATAAATTAGGATTTGAGCCTCACGTCCAGGCAAATAACACGCCACTCTCTCATAAATCACTCGAGAAAAGATTTGATAAAGCAAGTCACATACTCTCAAAAGAAATCATATTTCACTCTATATTCAAATTAGGGTTTTACAAGCCATATATATAGAGAATTCTAAAGCACAAAATACCAAATCTATCCAAATATCTAATCAAATCTAATAAAATCCTAATGCAACAAGATAATACCAAATCTAACCAAATTCTAATCAAATCTCTATCACTAAGCTACACCCAGAAGTTTTTGATAGGTCCGAAACAGAAGTACTAGTAGAATCATTGTCATTGCTAGATGAAACTTCTTTGCAGATCATAGAAGTCACAGAGCCCCACACCAAGACTTTTGGAGATATTTCAGCGGAATCATTGTGAAAATATTACCATCTCCACCAATTTCAATTGTCTGTAAGATTGCCTGATTTCTACGATCCTTTTAAATTCTTTTTAGTATAGCAGCCAAGTTTATAGGAGACCAAATGTATTATGATGCATATTACAACGAAGCTTGTTACACGATACCAACAGCATGATCAGACACTTCATACCACATCAATAGGTCCTTGTAGACTTCCACATAGGATTGCATCACCAACTATGGTTTGAAATTGAATATTCCATGGGAATCTAGCATTACTTTGGCTTTTAGTGAGGGTAATTCGATTCTTTATGCTACATGTGTCTTTCTAGGTCTACTATTGGCTGCAGTTGATCTATTAGAGAAATCAGTCCCACCTCCATCACCTTAGTTTAGACTTGACAAGAATGTTGGTTCCACAACTACCACCATGATCCGATTAAGATGCTCATGCGAGGAGATTGATCAGTTCAATTCAGACATGCTGACGCTGGTCAGCACTATATTCACCAAGATGAATGCTTTCAAACTTGAGAGAATTGAAAAGGATAATTATGAGAAGATTTATTTGTTGACTCTTGGTTTTTACATGATTTGATTTTCCAAAGACTTAGTTTTTCCATTTGCATTATAAATAAGCTTGTATCACACTACTGAAATAGAATGATATTTTAATTAAGAAACCTTGTTAGCAAGATGACTTGCTAACTTCTAAATCTCTTCTCGTGCAATTCATTTAGTGGGTGAAAAATCACCTAGGGAAAAAGGTCCGAATCTTAGCAAGTCTCTTTTCCTCGCAGAAAGAGGGTGAGTGAAAACCTAAGTGCAAGATCAGAATCATATCAAATCTTTCGCATCGGACAGTTCATCCCATCTACCAAATTCTCATGACAAAACCCTAACTTCCCTTTACGTTATGCGCTAGAATTGCATCCGTTATCTTCCGTCAGGACATTGATAAAAGAAAAAAGAAATCTATGGTGTTAATTGCTCGATGGCTATATTACAGTTGCATTTACTGCATTTCTTCAGATTTTTACTTGACTTGCTTTCATATGAAAAGTTAAAAAGACCATTTTGTCTTGAGGTAAAAGGAACACTAGATTAAGAGGCAAATTTTCCACGTGAACTGCATATTTGAGGCTTGAGGCTAAACCTCCAAAGACTGTTCTATTTAATGATGTCCATACTCTTCTAACAGCTTTCTTCTTAGGATAAATACGCCAACACTTCTTTCTCAGAGAAAAATTTCTCATAACGCAACTGATAAACAAACACATAGTTAAACAATCAATGATTTACGAAATAGATCCACCTAAACAAAGATACAAGAGTAGTTAGATCCATTATGAAGGTTCCATGTATAAAAGGAATAATAATATGTGTCCCACTTTGAGGATTATAATGGCAGAATTATCAAAAGATGGATACAAATGGTAAGCACAGTAACTGTTGTGCTAGTTCTAGGCTTCCGCAAGTGATATTAGCTAGTAATAGGAAATTAAAAATTTTGAAGATGATATACCCTCCTGTAAGCAACAGAACAATTTGTCAATCTGTGCACCTTTCTTTGCCTTTACTTCCACCTTGGATAAAGAATTAAGGCATTCGGAGAAGCACCAAGTGGCATATTCTCCCAACTTTGGTACTTCGTAGTCAATGTTTAAACTCACAAAGTCGGAACGTATAACAAATACAACTTGCTAAAATTAATCACTGTGCAAACCTACAAACTTTGTGCATCTTAAAATGGGAACTTTTGCCCAGTACTGAATAGGATCCATTATGACTGCAAAAATATTAAGGATTTATTAGCTATGTTTATTGAAAAGGACTATAGCATCTTTTAGAAAAATAAAGCTATGCCAAGCTGTAAACATTGGATGATATTGTTCTGAAGGAATATAAGCCCATGGCACAACAATATAAGTTATATAACATGACTCAAATGGGAGAACAGCGGAAGGCAATCAAAAAGGTACCTGGGGAGAAACTAAAACTACTTGAAGCAATTTCCCACTTGTCACATCACTTGCAGCTCCACCAATGCCATTTGAATAATAATCTGCATCGCCACTTACAACTGCAAAAAAAATAAATCAGAGATGCCTTCAGTTCAGCAAAAACTTTGATGTAGAAACAAGTGGAGTGGAAACATACTGAAAAAGTTAGCAGCAAGTAACCAACTATCCCAAACCAAAAGATCAGTAGAAACAGGAAGGTTTTGGCATCAAAATAATTAGAATACATATGGTTGTTTGTTTTTCCACACTAAAGAAATTCGACCTTTGACCACAGCTCTGCATTGACTATCAGAAAGATGACAACATAGGTATATGAGCACAATGTCCACCTCCATTAAAAATCATAAAATGCAAAATGTGATTTAACTAACACAAAGGTTGATAATAAAATGAAATGACACTTAGTACTCCCCTTCATAGGGGGAAAAAAAGATATATACAATAACGAACATCTTTATATCACTAAAGCATACCTTAAAAGGCTTGATGATAGGTTTAATCTAAGCAATATGAAACTTTTGATGTGATCAAAGTAACATGTACCCGAGTACTTTCAAGAACTTTTTAACGACTTTTCAAGTACTTTCACAGTAAATTATATGAAAGAATTAGCCAGCTTGGAGGAAGTATCATAGCATGCAATATCCATCCTTGACTTATGAAGGGTCCAGGCTACAACTAAAAGATTTGTGAATAACTTACAGAAAAGTCATTTCTCAGTTCTGCTGACAACCTGGGTTACTATAAAAGTAACAAGTATCATAGAAGCTTAAGGCTTCATACTTTCCTTGTAAATCTTTTCCATCTTTCATGTAATTTCTGCATCACTACTCATGACATTAGTACTATCAACATGCAACAATAACCACAATCTGGTTGAACATTATGCTGAAAAAACATGACTGATTACATCGGTAATAGATTGAATGAAGTTCATAAACGCAAATCAACAAAAATGCTTTGGATCATTGATTGATAAATTTGGTAGCAGAATCCATTCTTTCTTGTCATACATAGCAAGCACAAGAATAATAAACATAAAGGCCAAATATATATACATGGAAGTAGCACTGCTTATGATCTATCTCTGCAGAAAAAGGACCAGAAAAGAATATATTGAAGTAACACAATCTACGGATCAGTGCCCACCCTTCTACGTTCAGTCTAGTGGTACCATTAACAACTTATCCCTTTATACTCAAAAAAAAGTTCTTCCCTACAAATAAGGACAAACTATCATATGCAAGCAATGTGAAAATATTCAACTTTGCTGTATATCATTGCAAAGTCTTTCACAAGAGTTGATTAGAAAGAAAATATTTTATAAAGAGAACTAAGCATAAGGTAACAGAAAAGACGCATAGAAAAGTTCTTCCCTACAAACACGGACAAACTATCATATGCAAGCAATGTGAAAATATTCAACTTTGCTGTATATCATTGCAAAGTCTTTCACAAGAGTTGATTAGAAAGAAAATATTTTATAAAGAGAACTAAGCATAAGGTAACAGAAAAGATGCATAGATTCATGACCACATTTTTCATCAAGGTCCATAAAAAGGAGGTTTTTTTGGAAGTACTTCAACAAAATTTACTGCCTAACGAAGTAAAATTACTCCTACCAACTTATTTATTCATAGATAGAGAAATCACATCCTCAGGCTCACTGGTGTGGGATTATATTTTCTATATAAAACCTTCCATGCCCCTCATCTGCATCACAATATGTAAAGATCGATCTGTTGGTTTATGTTTTCTTTATCCCAGACTTCCAGGTATCCTTCTACAACTGAACTGTTTGTAAAAGAATTTTCTGTGGGGTAATAATCTTCCTGAAGCACTTTTGATATCTAAAATGGTGTTACCTGTATCCCTTCCTCCTTTCATCCATCAAAATGCAAAACTTAAATATCGACTTATTTTAGAAGAAGAATCATGGTTTTCCCAGAGTATATGTATCAGGGAAACAGCATCACTACACTAGGCTCATCATACGTCCATTGCAGAAATCATTAATCAGGGACCATTAGATTATCAATATATTCATATCAATGTTGGCTCCATAAAGGAACTTGAGAGGGATGGTAAGACATGTAACTTGTGTCCAGGCTCACAAGTTCAATGCATGCCATAGCCAACATATGGGAGGAAATTTCTTCCCTAAACTGGGAAGGGGAGGGACACCTTATATTTCAAAAAGAAAAATGAAAACAAAGTGTTGGGTTCTGCATGATACGAGAAATTGTTATAAACATTTTGACGTCGAAATAAATAACGAGATCCCAACAATAGTCTATTCTCTTTTAAGTCTACACTGAACCAATATATAAATAAACCAATTTTCTAGAATTACGGAACTTTGTAATAACCCTTCTAGTAATAGCTAACAATGAATAGATTCTGATTGAGGTTTCAGCAGATTGATTTTTATATTGCTCATGAGAACTGAATTCACATTTGAACTACAATATCACAGCAAATATAAAACCAGGTGATAACAGCAACTTGAAGACGGACAAAATGGCATTAGCTTTACTACAGGACATGCTGATAGGTTAGTTTAATCAAGGTAGTTTACAAAGCTATAATGTGGAAAGGACTTGATATAAGGTACGATCTTTTAATTATAAGCTGATAACACTTATTATTAGCATCGTAATTTCATCTAAAACTACTAAAACAACAGTACCACAATCACAACCATCAAACATATGCCAACCATTTAAAAGAGCAACAAAACATCCAAAGCAGTTTTACTGATAGCTTTGGTCTCAGATTTATCGTAAAACCTCAAAATTGGAAATTGATTATTTGTTTATTCAGACTGAACATGACAAAAGACTCAAAAAGAAAGATTCTTTTCCCATGTGCAAATTGAGTTGCAAATTGTACCAGCAGTTTCACGTCAAAATAACAAATATCTTCTTAATTATTAAGTATTACGAGATAAAAGTTATTGCTAATCAAGCTTCCTCTAGAGACAACAATTGATGACATGAATTTGTTGAGAACCTGACACCTACTTTGACTCAAAAACTTAGGGGGTTGCTTGGTTCGTGTATTTGGGTATGACTTTGGGGCTGGATTTAGAGTTTGCTACTGTTCACTGTCATGAATCCTTCAAATCCTTCCTTTGGCTCATGGAAAAACGGACACAAAGGAAAAGGGTGAAAAGCTGACGTGGCATAGAAAGGGAGGGGGATGTAGTTTTCACAGAAATTCTAATGTAATCACCCAAATCTTCTTCCCTAATTTTTTTTTCTTTTTCTTTTTTGGGAAGAATGGTTCTTTAATTTTTTTTCAAAAATATATGAGAGAGAATGACAGTTGTTAAAAGGTTTTTATAGACCCTTTTCCATGATCCATTTTCCATAAATAAAGCATGGAAAGAACAAAAACTCTCCCATCACCGGATCCTTACCTCCTTTCCATGATAGAAAGCAGAAAAAGCAAAAAAAAGAAAAAAAAAAAAGAAAAAAAAACAAAGTTTATGAGCACTATTCAATGTTATAAATCTATTTCCCAGATTCACGAACCAATCAGGCCCTAAGATGATAGCAAGAGACTCAACTTCATATTTATGTCTTTATACACACTGAATTTTTTCAATGTGGGACTATTCTTAATCACATATGACCTTGATGATACAATCCCATCTATGTTTGTCGCCTTGGGCTGACATCTGCAAATTAATTTCCACATGTCATGGAAATTAAAAAGGGGGCATCCAATTAGTTACCATGTGCCCTTCTTCATCTCCGATACCACCATTTCATATAATCACGTATGCTTATATATCACTTCTATATGTAAAACACATGAGATAAACATAATAGCTCCAAACATCTAATTATACATATAGGAATGTTGAGAATGATAAGTAGAAATATGCAAAAAAATAGGAAAAGAAATGAATGTAACCACAATAATCTAGATAGTTGTAGGCGTGGATAACATGAAAGAGGATCTATTGAGATGGTTTTAAATGTACAACAAAGATGGTTAGGTGTTAAAGTTACAAGGAGTGCTAGGAGTTTACGAATCGATGACTAGGGAGAAGAGATAGACAAACATGTACTAGGAAACAAAAAAGGATATGAAAGTAGTTAAATTATCAGAGGAGATGCATGATTAATACGCTAAATAAAGAAAGGATTAGTGAAGTTAACTCGGCAAATTTGGAATACAAGCTCCCCCCTCCCCCCCCTCTTCGGTTATTAATATTATTTTTTCAATGCAAGGTGAGTGCACTCGCATGGTAAACGTTACTTGGTACTGAAAATGCATATATGTTTAAAAGAACTAAAGGAAAAGCAAGTAATCTGACAAAGCTATAAAGGACCTAAACATGATTTATTTTTTTAAGAACAATACAACATCAAAACATGATCAACACATGCAATAAAAAGACGGAGTCTAAGCAGAAAAAATGATTATTCATAAAAAACCTACTATAGGCGCTGCATGTGCTCTGTAAGAGCGATTTTTGTGTTTTTTTTAAGAGAAAAGAGGGATTTTGGTGTTTTTCCAAGTATTAGAGACCAAACAAATGATATGCTTACCTTTTTCTTGTGGCTCATTAAAACCTCATGGTTCAAAGTTCATATGGCTCATTAAAACCCCATGAAACATCAAAGTCCCAAGAAGAAATGAAATGCTTCTAGACATTTGCAAACCGTGTAGCAAGGCCGAAAATCTTGTCAAAGCTGGAACAAGTAAATGATAAAGAGTTCTGAATAACACGGATCATGGTAAAAGAAGCTTTGTGTTAAAAGATTCTAAAAGTTATGAAAATATGATTAAAAACTGAACTTCAGATGTGAAGACAACCCTAAGAGGCATGGAATTTCATGGTTTATGAAAGGAAGTGAACTTATAATTATTCAAGGGTGCTTGGTTGAATTTCCATTTGGAAAATATTGTGTTGGATTTTGGTCTCATGTTATGGATTCATGTCATTTCTCCATGGCAATTGATAAAAATGTTCAAAATGATGGTTGAAAGCAATGTTTAAAATAACGATAACAGTAACGTAACGTTTTGCCTCTGTTAGTTTATGTCGCATATAGCGTAACGCATAACGTAGATTACGCAATTTCCTATTTATTTAATAAAAATAAATATAAAAGTATATAAAATAATCTTTATAAATTAAAAAATTCTAAAAAGAATATATAACCATTTTGTAACACATAATCTATTCTAATTTTATACTAAATTTTACAATAATTTTTACATTTATCTTCATAAATTATATTAAGTCAGCAACCCTAATTCCAATTATCACTAAAAAAAAAAAACAAGATTACGATTTTTTATTTCAATTCCAATTATTATCATTATTGTAATTTATATTTTCAAATGTTCAATTTATCTTATTTGTAATTGTTGAATTCAGTTCAGTTAAAAATTTAATAGAATCAATAAGTATGATATTTCAGTAACCGGATATGAATTACAACAAGCGAATAAGGAAACAATCGCTAATTAGTAAGTTAGTAATTCCATAAACAATCAAACAAGCTAAATAAAGTACAAAATTTTAGTAATTCGCTAATAATCAAAATAATAATCAATAAAAATATAGATATTACTAAAAAAATAATAGTAAATAACGTAACTTAACGTAATTTAATGTAACGTTACGTAATATAACGTAAAATAACATAAAAAACGTACTGTTACAGTGCACTGAGTTATTTTCAGTTGTTATGTGGCACTGGAGTTCTGTTAGGTTATGTAATGCAATATAACAGGTTTCATAACGCATTATTTTCAACAGTGGTTGAAAGAACATGTACCCCTTAAAATATTTCCTCCCTTGTTCTTAAGAACAACAAGTATTTTATTTGAATCCTTCAAAGGAAATTCCACAAAAGTATATTTAAGGAGGAATTTCCCAAAAAAAAAAAGCTTCTGGAGAGGTCCTCTCTTATCTTACAGACAATAGTCTGTAGCTTCATGACAGTGACAAACTTCAAGGTAAATTTTGATGATCGACCTGAATCAAGAAGATCACTAACTCTCTCACTCTTCAAAAATATAAGATGAATATTTAGGGATGATAAAGTTCTGGAAAAATTAATACAATTGCTTCGCAGCAAGGCAGACATGTTTCACAGGATTCGATTGTTGTCAAAAATTGACTCAATGATCGGCAACGATCCAATTATTATTAAGTTCAATGCTAATGATTCATTGAAAGACAATTTTTACTCCAGAATCATGTTCATAAATTGCTTTCATACCTTTAACTTTAGTAAGAAAATCCACAGAATTATATAATAATAATTTGAGAATATTTTATTGGAATTTCTGTTGTCGGCTATAATATATCTCTTAGAATTGTAAATCTGGAACAGTAAAGTTTTGACCGTGTTGAAGCTATAAAATGCTAATTAATTCATGGACGCAAGTAACAGGATGAAATCAATCAATCAATCAATCAATTATAGAGAGAGACTTACAAGAAGAGGAGCAGAGAGCTCGAAGGAGTGAAGGAGTTTTGTAATTATTCTTCTCCGTCTTGTTCCTAGCGTCGGTTGTAGGGATGAGATCTGAGAGCAGGATAGGGCGAGGGAGAGAGCGGCCGCGGCGGCTGCCGGGGCAGTGAAATAATGATGATGTGGGTGAGGAGCATCGAAGGTTTAGGGCTCGGAGGAGTCCGCTGCTCGTATCCATCGAGCGCGACTCTTATCCCCTCTATCTCCCTTTACACCTCTGAAATTTCTCCCCTTTACAACTTCGCTTTTTCTTAAAATCTCTTCTTTTAACATATGGGTAATTCTAAAAATGAACCCACCCGACTTCTGAAAAATGAGCCTATCTATCAAAATTTGAAGTAATCAGGCAAATCTATTTGAGCACATTAGCAGACCCGAATGGGTGGCATTGATCTGGGCTGGAAATCTCGGATCAGGAGGCCAGAGATTCTGGCTCCCTGTCCGGGCTAGCCAGCGCGGATCAATGCCATTGATCCGAGGCTGATAGCCCGAATATGGAGCCAGAGCCCTGGCTCCTTGATCCGAGTTTACAGTTTCGGATCACCTAAAAATAATTAGGGTCTGTAAATCCAGATTTAGAATACAGGACCAGAGATACTCTAATACGGTATATACAACCTGAAATACGGAAGATAAATAATATATCCAAGCAAATATAATTACTTGTACGTGTTTCATACCCTCAATTTGGTATTAAAACACAAAATATCAACAATTCATTCATAACTTCAAAGACAAAGAACAACGACAACATAAATTCTACGTATCAACAATTCATTCATAGCTTCAGAGGTTTAATTAAAGAGTGATATTCAAGACTACAAGTTCATTTTTATAATATGTTTCTTGACTATAACTTCATTTCCATGATACGATAAAATAAAATCAATATATGTTCCATGCTAACAACTTCATTTCCATGTTGACATGAACAATCATTGTAAGTTATAGTTTGTGATTCTATTAGAAACAAAAACCCAATGAATTCTAAATTCTTTGTTACTTTCGGGCGGGTTGCTTCCTTGTGGGTCGACGGCGTCCTGCAGAGCTGGGACCTTCAGTGGGGGTCCTGAAGCTCCACCTTTCGTATTCAACTCCTCAAAACCTTCATTATACCTGACACCCAATAAGTCAGTTAGTTGCTCAATTGCAATGAGCCCATCCATTCTGTCGGGAAAACTAACGGACTTTTTTGTTACTGGCAAACCAAGGAGACATGCTACATCATTAAGGGAGATTGTCATTTCTCTAAAGGGAAAGTGAAAGGTATTAGTTTCTGGATGCCAACGCTTGACAAATGCAGTTAATTCAATGCTGCTAATGTACTGATAAGAACATATTATGAGCGAATACAAAGAGAAATTACGGATGTGCTGCACGAAACGGGTATTTGGCTGTCCAGATTTTAGAGACCATACGTTTATTTTTCTCATATGATTAATGCACCACAATGGATCTCGTTTCTGAAATGATAACAAAGTAAGATATTTTAGATAAACAACTACCAAGTTAAAATTGAAATCAAAGTTATTATGTCTGACATCATTTTTAGATATAAAGAAAGCAACGTGTATTCTAAAACTCTTCAAAGGAGACAAATCAATAGGTCCTCCATTTCTTGGCCGCACTTCCTCTTCTTCCGAGTCCGACTCATCGATACTGCCACTTTCTTGCGATACATCTCGATTAATGCGTAATAGAAGAATCTCCGTAGTAGCATCAACCTGCAAATTCGGTTCATCACAGATTTCAGGAATGTTAGGATCGACGGCTGGATGGATCCCCGTTTTCTTCCATCTATTTGACGCTGTTGGTTGAATCCGGATCCATCTGTAAATCACCAAAGATTTTATTTACACAATAAAATTTTAAATTATCAACCATCACATATCACCATATGCTAATTATATTTGTCTATCTAAATCAATTAAATATCATAATATAAATATACAATATCTACATTTCAATTTTTTTCCCGATTCGAACATCAAAACTTACAAATTTAATCCAACCATAAAAAACTACCAGCTATACTCATAATATAAATTTTGCACTTCACTATTACAAAATCTAACTATCATTAATCGATAACAATAATAAAATCTAAACTATTTTAACCAATGAAACCTTTAATTTTACCATAACAATATGTAAAGAAATAATTTTTTCCCCAATTTTTTTGTCCCTCAACTAAATCTACCCTCATCAACACTCGTTTCCAAAATCAAAGTGCAAGAATTAATAAAAAAAATTAAGGTTTCATTTTTACCTTTTTAT